>CM056059.1:329117957-329240837 GCA_029574335.1 Rana kukunoris | reverse complement strand
GGTGCCCTGATGTGCCCTAATGTACTATGTGTCCTAATGTGCCCTGATGTACTATGTGCCCTAATGTACAATGTGCCCTGATGTGCCCTAATGTGCCCTGATGTACGATGTGCCCTGATGTGCCCTAATGTGCTATGTTCCCTGATGTCCCCTGTGCCCTGATGTGCCCTAATGTGCCCTGATGTACTATGTGCCCTGATGTGCCCTGATGTACTATGTGCCCTGATGTGCCCTGATGTACTATGTGCCCTGATGTACTATGTGCCCTGATGTGCCCTAATGTACTATGTGTCCTGATGTGCCCTGATGTGCCCTAATGTGTCCTGATGATGTGCCCTTTTACTACAATCTAATGTGCCCTGTGTCTGATGTTATGTGCCCTTATATTCTATGTTTGATGTGCCCTGATGTAAATGTTCTGATGTGCCCTGAAAACTATGTGCCCTAATGTACTGATTGTTTCTGTGCCCTAATGTACTATGTGCCCACATATATTTGACCCCCTTTTTTATGTTTTATTAAATTTCCCTAATGTGCCCCCCCCCCTTATATCTATGTGCCCTAATGTGTTTAATGTACTATGTGCCCTGATGTACCCTTAATATACGCCTCGTACATGTGACAGATGTTATGATGTTATGCTATGTGCCCCCCCCCTAATAGTAATGTGCCCTATGTGCCCCATGTGCCCTAAAGTACTATTGCCCTGTGCCCCCCCTCCCCCCCCCCCTGATTCCCCCCCCCCCCCCCCCCCCCCCCCCCCCTGTGCCCCCCCCCCCCCCCCTGTGCCCTAATGTACTATGTGCCCTGATGTGATCTGATGTGCCCCATGCCCTGATGTGCTATGTTCCCTGATTTTCCCTGTGCCCTGATGTGCCCCAATGTGCTGTGCCTCAATGTGGTGTGCCCTGATGTGCTGTGCTGTGCCCTGTACCCTGATATGCACTGTACCCTTTTTGCGCCTGATCTCCCGGACTTTGGGAACCCGGTACTGGCCGACTTGACACACATGTAGCCCCACTCTTCCTCTACAAGTGTGTAAGGTTTGTAGTCCGGGGAGCACCGATTTTTCAAAGCCGGGCACCTCTTCCATAGACTCCCATGTTAAACGTCAGTCTAGTCATGGGCACAGTGAGGCACGGGCACAGTGAGTGAGTGAGAAACTTGTATAGCGCAACACATGCGACCTGAATCGCCTCAGGGCACTTAGTATCCATTTCCTCCTATATTTTGCCTTCGGAATAGATGGGTTTTGAGTTTTTTTCTGAAGGCCTGGTGATCCACTTCCCTGCGGATGCTGGTTGGTAGGTCGTTCCACAGTCGAGGTCCTTGGACTGCAAATCTTGGTTCTCCTTTGGACTTGTATCTGGCCTTGGGTATCTGGAGTAGTTTTTGATCGGTGGAACGGAGAACGCGATGGGGGTTGTGGCATTTTAATTTTTCGCATAGATATTGGGGGGGGGGGGCACTTCCTTGAACACACTTATGCGTCTGTCTTTTACAGGTAACCAGTGGAGGGATCTCAGGGAAGGAGAGATTGATTCCCATGTTTTTTTTCCAGTCACAGTGAGGCATGGGCACAGCGAGGCATGCACATGGACACAGTGACGCAAAATGAGGCACAGGGAGGCATGCAGATGGACACCCTGGGTTTATACTCAAGTCAATACGTTTTCTCCTTTTTTTGTGGTAAAATTAGGTTCCTCGGCTTATTCAGGACGGCTTTTACCTGAGTATATACGGTATCAAAAATAATTTTATTAAGGTTAAAATTGACAAAATATTATCCGTCAAAGATATATGCGTCCGCATGGTACACCAAATGATCCCCATTTCTGGGCTCTCTCCTGACCTCTTGGCCTAATTCATATTTTATAATTATCATTCGTCTACATACAGGTAACTGTTGGCTCTCCTACTGCCCGGCTTTGATAGACCCAGCGATTTTGAAAATTATTTCATGTGTATATTGTGTGTCACCAGTTGTTTTGTATGTGCTTTACTGTGTGTGTTTATTCTTTATTTTCCTATTTTTCAGTAGTTAGTGCTTGACAAATGTAAATCTCCTGAAGAAGCTACCAACAGTAGTGAAACATGTCGAGAATTTTGTCTTTTCTGCACAATTTGAAACTGTATGCATATTTATATTTAACCACTTCAATACCCGCCCATAGTCATTTGACGTCCACAGATGGGATCTCCTATCCTGGGTGGACGTCAAATGACGTCCTGTGCTTTGCGGGTGGATATCTGAATGATGCCTGCAGCCAGAGGCATCATCCAGATATCTTCTTGTTCTTCTTCAGCCGGCGATTCTGCACAACGTAAGAACGATCAAAGCGGTGGTTCCGCCGCTTGATCGTTCTTACAGGCCGCGGAAGGGGACATCCCCCCTCCCGCCGCCATCCGGTGCTTCTCCCTGGGCTCTCCCGTGCCTTCGGGGGCCCGGAGAACGAATCGTCGGCGTCGGCAGGAAGCATAGAGATGACTGGTGACCAGATGGTCACCATTCATCTCTATGACCGTGGGAGGACCCTGTAAGTAAACAAACCTGCGATTGCGGCTGTAAGCAGCCATTCATGAGATCGGTGAATATTTATTCACCGATCTCATGTTTTCCAGCCTGGAGGAGGGATGTGGGGTCTTATTGACCCCGCATCTCTCTATAAAGAGGACCTGTCACGCACATTTCCTATTACAAGGGATGTTTACATTCCTTGTAATAGGAATAAAAGTGAAAAAAAAAAAAAGTGTAAAAAAAATAAATAAAAGATGAAAAAAATTAAAACGCCCCTGTCCCTGGTAGCTCGCGTGCAGAAGCGAACGCACGCGCAAGTCCCGCCGACATATGTAAACGCCGTTTAAACCCCATATGTGAGGTATCGCCGCGTGCGTTAGAGTGCCAGCAACAATTCTAGCACTAGATCTTCTCCGTAAATCTAAACTGGTAATGTGTAAAAAAAAATGAAAGCGTTGCCTATGGAGATTTTTAAGTACCGAAGTTTGGCGCCATTCCATGAGTGTGCGCATAATTAAAGCGTGACATGTTGGGTATCTATTTACTCGGTGTAACATAATCTTTCACATAATACAAAAAAATTGGGCTAACTTTACTGTTTTGTTCTTTTTTTAATTCATGAAACATTTTTTTTCCCCAAAAAATGGTGTTTGAAAAATTATTGCGCAAATACCGTGCGAGAAAAAACGTTGCAACGACAGTCGTTTAATTCCCTACGGTGTCTGCTAAAAAACATATATAGGGCCAGATTCTCAGAGGCGATACGACGGAGTATCTCAGATACCCCGTCGTATCGCCGTTTTTTTTGCCTCGTATCTATGCGCGTGATTCCTAGCATCACTTTGGCATAGATACGCTTGAACATCCGACAAGTGTAATACCATTACACTTGCGGATCGTAGATGTAATGACAACTCCGGCCACTAGGTGGCCTTTACGTTGTTCTCTCATTTGCCTATGCAAATGAGGCTACTACGCCGATTCCCGATCGCTTTTACGCCGCACCGTCGTCGCGTACGTCGTTTTCGTTCGCGTAAGGTTACCCCTGCTTCTATGAGGAGTAACCTTACGAAGTACCGTCGGGTGCCGTCGGGTGCCGTCGGGTGCCATGTTAAGTATGGCGTCGGGTCAGCGTCTGCTTTTTCCGTCGCTTACGTCGTTTTACTAACTCGTTCGCGAATAGGGAGTTGCGTAAATGACGATCACGTCGCTTTGACGTCGGTTTCAACGACGCTTTCCGAAGTGAGCTGGAGCATGCGCACTGGGCTTTTTCCCCCGGCCGGCGCATGCGCAGTTCGTTCGACGCGGGGGCGCGCTTCATTTAAGTACAAGCCGCCCCCTTTGAATAACGCGGGCTTACGCTGGGCCATTTTCGCTACGCCAACGCAAACTACGGAGCAAATGCTTAGGGAATATGGCACTTGCTCTAGTACGATGCGGCGGCGTAGTGTAAATGGCTTACGCTACGCCGCCGGATTTCTTAGAGAATCTGGCCCATAATGTTTGGGGGTACTGCATTCATTCATACATTCATTTGTGTTACTTTGCCCCTTCTTTTTTTTTTATAAAATTGCATCATCTGTGGTTTTTGTACTTTCCCTTTTTTTTTATATATATATATATATATATATATATATATATATATATATATTTTTTTTTTTTTTTTTTTATATATAAAAATATATATAAAAAAATAAAAATACTTTGCCCCTTCTAAAGTCCCAAATCCTTTTCTATTCAATTAAACGGGACGTGGTGCCAATGTCTTAGGCGGCGTACACACGAGGGGATATGTCCGCTGAAAACGGTCCGATGGACCGTTTCAGCAGACATCTCCGCTCGTGTGTATGGGCTAGCGGACAGATTTCTCCACCCGACA
This sequence comes from Rana kukunoris, assembly GCA_029574335.1. Taxonomy (NCBI): domain Eukaryota; kingdom Metazoa; phylum Chordata; class Amphibia; order Anura; family Ranidae; genus Rana; species Rana kukunoris. Next base: position 329,236,440 of record CM056059.1, on the reverse strand, counting down.
GATTTCAAAGCATGCTTTGAAATCTATCCGGTGGGAATCTGTCCGCCCGACATGTCTGCTGGTTAGTACACTTACCAGCAGACATGTCGGCTCCCACCACCGCCGCGCCGCTGCCGAATGGATTCGGCGCATGCGCGGAAGTGTTTTACTTCCTGGTGCGGTGACGTGGCGGTGACGCGGCGGCGTCAACGTCACCGCCGCGTCACCACTACGTCACCGCGCCGTCCGGCGGCGGGGAATTTGATCCGATGGTGTGTACACGCCATCGGATCAAACTCCCGATCGGACATATCCGATGGAAATGGTCCGCGGACCGTTTTCATCGGATATATCCGATCGTCTGTACGCCGCCTTACAGATAACAAGGTATTCAATTCTCTAAACCAGACACCTGGAATGGCAGGACTGCAGGCAGTAGGACTGGCTATACAAAAAACGACCGATGTGACATGAGCTTCATAATTGGAACAGATTTATTATTTTTTATCATTACAATTTTACTCATTCTGTGAGTTTCTTTGTTATGCTCGTACATTTTCATGATCCTGTTTTAAAAATTGTGCTGCGATTGTCACCCAGATATCTTGACTTCTCCACCGTTGTTCCTGAACAATCGAAGATGTCTGTGTTTTTCTGAGACGTACCAGTTTTTGAACAAGACTATAAGCCTTGGATCAGGTTCTGTGCTATAATAGAAGGACACCTCGTGGTCATTTTTAGATCTTAACTGCCTGATTTCTAAAGTGTTAGAATTGTCAATGTAGACCAGGTCCCCTATTCCATCCATGGCAAAGTTGTTTATCATTTTTGTGCCGGTGGCATCTTCGAGTTCGTACACATCTTTCCCTTCTCCTCCGTGAAGAACGTCATATCCTCCCATTGGCTGGATAAGATCGTTGCCTCCTGCACCATTGAGGTAATTGCTGTTATCGTTTCCTATAAGAATGTCGTCATAGCTGGTACCCAGTATATTCTCCATGCCAAAGTAGAGGTCTCCCTCGGCGTCCGCACCTGATCCGAACCTGAGATGCAAATTGACGAACACACCGGATTTACTATCGATGTTTCCTAAGAACAATAAGGTATCTGATCCTGTGCCTCCATGCACTGTATCAGCCCCTGGACCTGGATAGATAAGGTCGTTGCCTGCTTCACACAGGATGAGGTCATCTCCTTCGCCTCCATGGATTTGGTCATCTCCAGGTCCACCTGAAAGGTAATCTTTCCCACTGGACCCTTGGAGAACATCATTCCCGTCTTCACCATAGAGGACATCTGTATTTTTACCCCCAATAATTATGTTATTCAAAGCATTGCCCTCAATGAAGTTTTTTTCCTGGAGAGATCCATATACGGTTGGTAAAGAATGAAGAATTCCCTCTGAGAGATCGAGATGCAACTCTTGATTGGAAAGCCTGTAGTCTGAAAACAAAGGCTCAATCTCTAAGGTGTCCTTTGAAAAGGTGAACCACACATCATTGGTCTGCACTATCAAATGTCTGTAAGTTTCAGCTTTGCCAAATTCAAGAAGGCGACAGCTCCATTTGGCCACTGATGGGGCAGTTAACACTATTTGCTTAGTTTTTTCCACTGTTTCATGAATGTCTCTAAAGCTGATATCAAGAACAAGATAATCCACTTTGTGGTCAGTTGCATAATTGTCGATGTCATAATTGCCTTCATAATTTTTTCTTAGTTGGTAGGTATCTCTGCCCTCTCCACCATTTAGCCATGCTCCATTTGTCCCCGGGTCAATATAGTTGTCCTTCTCGTTCCCATATATTTTAATGGATTTAGGCGGCCCAATTATCTTGGTCGCCCCTTTATATATGCCAGACTCGGTGTCGAAAACATCCATAGGTAATGTATTTCTGGAATTATCTACCGCATATATAACGGGTTTGGTTTCCTTGGTTATGCAAAAGACGACTCCATCATCTGTCAAAATCTGTAAATGTCTGTACTGTTCTGATTTGAACCAATCTTCTAATATAATTTTGCAATTTTCACTACTAATTTCAAGAGAAGATGTAGGTTTTGGTTGTTGGAATTTCAGATTGCTGTATTTCTCCTTGACATAAAGAATATCAATTGCACCACCCTTTGCATAATTATTAATGTGGATGGTGTCTGGGCTACACTCAATGATATACGTATCACTACCATCTCCTCCTATTAAATTGCCTCCACCTCGTACTTTTTTAATGACGTTTGCTCTGCTGTTTCCTTGAATTGTATCAAAGTGTGAGGAGCCAATCACAGTCAGTATGTATTCGTTTCCTGGAATAGTATTTAAGTTAATATTTACTCCTCCTTTAGAGTCACTATAGTCTCGCATCAGTGGGCTGATTTCTGGCTCCGCCGTTGTATTGGAAACCTGAAACACTACAAAATCTTTGGTTTTGAATATGACGTGTTGCCATTGCCATCCCCTCTTCCAGTCCTTGATGACGACACAGATCTTTCCATTAGAGTCCCATATCTTCAGAGAATTTGTATTTGTTATAGTAACTTTCAGGCTTTGAAAGTCTCCAGGCAACTCAACTACGTCTATTTGCTCATCATTTGCAAAATTATCAATGATGTCACAGCTCTTCTTTTCTTCTATAATATACATGTCTTTTCCCTCTCCACCAGACATGGTATTTGCCCCACCTTTTCCCAGAATCACATTGTTCAGTTGGTTTCCATTTATAATGTCATCATAGTCTGTCCCAATGACAGCAACTACAGTTTTCCAAGGTGAGTTTTGCAGGTCAATGCTTTTGGCAGAATCTTGGTGTGAAAAATCCAGAGTCACGGGCTGTAAATCAACTTTTCCACTTAACTGGACTTTTCCAATATTAAAGAAAACTCCATCTGAACTTTTAAAGCTCATATGCTGGTATTCTTCTGCAACAAACCATTTTTTTATGTGTATTTCATGAAGATTTTTGTAAAAAAGCTTGAGATCGTTTCCTGTTTTTCTAGCACTTATTTGTTGAAATGTGATGTTGAAAACTAAATAGTCCATCAATCCGTCGGTTGCATAATTAAAAATCTTAGCTTTCCCTCCATCAAGGGGAATGTAGTAAATGTCTTGGCCATTCTCACCTTGGGCAAAGCTCATCTGTGGCCCTAAAAAAAAGATATCATTGCCATCTCTTCCATAAAGCTTGTAATAATATTTATCAAGCGTGTAAGAAAGGCCTTTGATGATATTTTGTTGCACAGCAAAGAAGCGGTTGGCTTTGGCATTGCCTATGTAGGTGCCATATAATGATCTGTCATCTGGAGTCATAGAAGAAATGACCTCCTCTGTTCTTCGAGGAATGAACCATAAAATGGTTGCAGTTTTCTGTTGCATTTTTATATTTTCAGCTTCTCCGATTCCCAGAACTAGATCTTCAGTTTCACAGTCCTTCTCAAACCTGATCTCTTCTTCTTTTTTTTGCGATGTAACAGGATCGGTCAAGGTAACGATCATTGAGCGGCGGTCTGTTAGCTCAACTCTTAGGTTCCCACCATAGGCGGACTTTTTCCCTTGAGTAAAGTCTATCTTTCTGTGGCATTTACCCCCAAGCTTTTCATCGAAGATCTTAAAGTAATTTTCAGCAGTTTGTAGCTCACGCACAGTGTCCATGCTCTTTCTATGCTCCTCTTCTAGGTAGTAAGCATTAGAAATCCCTATAAATAAGGTTATCTGGTTCCATATATCTAGAAAAACATTGCTTGTATCTCTTTTGGCTTCATCTTTTATGGTTAGACTAATTCCTTTAATAACAGCCCCAAATTTGTCCAATTCGCTGGCATCTGGAGGTAAAGCATCAAGCTCGCGCCTAATTTCATGAAAGAGCGGATCAATACCTAGACGTTTTATGGTTGAAGCCACAGTTGTTGGATTTGCCAGGGCTGCTACAAATATAGTGTCATTAAGCATTGCGTCCGCTATTCCTATTGGACTGTCTTGCTTAAGATCCTCGTATATATTAAAGAAAGTAAAAGCAGCTGAGAGGACAGGAACTTCCCTAGCAACACTACCAGCTTTAGACATGGCACTTTTGAACTCTTTGGCTGCAGTTTGCTCTAGACGTGTAGAGATCTTGGCTATTGATTTTTGGGCAACATTGCCAACAAAATCATTAACTGCTGCATTAATACCAACCAGTTCTGTTGCTCCATGCGCACCCTGTGCTAACGTGATGCCACCTTCCCATTTCCGTCCCTCAGCAAACATTTGGTTTGCAGCTTGAAAACCCATCAAAGTCCCATAGATTCTCAAGGCGTGATTTATTTTCTCGGAGACCAAATGGCCTTCTCCAAAATATGAATCTAGTACAGCTTCTGAATTTAAAGTGTCCTTTATATCAGGCATTAAAATCTCCTTAGTTTCTGAAGGGTTTTGCAAAACTATCTTGACACCTTCTCTAAATCTCTCAACCAACTTAATTTTCTGGTATTTGGACAGATCCGCTGGTGATTGTTCTTTAATTTTTTCAGTTATTTTCTCTACAAGTTGTTTCCTGTCTTCCATCATCTTTAAGTGGAACTCTGTCTCAAGAGAATCTTTTCTCCCTTGCTCTTCAACGGTTAGAAGCTCATTTTTTATATCTTCATCTAAAGGTATTTGCCTTGGTCTCTCAAAGTTTATTTTGTCTAGTGGTTTTAACACATCCCCTATTTTTGCTTTTACTAGATTTAATGTCATGTCTGAATGACTGGATTCTAAATTTCTCTTAAAGTTTGGATTTCCATATTTCGAAGTTATCCATCGCTTCATAACAGACAGAGTTTCCTCCCCGATTCGCTCCTTCATGTTCTGATCATTTGTCTCGTAGTCTAGTCCTATAGCAGCGTGGTTTCCTGACCATGTCTTCCCTCTTGTCATCGGGTTGTAGCGACGAAACTCTGTCCATGTTGGGTGAAGATCCCACAGTTGGCGATTAGTTATAAACATATCCGGGTTTCTGACAGCCTCGGATACATGGGTAGCCAGAACCGCCATTCCATCATAAGGATTAATCTTCCCAATTTGATCTTGCTTGCCGCTGACCCATAGTTTTGTCATGTGCACAAAATTATTACCGTTTTCCATCCCCGTAATTTCGCTATAGGCCACATGACCTTTGTTTTTCTCTCTATTATTAATCTTTCTAATAAATTCTGAGACTTCTGAAATGCGATTTTGGTTTGTCGTCCCATACAGGTTCACATAAAAGTCCTTCATATTTATACTGTAGATGTAATCTTTAAAACTAAAATATTTTACCGATTTTGCCATTTCACCTTCAATTACATCTCGATAATTCTTGATTCTGTTATATTTGTCCCTTTGGGCCTTCACGTTTTGTGTTTTTATTTCTCCTAACTTTTCCCAGTTAGTTTCTACTTGTTCTTGTACTTGTCTCCATGTGTCTTTTATTTTAATATTGTTATTTACTTGTATGCCATGGATTCTTGTAATTGCGTTCTATATCTTTGTAGCAGTTCCATTCTCTTGGAATTTGCAGTTTGTATGATATCCTTAATATTATTTAACAGTCCATCCAGACCTTCTACGGTTGAAATTGTAACCTTTTCAGATGCAGATGCAGATCCAGATTCTTTATTTACATTGAGAGTTTCAGTTTTTAAATGTTGAGTGTCAACCTTCGATCCAAAATGTTGTGTGATGGAATCTTTTATAAACTGGGCAAGGTGATCATCTGGAATACGGTTAGCTTTAATTTGATCTTTATAATACAGGTCAAAGATTGGAATGTTATCTGGAGCGAGTGGGTCATACTCCACAGCGAGGTCCTGTTTCTTCTGCCACTCCGGGCTTCTTCCTGATGTGTCGCTCACTTCTCTGAGCTTGTTGTTGTTGTCCAGGTAGAATTTGCGCTTGTGTGCGGGGTTGTCTCTGCTCGCCCATTCTGGATTATCTGAGTCAGTGGTCACTTTCCTTCCATCCTCCTCTACTGTGACATAAACCGTGTGAGCCGAGACTGAACCAACAGTGATTCGTCTGTTTTTCAGCTCTATCAGTATTTTTTTTACAAAGTCCTCTCCTTTTTCTCCGGCTCCCACGTTGCAGGAAACGAGACTTATTTCTTTAACGCTGCCTTGGTTTGAAGACCAGTGTAGAGGAGATGACTGTTCCTTAAGTTTAGCAATGACTCCTGCCAGCTGATCGGCTGTTTTGCCACTCACATACACCTCTCTTGCCCTGAGTTCTCCGTGTCCCACCACAGTAAGTTTGGTGTTCCCGGTTATCTCATTAGTATTGGTTCCTTTGGATTTCGATACTCTGAGCTGTCCAGATTTCTCATCCAATTCTAGAAGGGTCTTTGAACGCCCCTCTGCCGTTTCCTTATTGAAGAAGAAGTTGGAAGCAGTTTGGACGGTGTCTCCTGAATCAAGTTGGATAATAATTTGATGGTCAAAAGCATCAAGCTTGAGTATTTCTTCAAAATCGATGGCATTGTTTACGTTCGTGGAGCTGGAAGCTACCTGTGAAGGACACACATGTCAATGAGATGAGGCTTCTAAAAAAAAAGACTGCACAATAAAATATAAACCATTTTTTTTTTATTTTTTTTTTATTATTGAAAATGGTGAATTTAATGCGTCACTGAACCCACGTCATAAAAAACGATGAATACATTTTGTATTCTATGCTGTTCATACTCACTCATCTCTATAACCCCTTCCATACAGGGCATTTTCACCCCCTTCCTGCCCAGACCAATTTTTAGTTTTCAGCGCTGTTGCACTTTGAATGACAATTGCGCAGTCAGGCAACACTGTACCCAAATTAAATCATTATGTTTTTTTCCCCACACAAATAGAGCTTTCGTTTGGTGGTATTTGATCATCTCTGCGGTTTTTATTTTTTGCGCTATAAACAAAAGAATAGCGACAATTTAAAAAAAAAAAAACACAATATTTTTTCCTTTTTATTTAATACATCTCACAATATTTTTTTTAAAAAAAACTTTTTTTCCCCTCAGTTTAGACCGATACGTATTCTACGTATTTTTGGTAAAAAAAAAAAAAACGCAATAATCGTATATTGATTGGTTTGCGCAAAAGTTATAGCGTCTACAAAATAGGTGATAGATTTATGGCATTTTTATTTTATTTTTTTTACTAGTAATGGCGGGGATCTGCGTTTTTTTTTTTTTTGTGACCGTGACATTGCGGCGGACATATCGGACACTTTTGACACGTTTTTGGGACCGTTCACATTTACACAGCGATTAGTGCTATAAAACTGCACTAATTACTGTGTAAATGTGACTGGCAGGGAAGGGGTTAACACTAGGGGGCGCTGAAGGGGTTAAAATGTGTCCTAAAGTGTGTTCTAACTGTAGGGGGAGGGGGACTCACAGGGGGAGGAGATCGATGTGTGTTCCTCTGTACTGGGAACACACATCAGTCTCCTCACCGCTGACAGGAGGGGGATCTGTGTGTTTACACCCCATCATTACACACACACAGATCCACACTCCTGCCGTGATTGCCGGAAATCGCGGGTGCGCGCCCTAGAACGCCGTGAAGACAGGACGTTGTGCAACGTCCTGTCTCATCGGCGAGGGGATCACCATGACGTGATTCCCCTATGGGCTGGTAGGGAAGGGGTTAAGATTCCTTTTCTGTGCAAAAAAACCTGGTTGATCCTGCTGCTCTCTATCTCCCTCTTCTGTCCATGTCCCCCAATGCAGCGAGGGATTTTGCAGCTCTGCTCAGTTTTCAGTGAGTTTCTATGCTGACGATTTCCTCCCTATCACATCTGAGCAGCCCATGTGACTATAGAGTCACACACATGTGGGCGTATACACAGTGCTACATGATGGTCCTGGCTCCCTGCCATGTGATCAGCTGGTCATGTGATGTAAACAGAATCCGGTAATCGGCTTGTGTAACGGGACATAGGTCCTGCACACTGCAGATAGTAGTATTTAACTGCTTAAGGACCGCCTCCTGCACATTTACGTCGGCAGAATGGCACGGCTGGACACATCAACGTATTGGTTCTAGTACCTAGTCGTGGGTCACGGGCGCGCGCCCGCGGCGCGCTCCCGTGACCCGGTCCGAAGCTCCATGACCGGGACCGCGGGACTCGCATACCAGATCGCCGCTGGAGTGAGGCGCTCGGTCCCCGGAGCTGAAGAACGGGGAGAGCCGCGTGTAAACACAGCTTCCCCGTGCTTCACTGTGGCCGCAGCATCGATCGCGTCATCCCTGTTATAGGGGGACGCAATCGATGACTTCACACCTACAGCCACACCCCCCTACAGTGTAAACACACACACAGTGAACATATATCCCCTACAGCGCCCCCTTGTGGTTAACTCCCAAACTGCAACTGTCATTTCCACAGTAAACATTGCAATTTAAATGCATTTTTTGCAGTGAAAATGACAATTGTCCGAAAAATGTGTCAAAATTGTCCGAAGTGTCCGCCATAATGTCGCAGTCACAAAAAAAAAAAAATCGCTGATCGCCGCTATTAGTAGTAAAACAATTATAATTTATAAAATTGCAATAAAACTATCCCCTATTTTGTAAACGCTATAAATTTTGCGAAAACCAACCGATAAACGCTTATTGCGATTTTTTTTTTACCAAAAATAGGTAGAAGAATACGTATCGGCCTAAACTGAGGAAAAAAATAAAATCTTATATATATTTTGGGGGGATATTTATTATAGCAAAAAGTAAAAAATATTGCATTTTTTTCAAAATTGTCGCTCTATTTTTGTTTATAGCGCAAAAAATAAAAACCGCAGAGGTGATCAAATAACACCAAAAGAAATCTCTATTTGTGGGGAAAAAAGGACGCCAATTTTGTTTGGGAGCCACGTCGCACGGCCGCGCAATTGTCAGTTAAAACGACGCAGTGCCGTTTTCGCAAAAAGGGGCAAGGTCCTTTACCTGCATTTTGGTCCGGGTCTTAAGTGGTTAATATTATATCTATGACTATTATCAAATCGGATAACATGACCTGGTTAGTGTGACTTATGCAGGATTGCTTTCTGTCACCTACTTCTTTGACTGCACTGGATGAGTCACTAATACCTATATTTCCGTGAATTATTTTGCCCGCACAATGAGAGCCATTGCCACTTCGTCAGTGCCCACCAGTGCCAACTAACAGTGCCCATGAGTACTGCTAAGCAATGCCCACCGGTGCCCACCAACGCTACCTATCAGTGCCCACCAGTGCCACCTAACAGTGCCCATGAGTACTGCTAAGCAATGCCCACCAGTGCCCACCAACGCTATCTATCAGTGCCCACCAGTGCCACCTAACAGTGCCCATGAGTACTGCTAAGCAATGCCCACCAGTGCCCACCAACGCTACCTATCAGTGCCCACCAGTGCCACCTAACAGTGCCCATGAGTACTGCTAAGCAATGCCCACCAGTGCCCACCAACGCTATCTATCAGTGCCCACCAGTGCCACCTAACAGTGCCCATGAGTACTGCTAAGCAATGCCCACCGGTGCCCACCAACGCTATCTATCAGTGCCCACCAGTGCCACCTAACAGTGCCCATGAGTACTGCTAAGCAATGCCAACCAGTGCCCACCAACGCTACCTATCAGTGCCCACCAGTGCCACCTAACAGTGCCCATGAGTACTGCTAAGCAATGGCCACCAGTGCCCACCAATGCTACCTATCAGTGCCCACCAGTGCCACCTAACAGTGCCCATGAGTACTGCTAAGCAATGCCCACCGGTGCCCACCAACGCTATCTATCAGTGCCCACCAGTGCCACCTAACAGTGCCCATGAGTACTGCTAAGCAATGCCCACCAGTGCCCACCAACGCTACCTATCAGTGCCCACCAGTGCCTCATCAGCCACCTGTTAGTTTCACCTACCAGTGCCACCTATTACTGTCCATCAGTGCCGCTTCATCAGTGCCGCTTCATCAGTGCCACCTTATCAGTGCCCATTAGCGCACATCAAGGAGAAAAATTACCGTTTTGCAAAATGTTATAACAAACAATGAAAACTGTTTGTTTAGCAAAAAATACCCCCCCCCCCTTCCATTGGTGATTAAATACCACCAAAAGAAAGCTGTGAAGACAATGAAAACAATGCCATATGGGTTACAGTGTTACGTGACCGCGCAATTGTCATTCAAAGTGCGACAGCGCTGAGAGCTGAAAATTGGCCTGGGCAGGAAGGGGGTGAAAGTGGTTAAAACCATTTATTGATATTAATTATTTCAATTATTTTTATGGTTTCAAATTGCACTGCACCACAGTTTTTTTTTTATTTAGCCAGCACTAATGGGCACCAATAGGCAGCACTAATGGGCACTAAAGGCACTGATGGGTAGCACTGATGGGCACTGATAGTGCTGCCTATCAGTTTCCATCAGTGCTACCCATAAATTCGATTTTTTTTTTTTATTGGAAATATTTTATAGCAGAAATTGTTTGTTTTTCTTGTTCGCAGCACAACAAAAATAGAAAACCGCAGAGGTGATCAAATACCACTAAAAGAAATCTCTATTTGTGGGCGGGAAAAAAGGACCTCAATATTATTTGGGTACAACGTCGCACGACCGCGCAATTGTTAAATGAATGCAGTGCCGTATCGCAATGAATGGCCTTTTCATTAACCACTAGAGGCCCGCGCTATAGCACAGGCTATAGGCAGTGCGCGCGCTGTGATCACCGAGTCACTGAGACTCGGGTGGTCACAGATCCGTGTAAGGGGCCAATGACAGCTGATCACATGATGTAAACAAAAGAACGCTAATCGATTTTTTTCCTCCTCATGCTGACAACGTGGGGAGAAAAAAAAAGACGACCGCCGGCTTGTGCACAATGAACATTGGTCCCGAAGAGAAAGGAGGCACATCTGCCTCCTCTGTGCCCAAAAATACCACCTGCCATTGCCACAGTGCCACCTATTAATGCCCACCAGTGGTGCCAATCAATGCCACCTAGTAATACTGTCTATCAATGTAACCTACCAGTGCCCATCACTGCCACCCATCAGTGCCTATCACTGCCACCCATCAGTGCCTATCACTGCCACCCATCAGTGCCCATTACTGCCATCTATCAGTGCCCATCACTGCCATCTATCAGTGCCCATCACTGCCATCCATCAGTGCCTATCACTGCCACCCATCAGTGCCTATCACTGCCACCCATCAGTGCCCATTACTGCCATCTATCAGTGCCCATCACTGCCATCTATCAGTGCCCATCACTGCCATCCATCAGTGCCTATCACTGCCACCCATCAGTGCCCATTACTGCCATCTATCAGTGTCCATCACTGCCACCTATCAGTGCCCATCACTGCCATCTATCAGTGCCCATCACTGCCATCTATCAGTGTCCATCACTGCCACCTATCAATGTCCATCACTGCCATCTATCAGTGCCCATCACTGACACCCATCAGTGCCCATCACTGCCACCCATCAGTGCCCATCACTGCCATCTATCAGTGCCTATCACTGCCACCCATCAGTGCCCATCACTGCCACCCATCAGTGCCTATCATTGCCACCCATCAGTGCCCATCACTGCCATCTATCAGTGCCCATCACTGCCATCTATCAGTGCCTATCACTGCCACCCATCAGTGCCCATCACTGCCACCCATCAGTGCCTATCACTGCCACCCATCAGTGCCTATCACTGCCACCCATCAGTGCCCATCACTGCCACCCATCAGTGCCTATCACTGCCACCCATCAGTGCCCATTACTGCCATCCATCAGTGCCCATCACTGACACCCATCAGTGCCTATCATTGCCACCCATCAGTGCCCATCACTGCCATCTATCAGTGCCCATCACTGCCACCTATCAGTGCCTATCACTGCCACCCATCAGTGCCCATCACTGCCACCCATCAGTGCCTATCACTGCCACCCATCAGTGCCTATCACTGCCACCCATCAGTGCCCATCACTGCCACCCATCAGTGCCCATCACTGCCACCCATCAGTGCCCATTACTGCCATCTATCAGTGCCCATCACTACCATCTATCAGTGCCCATCACTGCCACCCATCAGTGCCCATTACTGCCATCTATCAGTGCCCATCACTGCCATCTATCAGTGCCCATCATTGCCATCTATCAGTGTCCATCACTGCCACCCATCAGTGCCCATCACTGCCATCTATCAGTGCCTATCACTGCCACCCATCAGTGCCCATCATTGCCACCCATCAGTGCCCATCACTGCCATCTATCAGTGCCCATCACTGCCATCTCTCAGTGCCACCTATCAATGCCACCTCTCAGTGCTGCCTATCAGTGCCCACAAGTACCGCCTATCAGTGCCCACCAGTGCTGCCTTATCATTGCCCATCAATGCAGCCCATCTGTGACCATCAGAACAGCCAATCAGAACAGCCAATCAGCGTACATCAATGAGGGAGAAAAATTACCTGTTTGCAAAATGTTATAACAAAATATAAAAAAATATAATAAAAAAAAAAAACGGTCTTTTTAATTTCTTTTAACATACGTGTACAGCGTTGTACGACCGCGCAATTGTCCTTCAAAGTGCGACAGCGCTGAAAGCTGAAAATTGGCCTGGGCAGGAAGGTGGGGGGGGGTTTAAGTGCCCAGTAAGGAAGTAGTTAAGGGGGGGGGGGGGAGGGGGGTAGAACCTTCTGGGCCTGAAGTGTAAAACCTTCATCTTTTAGAACCACAATAGACATGTGCACAGCAAATTTTTTCGTTTATTTCTGTTTCGTTTATCGTGATTGGTAACAAATCGTAGTTTCGTAAGACGTTAGTTATCGTTTTCGTACTCTTTAGTATTTTCGTAACACTTTTTTTTTTCCGTTTACGTTTTTTTATGTTAGTTTATTTTTCGTTGATTGGAGATTAGTATTTTCGTTAAATTTTGTATTCTGCCTCGTTCGTATTTTTACAATGAATTTATTCCTTCATTCGTTTTTACGTTGGTTTATTTTTCGTTGTTTTGATATTCGTATTTACATTTCATCATGCCGCGTTCGTATTTTCGTAAGAAATAAATCTTCGTTGCTTTATGATCATTCGTATTTCAGTGTCTAATTTAATTTGATTGTAACAACGTTCTTTTGTAGATTTTATTGCATTCGTAATTCTGTTAAAATACGTTTTACGTTTATTCGACACACTACTCGGCGTAATTTTGTAAATTGTACTTTACTGCGATTGACTTGACCGATCCACAAAACCGGTGCAACCTACCCAAACACACCCTATCTGGACTCTGGATGGAATGCACTGCAGTCTAACACAGATAAAGACTAGTGTTGCTCACGAATATTCGCATTGCGAATATTCGTTACGAATATTGCATATTCGAGTATTCGCAAATAAATTGAATATTGCGGTGAATATTCGCTATTTTTTCAAATTTATTTTTAAAACAGATCACATCCTAGTGATCTCCATCGACGTCTAAAAGCATTGCTGGTATGATTAGAGACCCTGGGCCGAGTAGCTGAGGCGATCCTTTTATGCTGCCGAATATTCGCAATGCGAATATTCGGCAAAAGGAATATTGCGCGATTATTTTCTCCGCCCTTCTTTTGCATCAGAGCCAATCAAAGTTCTCCTACCACAGTTGTCAGAGGTTAGAAACCTCCATAGCAACCAATAGGAAACCTGCCTCCCAGTTACTCCCAGTGCTGACGAGAATTTCGCAATCAATTTCGCATTCGCATTAGCGAAATTTCGCAATATTGTTATTTGGACAAAATATCACGAATATTCGATTTTAGTGAATATTTCTCAAATATTCTTCTATATATTCGTGATATATCGCGAAATCGAATATGGCGTATTCCGCTCAACACTAATAAAGACACAAGGTCAAGGAGCCACTAGGTAATAAGAAAGAAGCTCATTGGGGGAAGGAACAAACCTCTTCAGGGGAAGGGACAAACCTCTTCAGGGGAAGGAACAAACCTCTTCAGGGGAAGGGACAAACCTCTTCAGGGGAAGGAACAAACCTCTTCAGGGGAAGGGACAAACCTCTTCAGGGGAAGGAACAAACCTCTTCAGGGGAAGGGACAACCCTCTTCAGGGGAAGGAACAAACCTCTTCAGGGGAAGGAACAAACCTCTTCAGGGGAAGGGACAAACCTCTTCAGGGGAAGGAACAAACCTCTTCAGGGGAAGGGACAAACCTCTTCAGGGGAAGGAACAAACCTCTTCAGGGGAAGGGACAAACCTCTTCAGGGGAAGGAACAAACCTCTTCAGGGGAAGGGACAACCCTCTTCAGGGGAAGGAACAAACCTCTTCAGGGGAAGGAACAAACCTCTTCAGGGGAAGGGACAAACCTCTTCAGGGGAAGGGACAAACCTCTTCAGGGGAAGGAACAAACCTCTTCAGGGGAAGGAACAAACCTCTTCAGGGGAAGGGACAAACCTCTTCAGGGGAAGGGACAAACCTCTTCAGGGGAAGGAACAAACCTTTTCAGGGGAAGGGACAACCCTCTTCAGGGGAAGGAACAAACCTCTTCAGGGGAAGGGACAAACCTCTTCAGGGGAAGGAACAAACCTCTTCAGGGGAAGGGACAAACCTCTTCAGGGGAAGGAACAAACCTCTTCAGGGGAAGGGACAAACCTCTTCAGGGGAAGGAACAAGCCTCTTCAGGGGAAGGAACAAACCTCTTCAGGGGAAGGGACAAACCTCTTCAGGGGAAGGAACAAACCTCTGCAGGGGAAGGGACAAACCTCTTCAGGGGAAGGAACAAGCCTCTTCAGGGGAAGGGACAACCCTCTTCAGGGGAAGGGACAACCCTCTTCAGGGGAAGGGACAAACCTCTTCAGGGGAAGGGACAAACCTCTTCAGGGGAAGGGACAACCCTCTTCAGGGGAAGGGACAAACCTCTTCAGGGGAAGGGACAACCCTCTTCAGGGGAAGGAACAAACCTTTTCAGGGGAAGGGACAAACCTCTTCAGGGGAAGGAACAAACCTCTTCAGGGGAAGGGACAAACCTCTTCAGGGGAAGGGACAAACCTCTTCAGGGGAAGGAACAATCCTCTTCAGGGGAAGGGACAAACCTCTTCAGGGGAAGGGACAACCCTCTTCAGGGGAAGGAACAAACCTCTTCAGGGGAAGGGACAACCCTCTTCAGGGGAAGGGACAGCGCTGAGTGCCTATTGGTCACAGTACTAATGAAAGTGAATTTGCATTATTTTGTATATTTGTTGTTTTCATTTCCGTTTTCCGAAAAATTCGTAATTTATTTTTCGTTAGTTTCGCTTTTCGTTTTTTATTCTTTGTTCGGCATTTCGGTTGTTTTCTTTTCGTTCTTCGAATTTTAGTAAGTTTGCATTTTCGTTTATTTTTCGTAATCATGATTTTTTTAGGTTAACGAATCAACGAAAATAACGAATAATGACGGAAAACGTATTCGTAAGTAAAAAAATTGCACATGTCTAAACCACAATAATAAGGCTTTACACGGTGAATAAAGGAGAAATAGGTGAAGTTCGTGACTGACCCGCTGTATCGCATTCTGATCTACTCTTTTTATCGCCTCCGTCCACCGCTGTAAATTTTCACGTCCGGACCTGTAAGGAAACAGCAACAAAAAATAGTTTGCTTAAAGTGGTTGTAAACCCTAGAAACAAATAAAATAAAAAACAAGCAAGACAAAGGTATAATGAGCTAGTATGCGTAGCATATTAGCTCATTATGTGATACTCACCTGAGATCGAAAACCCCCGCAGCCGTCCTCGTACACCGTTTCCGGCCGGCGACATCGCTCCTGGTGTTACTTCCGGGTATGGCAGGCTCCAGCGCTGTGATTGGCCAGAGCCGCGATGATATCATCGCGCGATAGCCGCCGGTAATGGCGCACTAGCTGAAGCACTGTGCCGTTGAACTGTGAACTGTGCCGTTGCTTCAGCACATGCTGATACAAGGGGATATCTCCTAAACCGTTCAGGGGGGTAGCTACAGGTTTAGGAGATATCTGGGGTAGCTACAGGTAGGCCTTATTATAGACCTTGGGCCAGATTCTCATATATATTCGGCGGCGTAGCGTAAGCCATTTACACTACGCCGCCGCTGCGTACTAGAGCAAGTGCTTTATTCTCAAAGCACTTGCTCCGTAGTTTTCGCCGGCGTCTCGTAAATCGCCAAGCGTAAACCCGCGCAATTCAAATGGGGCGGCTTGTATTTAAATTAAGCGCGCCCCCGCGTCGAACGAACTGCGCATGCGCCGGCCGGGGGGAAAAAGCCCAGTGCGCATGCTCCAGGACACGTCGGAAAGCGCAGTTGAAACCGACGTCAAAGCGACGTGAGCGTCACTACGCAAGTCCCTATTCGCGAACGAGTTAGTAAAACGACGTAATCGACGGAAAAAGCCGACGCTGACCCGACGCCATACTTAACATGGCGTCCGACGGCACCCGACGGCATCCGACGGAACTTCGTAAGGTTACTCCACATAGAAGCAGGGGTAACCTTACGAGTCCGTAAACGACGTACGCGACGACGGGGCGGCGTAAAAGCGATCGGGAATCGCCGTACTAGCCTCATTTGCATAGGCAAATGAGAAAACAACGTGAAGGCCACCTAGTGGCCGGAGTTGTCATTACACCTACGATCCGAAAGTGTAATGGTATTACACTTGTCGGATGTAGAAGCGTATCTATGCCAAAGTGTTGCTAAGCATCACGCGCATAGATACGAAACAAAAAAAAAGGCGTTACGACGGGGGATCTGAGATACTCCGTCGTAGCGCCTCTGAGAATCTGGCCCCTTATTATAGGCTCACCCTGTAGTGATAAGCGGTCTGTAAAAGTTTACAATCACTTTAATTGTTAACTGGTTCCCAAGTGATGGCTACAGTGCGGTCGTTCAGTTCTAGGAGGGCGCCTATGGACATCACCCTAGAACCACCACGCTGCGTTTGGCATGGCACAGTGGTGACAATTGATGGGCACAGTGGTGACAATGGCATGGCACAGTGGCTGCGTTTGGCATGGCACAGTGGTGACAATTGATGGGCACAGTGGCAACAATGGCAACATTTGATGGCACAGTGGCTACGTTTGGCATGGCACAGTGGCGACAATTGATGGGCACAGTGGCAACAATGGCAACATTTGATGGCACAGTGGCTACGTTTTGGCATGGCACAGTGGCGACAATTAATGGACACAGTGGTGACAATGGCATGGCACAGTGGCTGCGTTTGGCATGGCACAGTGGTGACAATTGATGGGCACAGTGGCAACAATGGCAACATTTGATGGCACAGTGGCTACGTTTTGGCATGGCACAGTGGCGACAATTGATGGACACAGTGGTGACAATGGCATGGCACAGTGGCTGCGTTTGGCATGGCACAGTGGTGACAATTAATGGGCACAGTGGCAACAATGGCAACATTTGATGGCACAGTGGCTACGTTTTGGCATGGCACAGTGGCGACAATTGATGGACACAGTGGTGACAATGGCATGGCACAGTGGCTGCGTTTGGCATGGCACAGTGGTGACAATTGATGGGCACAGTGGCAACAATGGCAACATTTGATGGCACAGTGGCTACGTTTGGCATGGCACAGTGGCGACAATTGATGGGCACAGTGGCAACAATGGCAACATTTGATGGCACAGTGGCTACGTTTTGGCATGGCACAGTGGCGACAATTGATGGCACAGTGGCTACGTTTTGGCATGGCACAGTGGCGACAATTGATGGACACAGTGGTGACAATGGCATGGCACAGTGGCTGCGTTTGGCATGGCACAGTGGTGACAATTGATGGGCACAGTGGCAACAATGGCAACATTTGATGGCACAGTGGCTACGTTTGGCATGGCACAGTGGCGACAATTGATGGGCACAGTGGCAACAATGGCAACATTTGATGGCACAGTGGCTGCGTTTGGCATGGCACAGTGGTGGCAATTGATGGGCACAGTGGCAACAATGGCAACATTTGATGGCACAGTGGCTACGTTTGGCATGGCACAGTGGCGACAATTGATGGGCACAGTGGCGACAATGGCATGGCACAGTGGCGACAATAGCATGGCACAGTGGTGACAATTGATGGCACAGTGGTGGCAATGGCATGGTACAGGGGCTGCGTTTGGCATGGCACAGTGGTGACAATTGATGGGCACAGTGGCAACAATGGCAACATTTGATGGCACAGTGGCTGCGTTTGGCATGGCACAGTGGTGGCAATTGATGGGCACAGTGGCAACAATGGCAACATTTGATGGCACAGTGGCTACGTTTGGCATGGCACAGTGGCGACAATTGATGGGCACAGTGGCGACAATGGCATGGCACAGTGGCGACAATGACATGGCACAGTGGTGACAATTGATGGCACAGTGGTGGCAATGGCATGGTACAGTGGCTGCGTTTGGCATGGCACAGTGGCGACAATTGATAGGCACAGTGGCGACAATTTATAGGCACAGTGGCGACAATGGCATGGCACAGTGGTGACAATTGATAGGCACAGTGGCTGCATTTGAAGGGCAGAGTGGCTGCGTTTAATGGGCACAGTGGCTGCATTTAATGGGCACTGTGGCTGCAATTGATAGGCACAGTGAGGCTGCAATTGATGTATTTTTTTTTCGTTTGTTTGCGCCCCCCCCCCAAAAAAACTTGAGCACCAGCCGCCACTGTGGCCATATTAGACCGGAAGCCAATGATCCTACCAACAGGCCTCCATAAAATGATGTGGGGCACAGTGGCGAGCCCCCCCCTCCCCCAAGAAATCTGCAAGCCACATACTGTACATGTAAATGGCGAGACGGACAGGGCGGGCACATGACTCTACACATCACATATACCATTACACCCACCGGAGATTTCCTGGTCTACTTTCATGGCTGGAAATGACAGATCTGACGTATTCCAAGTTCTCAAAGTCTTTGGGCACTGCAAACAGAACACGAGAAAGGCCAAAAAAAATATATAAGTGATTGTAAAGCTTTGTTTTATTTTTTAAACAACAAAACATGTTTCTAAAAAAATAATTAGACCATAACTTGAAATGCCGGTTTTGACTGACAGAAGTGCGCAAACGCGGTGACGTCATCGAAATTAAACATTATGGGCCAGATTCTCTAAGAAATCCGGCGGCGTAGCGTAAGCCATTTACACTACGCCGCCGCATCGTACTAGAGCAAGTGCCGTATTCTCTAAGCATTTGCTCCGTAGTTTGCGTTGGCGTAGCGAAAGTGGCCCAGCGTAAGCCCGCGCAATTCAAAGGGGGCAGCTTCTATTTAAATTAAGCGCGCCCCCGCGTCGAACGAACTGCGCATGCGCCGGCCCGGTGAAAAAGCCCAGTGCGCATGCTCCAGGACACGTCGGAAAGCGCAGTTGAAACCGACGTCAAAACGACGCGATCGTCACTACGCAATGCCCTATTCGCGAATGAGTTAGTAAAACGACGTAAGCGACGGAAAAAAACGACGCTGACCCGACGCCATGCTTAACATGGCATCCGATGGCATCCGACGGTACTGCGTAAGGTTAGTCCTCATAGAAGCAGGGGTAACCTTACGAGTTCGTAAACGACGTACGCGACGACGGGGCGGCGTAAAAGCGATCGGGAATCGGCGCAGTAGCCTCATTTGCATAGGCAAATGAGAAAACAACGTAAAGGCCACCTAGTGGCCGGAGTTGTCATTACACCTACGATCCGCAAGTGTAATTGTATTACACTTGTCGGATGTTAAAGCGTATCTATGCCAAAGTGATGCTAAGAATCACGCGCATAGATATGAGGCAAAAAAAACGGCGATACGACGGGGTATCTGAGATACTCCATCATAGCGCCTCTGAGATGCTGGCCCACGATTTCTAGCTAGTCACTAGTGTTGCTCACGAATATTCGTATTGCGAATATTCGGCTCGAATATGGCATATTCGAGTATTCGCGATATATTCCGAATTTCGCGGTGAATATTCGCTATTTCGAATATTCGTATTTTTTCAATTTTTTTTTAGAACAGATCACATCCTAGAGATCCCCATCGACGTCTAAAAGCATTGCTGGTATGATTAGAGACCCTGGGCCGAGTAGCTGCAGCGATCATTTTATATTGCCGAAAAATCGCAATTCGGCAATAGCGATATCGCGCGATTATTTTCGAGAAATTCGCAATATTGTTTTTAGCTAAAATAACACATATATTCGATTTCAGAGTGTTACTGTCGAAATTCCGCAATCAATTTCTCATTCGCATTTTTGCGAAATTACGATAAAATATCACGAATATTCTGAGCCAATCAGAGTGCTCCTTCCGCATTTGCCGAATATTCGCAATTATTTTGTATTGTAATATATCAAGAATATTCTGAGCCAATCAGAGTGCTCCTTCCGCATTTGCCGAATATTCGCAATTATTTTGTATTGTAATATATCACGAATATTCTGAGCCAATCAGAGTGCTCCGTCCGCATTTCTCGAAATTTCGCAATCATTTCATTTCCAAAAAATATCGCGAATATTCGCATTTAACGAATATATCTCGAATATTCGACTATATATTCGAGATATATCGCGAAATCGAATATGGCGTATTCTGCTCAACACTAATAATCACAGGGGTGAGTACACTTTTCACCGGCAGCGATCAGCTGAGAAAAACGTACTTATTTACAAAAAATTAATAACAGAAAAAAATAAAAACTTTTATTTTTTTCCAAATTTTTGGTATTTTTTTTATTTGTACCGCAAAAAAACAAACAAACCCAGAGGTGATCAAATACCACCAAAAGAAAGCTCTATTTGTGGGAACAAAATGATAAAAATTCTGTTGGGGTGCAGTGTAGCACGACCGCGCAATTGTTATTTAAACAGCGACAGCAGAGAAAGTAAAAAATTGGCCTGGGCAGGAAGGAGGGGGGGGGGGGTAAGTGCCCAGTATTGAAGTGGTTAAAACCCTTCAGGCAGGCATTTAACCACTTAATCCCCGGACCTTTAGGCAGCTAAAGGACCCGGCCAGTTTTTGCGATTCGGCACTGCGTCGCTTTAACTGACAATTGCGCGGTCGTGCGACGTGGCTCCCAAACAAAATGGGCGTCCTTTTTTCCCCCCCACAAATAGAGATTTCTTTTGGTGGTATTTGATCACCTCTGCGGTTTTTATTTTTTGCGCTAGAAACAAAAATAGAGCGACAATTTGTAAAAAAATTCAATATTTTTTACTTTTTGCTATAATAAATATCCCCAAAAAATATATATAAAAAAAAAACATTTTTTTCCCTCAGTTTAGTCCGATACGTATTCTTCTACATATTTTATACAGCGAGCAGTGCTATAAAAATGCACTGATTACTGTATAAATGTGACTGGCAGGGAAGGGGGTTAACACCAGGGGACGAGGAAGGGGTTAAATGTGTTCCCTAGGTAGTGATTCTTACTGTGGGGGGAGGGGACTGACTGGGGGAGGTTACCGATCTGTGTTCCTATGTACAAGGGACACAGCATCGGTCTCCTCTCTCCCTGACAGGACATGGATCTCTCTGGGCCAGATTCTCAGAGGCGATACGACGGGGTATCTCAGATACCCCGTCGTATCGCCATTTTTTTTGCCGGGTATCCATGCGAGTGATTCTTAGCATCACTTTTGCATAGATACGCTTTAACATCCGACAGGTGTAATACCATTACACTTGCGGATCGTTGTTGTAATGACAACTCCGGCCACTAGGTGGCCTTTACGTTGTTTTCTCATTTGCCTATGCAAATGAGGCTACTATGCCGATTCCCGATCGATTTTACGCCGCCCCGTCGTCGCGTACGACGTTTTCGTTCGCGTAAGGTTACCCCTGCTTCTATGAGGAGTAACCTTACGAAGTTCCGTCGGATGCCGTCGGGTGCCATGTTAAGTATGGCGTCGGGTCAGCGTCGTCTTTTTCCGTCGCTTACGTCGTTTTACCAACTCGTTCGCGAATAGGGAGTTGCGTAAATGACGCTCACGTCGTTTTGACGTCACTTTCAACGACGCTTTCCGACGTGAGCTGGAGCATGCGCACTGGGCTTTTTCCCCCGGCCGGCGCATGCGCAGTTCGTTCGACGCGGGGGGGCGCGCTTAATTTAAATACAAGCCGGCCCATTTGAATTGCGCGGGTTTACGCTGGGCGATTTACGCGACGCCGGCGAAAACTACGGAGCAAGTGCTTTGAGATTAAAGCACTTGCTCTAGTACGATGGCTGCGGCGTAGTGTAAATGGCTTACGCTACGCCGCCGGAATTCTGTGAGAATCTGGCCCTCTGTGTTTACACCCTTCATTACACACAGATCCACATCCTTGTCTGTGTAACGGCCGATCGCGGGTACCTGGCGGAAATTGCGGCACCTCAGTGCACGCGTGTGCGTGCCCCCCAGTGGCGGGAGGAGCCGAGGACGTCAATAGACGTCCTCCCGGTATTGTAGAGCCACCTTGTGGCCATCATTTTACAATGGCCCGGGGGTCCAAGTGGTTAATATCTAAAAACGAGGGGTGGAGGCCTGGAGGGGTGGTCTTTCATGTAAGGCCGCCTCTGAAAAGTGGGTGGAACTACACTTTAAATTATATTAACCACTTCCATACCAGGCACTTACGCACCTTCCCGCCCAGGCCAATTTTCAGCTTTCAGCACTGTCGCAATTTGAATGACAATTGCGCGGTCATGCTACACTGCACCCAAACAAAATTGGCGTCCTTTTTTCCCCACAAATAGAGATTTCTTTTGGTGGTATTTGATCACCTCTGCGATTTTTTTTTTTTGCGCAACAACTAAAAATAGAGCGAAGATTTTGAAAAAAAAATAAAGTTTTTATTTTTTTCTGTTAATTTTTTTGTAAATGAGTATGTTTTCTCTTTCAATTACGGGCACTGATATGGTGGCACTGATGGGCACCGATGAGGTAGTTCTGATGGGCACCGATTAGGTAGCAATGATGGGCACTGATAGGCGGCGCTGGTATGGGGCACTGATGGGCACTCATGGGCGGCACTGATGGGCACTCATGGGCGGCACTGATGGGCACTCATAGGCAGCACTGGGCACTCATAGGCGGCACAGGTGGGCAGTCATAGGCGGCACAGGTGGGCACTGATAGGTGGCACAGGTGGGCACTGATAGGTGGCACAGGTGGGCACTGATAGGTGGCACAGGTGGGCACTGATAGGTGGGCACTGGGCATGGATTGGCACTGACAGACACTGGGGTGGCACTGATGATCACTGAGGGGTGGCACTGATGGATCAATGTTGCCAATCAGTGCCCATGTGTGGGCACTGATTGGCATCATTTTTTTTTACTGCCCCTTTTTTTTTTTTTTTGCTGACTTATTTTTTTTTTGTCTTTTTTTTTATTGCCCTTTTTTTTTTTAAGTTCCCTGGTGGTCTAGTGTGGGCACTCCGTGGTGGTCCGTGTGGCGATCCGAGGGGGGGCTGCGCTGATAAACAATCAGCGTGAACCCCCCCCTGTCAGGAGAGCCGCTGATCGGCTCTCCTGTACTCGCGTCTGTCAGAGCTCTTCCTGTTTACATCGTGATCAGCCGTGATTGGACACGGCTGATCACGTGGTAACGAGGCTCCGCCGGAGACTCGTTACCGAGATCGGAGGTGCAGGGTGTCAGACTGACATCCCGCATCACCGATCGCCGCGCTGCGCGCCCGCACGGGCGCGTGCGGCATGAAATCGTGCTGGACGTTTGAGAACGTCCAGTCACGATTTCATAACCACTTCCCGGCCGTAAATCGGCTATTGGCCGGGCGGGAAGTGGTTAAAATACAAGCCGCCCCATTTGAATTGCGCGGGTTTACGCTTGGTGATTTACGAGACGCCGGCGAAAACTACGGAGCAAGTGCTTTGAGATTAAAGCACTTGCTCTATTACGATGCGGCGGCGTAGTGTAAATGGCTTACGCTACGCCGCCGGAATTCTA
The DNA here is from genome assembly GCA_029574335.1 of Rana kukunoris. Classification (NCBI taxonomy): domain Eukaryota; kingdom Metazoa; phylum Chordata; class Amphibia; order Anura; family Ranidae; genus Rana; species Rana kukunoris. Next base: position 329,212,560 of record CM056059.1, on the reverse strand, counting down.
TGAGAATCTGGCCCTCTGTGTTTACACCCTTCATTACACACAGATCCACATCCTTGTCTGTGTAACGGCCGATCGCGGGTACCTGGCGGAAATCGCGGCACCTCAGTGCACGCGTATGCGTGCCCCCCAGTGGCGGCAGGAGCCGAGGACGTCAATAGACGTCCTCCCAGTATTGTAGAGCCACCTTGTGGCCATCATTTTACAATGGCCCGGGGGTCCAAGTGGTTAATATCTAAAAACGAGGGGTGGGGGCCTGGAGGGGTGGTCTTTCATGTAAGGCCACCTCTGAAAAGTGGGTGGAACTCCACTTTAAATTATATTAACCATTTGCTGACCGCTTCACGTCACGTTGGCAGAATGGCTTGGCTGGGAAAAGCAACGTACCTGAAAGTGACTGTGCACGCGGGACCCGCAGACTCGATGTCCGCCGGTGTCCCGCGATCGTGTCACAGAGCGGCAGAACGGGGGGATGCCTGTGTAAACCAGGCTTTTCCCAGTTCTGACTAGTAACAGGACACTGATCGTCTGCCCTGTCATCGGTTGGCGGTGATCGCTGTCATGTCACTGGTAGCCCACCCCCCCCAGTTAGAATCACTCCCTAGGACACACTTCTCCGCTTCCCCCCCCTTAGTGGTTAACCCCTTCACTGCCAGTGTCATTTACCCAGTAATCAGTGCATTTTTATAGCACTGATCGCTTTATAAATGTGAATGGTCCCAAAATAGCGTTAGCAAAAATGCCCCCACAAAAACCCTGAGCACTAATGTGCACGCTTACCCCCAAAACATAAACCCCCCCCCCCTCAGTACAAACCTGGCCCCCTGTTAAAATCCCCTCTCAGCACAAATCTTTCCCCCTCAATCCTCCAAATGTGCCCCCCCCCCAAAACAAATCATATACTCTTCTCCTAAAACTTCCCCTAATAGTACACATCTCCACCCCCCACTTCAATTCCCCCCCTCCAGCACACATTATCCCCCACTTCGCGAAGTTGGCGTCGCACTGATGGGGGCGCTCCTATTGCCGGTGATCTGCCAATATGGTTCCGGCTATTAGGATGGTTCCTGTAAGGGCTGCGCAGGCGCGATCCTTGCCGACGGGAATCTCCGAACCTCGGCCGGCATCCAGGGCGACTTGGAATTTGAGGAAAGTGGCCAGTCGGCCTCACGTCCTGGCTTCGCTCGCTCCGCCTCCTGGCTCTTTTTTTAACATCCTCCAATCCACGGGGATGTTAAGGAATGAGCCTGGATGCCGGCCGAGGTTCGGAGATTTCCATCGGCAAGGATTGCGCCTGCGCAGTCCTTACAGGAACCATCTGGATAGGGGAACCACACCGACAAGTCACCGGCAAAAGGTTTCCGAATCAACATGTGATTTGACCCGTCAAATCGCGCCGATGAGAACGGGGGAGGGGGGGTGGGGTTTAGATTTATCCAATATGAATCTTACCTTCAATAAAGTCGTTTATGCCGTCCACTCCGGGAGATGTCAGCAGCAGGAGGAGGAGCCACCACATCCCGGCGTGAGCCCGAGAAGTCTTCATGTCTGGACCGTTCTCAGATCACCAACATCCCAATCCACAGAACTCCGGAAATATTCACAGCAGCCGTCAGTGAGGACTCTATGGACCTGTAATATCAATTGGGGAGTGTGACCAATCTAATCAAATGCATTAAAAAGAACTCTCCACTTCTTGCCACGCCCCCGTGACACAGATGAGGGTGCGACATAAAGCAGTATTAAACCGCAAACTCCAAATGTAATATATCGCAGCTTACCAATCATTAGATGTGGCGGCTGCATTCGTTCTCTTTTATTACACCCGATCTAAGGAGAGACTTCGTTGCCTGGGGACACCCGATCTAAGGAGAGACTTCGTTGCCTGGGGACACCTGATCTAAGGAGGGACTCTGTTGCCTGGGGACACCTGATCTAAGAAGAGACTTAGTTGCCTGGGGACACCCGATCCAAGATGGGACTCTGTTGCCTGGGGACACCCAATCTAAGGAGAGACTTTGTTGCCTGGGGACACCCGATCCAAGGAGGGACTCTGTTGCCTGGGGACACCTGATCTAAGGAGAGACTTCGTTGCCTGGGGACACCCGATCTAAGGAGAGACTCTGTTGCCTGGGGACACCTGATCTAAGGAGAGACTTTGTTGCCTGGAGACACCCGATCTAAGGAGAGACTCTGTTGCCTGGAGACACCTGATCTAAGGAGAGACTTCGTTGCCTGGGGACACCTGATCTAAGGAGAGACTTCGTTGCCTGGGGACACCCGATCTAAGGAGAGACTTCGTTGCCTGGGGACACCTGATCTAAGAAGAGACTTTGTTGGCTGGGGACACCCGATCCAAGGAGGGACTCTGTGCCCTGGGGACACCTGATCTAAGGAGAGACTTTGTTGCCTGGGGACACCTGATCTAAAAAGAGACTTCGTTGCCTGGGGACACCCGATCCAGTATGGGACTCTGTTGCCTGGGGACACCCAATCTAAGGAGAGACTTTGTTGCCTGGGGACACCCGATCCAAGGAGGGACTCTGTTGCCTGGGGACACCTGATCTAAGGAGAGACTTTGTTGGCTGGGGACACCTGATCTAAGGAGAGACTCTGTTGCCTGGAGACACCTGATCTAAGGAGAGACTTTGTTGGCTGGGGACACCCGATCCAAGCAGGGACTCTGTTGCCTGGGGACACCTGATCTAAGGAGAGACTTCGTTGCCTGGGGACACCCGATCTAAGGAGAGACTTTGTTGCCTGGGGACACCCAATCTAAGGAGAGACTTTGTTGCCTGGGGACACCCGATCCAAGGAGGGACTCTGTTGCCTGGGGACACCTGATCTAAGGAGAGACTTTGTTGCCTGGGGACACCCGATCTAAGGAGAGACTCTGTTGCCTGGAGACATCTGATCTAAGGAGAGACTTTGTTGGCTGGGGACACCCGATCCAAGGAGGGACTCTGTTGCCTGGGGACACCTGATCTAAGGAGAGACTTCGTTGCCTGGGGACATCTGATCTAAGGAGAGACTTCGTTGCCTGGGGACACCCGATCTAAGGAGAGACTTTGTTGGCTGGGGACACCCGATCCAAGGAGGGACTCTGTGCCCTGGGGACACCCGATCTAAGGAGAGACTTTGTTGCCTGGGACACCTGATCTAAGGAGGGATTTTGTACTTACCTCCACTGTGCAGCTCGTTTTGCACAGAGTGGCTCCGAACGCCGCTTTCTGGGATCCCGCGGCGGCTGTCTCGGCTCCTCCCCCCGCATCTGATAACCCCCTCTGGGAAGCTCTCATCCAAAGGGGATAACTTGTGGGCACGCTCCCGAATCCAGCATTTGCATCCATAGACACGAATGCCAGACTCAGCCCCGCCCCCGGTGCCCGCGTCATTGGATTTGATTGACAGCAGCGCAAGCCAATGGCTGCACTGCTATCAATCTATCCAATGAAGAGCCGTGAAGCCCTGGCCAGATTGCATGCGTTCTCGACGCAGGACTTTTGAGGGCTCAGGTAAATCAATCGGGGGGCTGGCGGTCGGTAAGCATCGGATTTTTTTCACCTTAATGCATAGGATGCATTACCATGCATGGACACATAGGAGAACATAGAGACACATAGGATAACATGGGAACATAGGATAACATGGGAACATAGGATAACATGGAGACATAGGAGAACATGGGAACATAGGATAACATGGGAACATAGGATAACATGGGAACATAGGATAACATGGGAACATAGGATAACATGGGAACATAGGATAACATGGGACACATAGGATAACATGGGACACATAGGAGAATATGGAGACATAGGAGAACATGGAGACATAGGAGAACATAGAGACACATAGGATAACATGGGAACATAGGAGAACATAGAGACACATAGGAGAACATAGAGACACATAGGATAACATGGAGACATAGGATAACATGGGAACATAGGAGAACATGGAGACATAGGAGAACATGGCAACATAGGAGAAGATGGGACACATAGGAGAACATGGGACACATAGGACACATAGATAACATGGGACACATAGGAGAATATGGGACATAGGAGAACATGGGACATAGGAGAACATAGGACACATAGATAAATGGGAACATGGAGACATAGGAGAACATAGAGACACATAGATAACATGGAGACATAGGATAACATGGGAACATAGGAGAACATGGAACATAGGAACATGGAACATAGGAGAAGATGGGACACATAGGAACATGGGAACATAGATAACATGGGACACATAGGAGAACATGGAGACACATAGGAGAACATGGAGACACAGGAGAACATGGAGACACAGGAGAACATGGAGACACATAGGAGAACATGGGAACACAGGAGAACATGGAGACACATAGGAGAACATAGAGACACATAGGAGAACATGGAGACACAGGAGAACATGGAGACACATAGGAGGACATGGAGACACAGGAGAACATGGCATGGGAACATAGGAAACATGGGACACAAGATAACATGGGACACATAGGAGAACATGAACATAGGATAACATGGGAACATAGGATAACATGGGACACATAGGATAACATGGGACACATAGGAGAATATGGAGACATAGGAGAACATGGAGACATAGGAGAACATAGAGACACATAGGATAACATGGGAACATAGGAGAACATAGAGACACATAGGAGAACATAGAGACACATAGGATAACATGGAGACATAGGATAACATGGGAACATAGGAGAACATGGAGACATAGGAGAACATGGCAACATAGGAGAAGATGGGACACATAGGAGAACATGGGACACATAGGATAACATGGGACACATAGGATAACATGGGAACATAGGATAACATGGGAACATAGGATAACATGGGAACATAGGATAACATGGGAACATAGGATAACATGGGACACATAGGATAACATGGGACACATAGGAGAATATGGAGACATAGGAGAACATGGAGACATAGGAGAACATAGAGACACATAGGATAACATGGGAACATAGGAGAACATAGAGACACATAGGAGAACATAGAGACACATAGGATAACATGGAGACATAGGATAACATGGGAACATAGGAGAACATGGAGACATAGGAGAACATGGCAACATAGGAGAAGATGGGACACATAGGAGAACATGGGACACATAGGATAACATGGGACACATAGGATAACATGGGACACATAGGAGAATATGGAGACATAGGAGAACATAGAGACACATAGGATAACATGGGAACATAGGAGAACATAGAGACACATAGGAGAACATAGAGACACATAGGATAACATGGGACACATAGGAGAATATGGAGACATAGGAGAACATGGAGACATAGGAGAACATAGAGACACATAGGATAACATGGGAACATAGGAGAACATAGAGACACATAGGAGAACATAGAGACACATAGGATAACATGGAGACATAGGATAACATGGGAACATAGGAGAACATGGAGACATAGGAGAACATGGCAACATAGGAGAAGATGGGACACATAGGAGAACATGGGACACATAGGATAACATGGGACACATAGGATAACATGGGACACATAGGAGAATATGGAGACATAGGAGAACATGGAGACATAGGAGAACATAGAGACACATAGGATAACATGGGAACATAGGAGAACATAGAGACACATAGGAGAACATAGAGACACATAGGATAACATGGAGACATAGGATAACATGGGAACATAGGAGAACATGGAGACATAGGAGAACATGGCAACATAGGAGAAGATGGGACACATAGGAGAACATGGGACACATAGGATAACATGGGACACATAGGATAACATGGGACACATAGGAGAATATGGAGACATAGGAGAACATAGAGACACATAGGATAACATGGGAACATAGGAGAACATAGAGACACATAGGAGAACATAGAGACACATAGGATAACATGGGACACATAGGAGAATATGGAGACATAGGAGAACATGGAGACATAGGAGAACATAGAGACACATAGGATAACATGGGAACATAGAGACACATAGGAGAACATAGAGACACATAGGATAACATGGAGACATAGGATAACATGGGAACATAGGAGAACATGGAGACATAGGAGAACATGGCAACATAGGAGAAGATGGGACACATAGGACACATAGATAACATGGGACACATAGGATGGAACATAGGAGAACATGGGACACATAGGATAACATGGGACACATAGGAGAATATGGAGACATAGGAGAACATAGAGACACATAGGATAACATGGGAACATAGGAGAACATAGAGACACATAGGAGAACATGGAGACATAGGAGCACATGGGAACATAGGAGAACATGGAGACATAGGAGAACATGGAGACATAGGAGAACATGGAGACATAGGAGAACATGGAGACATAGGAGAACATGGAGACATAGGAGAACATGGGACACATAGGAGAACATGGGACACATAGGAGAACATGGAGACATAGGAGAACATGGGACACATAGGAGAACATGGGAACATAGGAGAACATGGGAACATAGGAGAACATGGACACATAGGAGAATGTGGGACACATAGGAGAACATGGGACACATAGGAGAACATGGGACACATAGGAGAACATGGGACACATAGGAGAACATGGGAGACATAGGAGAACATGGGAGACATAGGAGAACATGGGAGACATAGGAGAACATGGGAGACATAGGAGAACATGGACACATATGAGAACATGGGAACATAGGAGAACATGGAGACACATAGGAGAACATGGGACACACAGGAAAATGTGGGACACATAGGAGAATGTGGGACACACAGGAGAATGTGGGACACATAGGAGAATGTGGGACACATAGGAGAATGTGGGACACATAGGAGAACATGGAGACATAGGAGAACATGGGACACATAGGAGAACATGGAGACACATAGGAGAACGTGGAGACACATAGGAGAACATGGGACACATAGGAGAACATGGGACACATAGGAGAACATGGGAACATAGGAGAACATGGGACACATAGGAGAACATGGGAACATAGGAGAACATGGGACACATAGGAGAACATGGGACACATAGGAGAACATTGGACACATAGGAGAACATGGGACACATAGGAGAACATGGGACACATAGGAGAACATGGGACACATAGGAGAACATTGGACACATAGGAGAACATGGGACACATAGGAGAACATGGGAACATAGGAGAACATGGAGACACATAGGAGAACATGGGAACATAGGAGAACATTTGGTATAATACCTCTTTAAATTCTGTTGGCAGAGATCGATCCTTCCTCTTCTTACCTTCGCACAGGACGGTCCGGAGATTTCAACCATCGAGAAGCAAAAAAATTAATAAAAATAATTCTGATGAGAAATTTACAGAAATTGAAAGACCAAAATCAGCTGAAGAGTGAAAATCTGAGGGTTGAGATGCGATTTGGGGGGATCTGCAAATCATCAGCATTTTATACTTTTTGTACGGGAAGTTAATCAATCATCAATCAGTAAACAGTCCCGCCCACAGAGGGCTATGCATCAGACAGAAAACACAGAATTAACCACTTCCATACCGCGCCTATTCTGCCACTTCTCTCCTACATGTTAAAATCATATATTTTTTTGCTAGAAAATTACTCAGAACCCCCAAACATTATATATGTTTTTTTTAGTAGACACCCTAGGGAATAAAATGGCGGTCATTGCAACTTTTTACATTCAGAAAAACAACATAAAAAATTCGAGCATATTCGATTTTTTTTTTGGTCGTTTTTTTGGAGACATAAAACAACGTTTTGCCCACACACGATCATTTTAAATGACGTTTTTTAAAATATCTTTTTTTTTTCATCACAAAAAAACGACCGGCGATACCTGACATGTGTGGTTTGAAAGGCGTTTACATATGTGGGTGGAAACATACGCGCGTGTTCGCTTTTGAGCGTAAACTACTGGGGACAGGGGCGTTTCAAATTCTGATTTTTAATTAAAAAAATTACCTTTTTTTTACACATAGGAGAACATGGGACACATAGGAGAACATGGGAAAAATTCTGATTTTTAATTTAAAAAATTACCTTTTTTTTTTTACACATAGGAGAACATGGGACACATAGGAGAACATGGGAAAAATTCTGATTTTTAATAAAAAAAATTACCTTTTTTTTACTTTTTTTTTCATATATTTTTTTATCACTTTTATTCCTATTACAAGAAATGTAAACATCTCTTGTAATAGGAATTTATTGTGACAGGTCCTCTTTATGTCAATAAGACCTCCCCCACATCCCTCCTCCAGGCTGGAAAGCATGAGATCGAGAAAAAAAATTTCACCGATCTCATGCTTACCAGCCACGATTGCGGCTTTGCTTACATCCACGGCCCCGGGCGTGACATCATAACGCCACGCCCTGGCCTCCGACGGTCCTTGAGCTGACCGGAAATCTCTATGGTCGTCATCCAGCGGCAGCCGATTCTTTCTCCGGGTCCCCGATGGCACTAGGGTGACCACATGTCCCGGATTGCCCGGGACAGTCCCGCATTTTGCAGGTCTGTCCCGGGCACCTTTATTCCAGGACAATACAGTGTCCCAGAATGAAACTGGCACAGCCACCCCCCCCGGCCAATCTGATGCCCCCAAAAAAGGCCGCCACATCACCGCTTTACTCACTGACAGTACTTGTCCTGGCCGGGAATGTCTGGAGGAGCACAGTCCTGCCCCCTGCTTGTGATTGGAGAAATCATAAATCCCGCCTCTTGTGTCCAATCACTGTGCTGTGATTCATTACACCACAAACTGATTTTTGGTAAGGGGGAGTGTCCCTGAATGGTAGTTTGGAAATGTGGTCACCCTAGATGGCACGGGAGAGCCCGGAGAAGCACTGGATAGCAACTGGATAGATTATCTTCCGCAGTTACGAAATTAAATATATAGATAATCATATATGAATATGCTGGTATATAGAGGGCCAAAGGGAGGATAGGAAAATAGTTAAAGAGAAAGGGAAGGGATGGGGGGGGGGGTTTCACCACATGAGGCTGCCACCACCATGTTTCACGGTGGGGATGGTGTGTTCAGGGTGATGTGCAGTGCTAGTTTCCCCCACACATAGCATTTTGCATTTAGGCCAAAAAGTTGAATTTTGGTGTCATGTGACCAGAGCACCTTCTTCCACATGTGTGCTGTGTCCCCACCCCCACATGGCTTCTCACAAACTCTGCAAACGGGACTTCTTATGTCTTTCTTTCTCCAATGTCTTTCTTCTTGTCACTTTTCCATAAAGGGCAGATTTGTGGAGAGCACCACTAATAGTTGTCCTGTGGACAGATTCTCCCCCCTGAGCTGTGCAGCTCCTCCAGAGCTACCATGGGCCTCTTGGCTGCTTCTCTGATGAACGCTCTCCTTGCCCGGCCCGGTCAGTTTAGGTGGACGGCCATGTCTTGGTAGGTTTGCGGTTGTGTCATCCTCTTTCCATTCTCCGATGATGGATTGAACAGAAGCTCTGTGAGATCTTCAAAGCTTGGGGGAGATTTTTATAACCTAACCCTGATTTAACCACTTGGCAACCATATATACTGCCGCAGGTCGGAGTATGCCTCGGGCTCGAGGGCGTGCCCACGTGTCCCTCGGACTTGATGTCCGCCGGCCATCCGCGATCATGGTGAGGAGAAGGCGAACGAGGATCTGCCTTTGTAAACAAGGCAGATCCCCCATTCTGTCAAGGGACAACTCTGAGATCTGCTGTTCTTAGTGATCAGGAACAGCGATCTCTTTGTTGTCCCAGTGAGCCCATCCCTCACACAGTTAGAACACACCCAGGGAACACAGCTAACCTCTAGATCAGAGGTCTCCAAACTGTGGCCCTTTGCTAGCCTTTATCCGGCCCTTGGGGCACTATTCCTCCCACTGACACCTGCAATATGATGGGATATGTTTCCTCCTACTAATACCAATAATGAGCCTGAGGCACCACTCCTCCTACTGACCACCAACCCCAAGGCCATATTTATTCTCACCAATGCTGGCCTCGGGACATTTTCTACACCTGCTGGCCACAATCCGTCCCTCCTAAAGTCTGAAGGACAGTAGACTGGCCCTTTGTATGAAAAAATTGGAGACCCCTGTTCTAGATCACCCCCCCAGTGTTAACCTCTTCCCTGCCTGTGTCATTTATACATTGATCAGTGCATGTCACTGGTCCCCAAAAAGTGTCACTTGGGCTCAGATTTGTCTGCTGCAATCACTCAATCCTGCTAAAAATCGCAGCTCGCCATTACCAACAAAAAACATCAAAATTTTAATGAAGTCAGAACACATTTGTGATGATATTCAAGCGCTTTGTGGCAACAATGGAGTCCTCCCAACTCATCTAGCCCAGATGATGTCCTAGCGGACGAAACGCGTTGGGGAAGTCCATTCCCACCCCCCTCTGTCAGCCCGATAGCAGCCTCACAGGATGAAGCCCTGTCTGGTTTTGCAGCTTCTCCTATGGCAGCTCCTGTATACGTCACGGGAGGACACTTTAAAAGTTGCTTTGGATGGCCTGGAAGGAAGAATTGCTAATATTGTCACAACCTCCTTGAAGGATAGCAGAAAACGGGGGAGATCCCCTTCATCTGCCCTGGCTCTCTTTTCAGATGATTCTTCTGAGGGCGAAAAATCCCTCCTGTGGCTGGATTGCACTGATGCACTCTCTCCCGCCACCAGCGCCCCATGCCTTCAGTGGTGAGCGATCCCGAGTCCCACATCGTCGGACCCCCCCTTAATGTGCACGCTCACTCTCCCCTCTTTCCCCACTCCAGAAGGGCCATGAGACCCCCCTCTCCTTTGTGAGCTCCTCTTCTTCTCTGTCAGACCCCCCTCCTCTCTTCCAGACCCCCCTCCTCTCTGCCAGACCTCCTTCCTCTATAGCAGGCCCCCCTCTTCTCTAGCAGACCCCCCTCCTCTCTGCCAGATGCCCCACCTCTGTCAGACCCCCTCCTCTCTGCCAGACCCCCCTTCTCTCTGCCAGATACCCTTCTCTCTGCCAGACCCCCCTCCTCTCTATCAGACCCCCCTTTTCTCTGCCAGACCCCCCTCCTCTCTATCAGACCCCCCTTTTCTCTGCCAGACCCCCTTCTCTCTGCCAGACCCCCTTCTCTCTATCAGACCCCCTCCTCTCTATCAGACCCCGCTTTTCTCTGCCAGACCTCCCTTTTCTCTGCCAGACCCCCCTTTTCTCTGCCAGACCCCCCCTTCTCTCTATCAGACCCCTTTCTCTCTGCCAGACCCCCCTTCTCTCTGCCAGACCCCCCTTTTCTCTAACAGACCCCCTTCTCTCTATCAGACCCCCTTTCCTCTGCCATACCCCCCATCTTCTCTGCCAGACCCCCATCTTCTCTGTCAGCTCCTCGTGGCAACATGTGGCAAGTGACAACCTGCATCTGGTGACAGGCGACGTGGCAAGTGACACACTGAATCTGGTGACAAGGAACCAGTTGCAAGTGACACGCTAAATTTGGTGACGGGATGGGTGACAAGTGACAGGCTGAATCTGGTGGCAGGGGACAGTAGAAAGTGACACGCTGAATCTGGAGGTAGGTGACACACTGAATCTGGAGGTAGGTGACACACTGAATCTGGAGGTAGGTGACACACTGAATCTGGTTGCAGGGGACAGTAGCAAGTGACACACTGAATCTGGAGGTAGGTGACACGCTGAATCTGGTGGCAGAGGACAGTAGCAAGTGACACGCTGAATCTGGAGGTAGGTGACACGCTGAATCTGGAGGTAGGTGACACGCTGAATCTGGAGGTAGGTGACACGCTGAATCTGGAGGTAGGTGACACAATCTGGAGGTAGGTGACACAATCTGGAGGTAGGTGACACGCTGAATCTGGAGGTAGGTGACACGCTGAATCTGGAGGTAGGTGACACGCTGAATCTGGAGGTAGGTGACACTCTGAATCTGGAGGCAGGTGACACGCTGAATCTGGAGGTAGGTGACACGCTGAATCTGGAGGCAGGTGACACTCTGAATCTGGAGGCAGGTGACACGCTGAATCTGGAGGTAGGTGACACGCTGAATCTGGAGGTAGGTGACACGCTGAATCTGGAGGTAGGTGACACGCTGAATCTGGAGGTAGGTGACACGCTGAATCTGGAGGTAGGTGACACACTGAATCTGGAGGTAGGTGACACGCTGAATCTGGAGGTAGGTGACACGCTGAATCTGGAGGTAGGTGACACACTGAATCTGGAGGTAGGTGACACACTGAATCTGAAGGTAGGTGACACACTGAATCTGGAGGTAGGTGACACGCTGAATCTGGAGGTAGGTGACACGCTGAATCTGGAGGTAGGTGACACGCTGAATCTGGAGGTAGGTGACACGCTGAATCTGGAGGTAGGTGACACACTGAATCTGGAGGTAGGTGACACGCTGAATCTGGAGGTAGGTGACACGCTGAATCTGGAGGTAGGTGACACGCTGAATCTGGAGGTAGGTGGCACGCTGAATCTGGAGGTAGGTGGCACGCTGAATCTGGAGGTAGGTGGCACGCTGAATCTGGAGGTAGGTGGCACTCTGAATCTGGTGGCAGGGGACAGTAGCAAGTGACACGCTGTAAAGTAGGAATATTGTACTTTCATTCTTGAGAGTAGGTGTGTAAATTGGGGCCCCATAGCATTACTTTGCCCAGGGGCCCAGGATGCTATTACGATGGCCCTGCCTGCGGCCGGTCTGATGCTTTTCACAAGCAGAGACCACACAGCAGAAGGTCCCACGTCATCACTGCGCACTTCCAGGTCCACTTGAAACCCAACCGGTGGACCCCGAAGCTGTGCAGTGACTCAGACAAGTGCGATGGAAGCAGTTGGGGGCCAGTTTGGCATCCTCCTATCGGATGTCCTTGTCCTGGGAATGAAGGTTATCAGATCGCAGCTTCAGAAGAAATTCAGGGGAACTCACGTCCGTAGGGGGGGGGGGGGGGGGGAACGAGGTGCAGTTTGGCTTCCTGGCACTAGATGACCTTCTTCTGGGTTGAGAGGTAATTGACCGGCTCCAAACTGTTAAACATATACAGTACATCCGGGAAAGTCACCGCCTAGCTCAATATTTATTCCAAGTACAACAATTACACAACAATGCTGCATGTCCTCGTCTAATGTAGGTAAAAAGTAAATGTAATATCACTATTCATTGTATAACCTCTGAGGGTGGAAGCCACACAGTCCTATCAAACCGAGTCCCACCCATATAGGGGTCTCATAGTTACATCCAGCCAATAGCAACACCTAATCAAAGTCTTCATGGATAACATTAGGACATAAAGCAAAGTAATAATAATTCAAAGCAGGGGCGTAACTACGGGGGTTGCAATTGCAACCCGGCCACTTGATCCAGGAGGCCCGTGCGTCTCACTTCTACACCTGGACAGAAGGGATGGCATATAAAAGGAATCAATCTCGTCCATTTTCCTCCTGTTGAAAGCCCGTTTCTCCTCCTCTGCCTCCTGCAGGCACTTTCCTCTTCCCTCTCCAAATGCCACCCCTCATATCCAGAGTCTGCTGCCCCCAGGCTTGTGCGCTCTCCTGGGGCCGACCCCCCACTCAGCTCTGTGTGCTCTCCTGACTGCTACAGTCCATATGCCAGAATGAAGAGAGGGGAATGGGCCGAAATGGACACAGTCAGCAATCGGTACCGATCACTCCTAGGTCCATTCATAACGGAAGCATAGTAAACTGTGTTTACCATGTTCAGTTTGTGAATGAAGGGGAAGCCACTTTACAGAGATATTCCTGTCCATTCATTCTGTGCAGCTGAGGCTGCAGAGATGGAGACTGAGACAGAGAAAGGAAATTGAGGACAAAAGGTGTAACATAAGAGGTCTGTTTAGACCCCCGATATCTCACCAAAACCAACCAAGGGGGTGCTAAAAAAAAATAGTAAAAAAAAAACAAAAAAAAAAACTACTGACACCAGAGGCAGAACTACCAGGGCTGCAGATGTCGCACTTGCTTCGGGCCCTGGTGTTCCGCCACTGGGCTCGGAGGGACGGGCTCCTGACTCAGAGGGAAGGCCATCAACTGGGTGTCAGGGGGGCCTATTCATGGTTTCTTGAACTGACTCAGAGGGAAGGCCATCAACTGGTGGTCAGGGGGGCCTATTCATGGTTTCTTGAACTGACTCAGAGGGAAGGCCATCAACTGGTGGTCAGGGGGGCCTATTCATGGTTTCTTGAACTGACTCAGAGGGAAGGCCATCAACTGGGGGTCAGGGGGGCCTATTCATGGTTTCTTGAACTGACTCAGAGGAAAGGCCATCAACTGGGGGTCAGGGGGGCCTATTCATGGTTTCTTGAACTGACTCAGAGGAAAGGCCATCAACTGGGTGTCAGGGGGGCCTATTCATGGTTTCTTGAACTGACTCAGAGGAAAGGCCATCAACTGGGGGTCAGGGGGGCCGCTTCATGGTTTCTTGAACTGACTCAGAGGGAAGGCCATCAACTGGGGGTCAGGGGGGCCTCTTCATGGTTTCTTGAACTGACTCAGAGGAAAGGCCATCAACTGGGGGTCAGGGGGGCCTATTCATGGTTTCTTGAACTGACTCAGAGGAAAGGCCATCAACTGGGTGTCAGGGGGGCCTCTTCATGGTTTCTTGAACTGACTCAGAGGAAAGGCCATCAACTGGGGGTCAGGGGGGCCTATTCATGGTTTCTTGAACTGGGGCCCCTAAGGGTTCTAGTTACCCCACTGCTTCAAAAAGGTAACATTTTCCAATCTCCAGTTAATATTTGCCCATGGATGTCAAAGGCCTCGCTCACACGGGCGTACTTAAGAGTAAAAACTGAAGGACTTATGAATAAATGGTTGTGGAACGAATCATCTGAGTTTCCATTATTTCTTATGGGGAAATTTGCTTTGACATACAAGTGTATATACGGTACTCTAAAACCAAGGTTTTACAGCTGAGGGCTGCAGGGATGAAAATTGAGGGCCGTGTCCTGAACCTCCTCGGTCTCACAGGTGGAACATCAAAAGTGTTTAGCCCCCCGATATTTCAAAGCCCAATAGGGCTCCTAAAAATATGTAAAAAAAATAAATAAATGAAAAGTCCCCAGCATCCTACAGAAACCTCATCCAATACAGAGCCACCAAGTCTGCCACAGAGTTCCCTAACCCCCTCTAGGAACCACCCTCCCCCCACAGGGACACCCAACCCCATCCATAGCCTTCCAGTCTTCCATAGTGCCCCCACCAGAGACAGTCTCCCATGGCTTTCCCGAGCCTCCTCCATAAACCTCATCCACTCTACATGGCCACCAAGTCTGCCGCAGAGTCCCCTGACCCCCTCTAGATCAACCCACGCCTACAGTTTGCACCTAGCCTATCCAAAGCCTTCCAGTAGCAGCCTCCAGTCTCCCATAGCGCCCCCCGCAAGCCTCTAGCCTCTGGGAAAGACACCCAGCACCTACGGTTTCCCCCAGCCTCCTTCAGAAACCTCATCCACTACAAAGTCACCCGCAGAGTCCCCAACCCCCTTTAGAACCACCCTTCCCCAATAGTTTTTACCCAGCATCACCTTCCAGTCTCCCATAGTGCCCTCCGCAGCCCCATCCCCTACCTGAGACACTATCCCCCCATGGCTTTCCCCAGCCTCCTCCAGAATCCTCCTCCACTTTATCACAACCAAGTCTGCCACAGAGTCCCCTGACCCCCTCCAGAACAACCCACCCCTATAGTTGGCATCTGGCCCATCCAAAGCCTTCCAAGCAGCACCCTCCAGTCTCCCATAGGGCCCCTGCAAGCCTCCATCCTCTGGGAGAGACCCTCAGCCACCAGTTTACCCCAGCCTCCTTAAAAAACTCATCTACTACATGGTCACCAAGTCAGCTGCAGAGACCCCTGGCCCCCTTTAGAACAACCCACCCCAAACAGTTGGCACCTAACCCATCCAAAGCCTTCCAGCAGAAGCCTCCAGTCTCCCATAGTGACCCCCACAAGCCTCCATCCTCTGGGAAAGACCCCCAGCCCCCACCAGAGACACCATCCCCCAGCCTCCTTCAGAAACCTCATTTACTACATGGCCAACAAGTCTGCTGCAGAGTCCACTGACCCCCTCAAGAACAACTTACCCCAAACAGTTGGCACCTAACCCATCCAAAGCCTTCCAGTAGCACCCTCCATTCTTCCATAGTGCTCCTGCAAGCCTCCATCCTCTTGGAGACCCCCAGCCTCCTTCAAAAACCTCATCCACCAAGTCAGCCACAGAGTCCCCAACCCCTTCTAGAACCACCCTTCCCCCACAGTTTTCACCCAGCAGCACCTTCCAGTCTCCCATAGTGCCCTCTGCAAGTCGCCAGACTCCCATGGCTTTCCCCAGCCTCCTCCAGAAAACTCATCTACTACATCACAACCAAGTCTGCTGCAGAGACCGCTGGCCCCCTCCAGGACAACCCACCCCAAACAGTGGCACCTAGCCCATCCAAAGACATCCAGCAGCAGCCTCCATCCTCTGGGAAATACCCCCAGCCCCCACCAGAGACACCATCCCCCAGCCTTCTTCAGAAACCTCATTTACTACATGGCCAACAAGTCTGCTGCAGAGTCCCCCCGCACCCCCTCCAGAACAACCCACCCCCTCCACAGTTCTCACCCAACCCATCCAGAGCTCCCACGAGCATTTCAATACATATATGGCATTTCCATACTATTATGTGAGCCAAAACTTCATTCTTTATTGTTGAGCCTTGGAAGGTTCTGGAAGAAATATTGGGTCCTGGTCCCATAAAATGATGACGACCCTGGGCCTGTTCTATAGGATCATTGTGTGTGTGTGTGTGTGTGTGTGTGTGTGTGTGTGTGTGTGTGTGTTGCTGCACCCAGGGCTGTCTTAATGAGAGGGCACACCTGGGCACTGCCCAGGGGCCCCAGCTGCATGGGGGCCCCCCTGCCCTTTCCCCAAAGCAGCTGGTCCTCGAGTTCACGAAAATTTGGGCAGCCCGGGCTGCCCCTCTACATCCCAGATATCCCCCCAGCACTCTGATCCCTCTACATCCCAGATATCCCCCCAGCACTCTGATCCCTCTACACCCCAGATATCCCCCCAGCACTCTGACCCCTCTACACCCCAGATACCCCCCCAGCACTCTGACCACTCTACACCCAAGATACCCCCCCAGCACTCTGACCCCTCTACAGCCCAGATATCCCCCAGCACTCTGATCCCTCTACACCCCAGATATCCCCCCAGCACTCTGGCCCCTCTACACCCCAGATATCCCCCCAGCACTCTGACCCCTCTACAGCCCAGATATCCCCCCAGCACTCTGATCCCTCTACACCCCAGATATCCCCCCAGCACTCTGACCCCTCTACACCCCAGATATCCACTACCTCCATTGTAGGGGCCCCAGAACATTACTTTGCCCAGGGGCCCATGATGCTATTAAGACGGCCCTGGCTGCGCCACCAGAAAAAACAAACATGAACCAAAGACTTATTATATACAAAAGTTTTTAATATAAAAGTAAAAAAAAAAAAAACATCATGATAAATAATGTGGATAAAATCTGGAGAATATAAAAGTCTCTGTGGTCACTTATCAATAAATACTGAAAATCGAGAATCCAGAAGAAGAAGTATAAAGTCCATGAAGACGATTGGGAGAGTTAGAAGAAGAAGTCGCTTTCTGCCATATCGATGGCCCAGGCAAACTTGTCCCTCAGCGTCTTATTGTAGATCTTCTCCAACCCAACGTTCCACTTCTTACACCTATCGAGGGGAAACAAAAACCCCACAAGGCCGGGAGCATTACGTCTTAAAGTGGCATTAAAAACACAAAAAGTTACAGATTATCAATCAGAGGTGGCGGCTGCATTCGTTCTCTTTTTAAGCTTCTCCCCAGTGTCATTAGTACAGTGACAGTGCGCATTTTTAGGACTGATCACTGTATTAGGGTCACTGGTCCCCCAAAAAAGTGTCAGATTGGCCGCGGCAATATCGCAGTCTTGCTACAAACCGCTAATCTCCACTATTACTGGTAAAAAAAAAAAAGAAGGTATTTTTTTTTTAACTGCTTGCCGAGAGCACGTAGCTTTACGTCCCCTTGCGCACGCGCACCTCCCGCTCGCCCCTGACGCACGTGTCACGATCACCGCCGGGCACCCGCGATCACTCGTTACAGAGCGAGAACCGGGAGCTGTGTGTGTAAACACACACCTCCCGATCCTGTCAGGGGGGAAAAATGACCTATCGTCTGTTCATACAATGTATGAACAGTGATCTCATTTCCCCAAGTCAGTCTCACCCCCCTACAGTTAGAACACACCCAGGGAACATGATTAACCCCTTCCCCGCCCCCTAGTGTTAATCCCTTCCCTGCCAGTGGCATTTTTATAGTAATCGGTGCATTTTTATAGCACTGATCGCTATAAAAATGGTCCCAAAAATGTGTCAAAAGTGTCCGCCATAATGTTGCAGTACCGATACAAATCGCTGATCGCCTCCATTACTAGTAAAAAAAAAAAAAAAACTATCCCCTATTTTGTAAACGCTATAACTTTTTTGCAAACCAAACGCTTTTTGCGATTTTTTATTTTTTTTTATGAAAACTATGTAGAATACGTATCAGCCTAAACTGAGGGGAAATATATATATATATATATATATATATATATATATATATATATATATATATATATATATATATATATATATATATTTTGGGGATATTTATTATGGTAAAAATTAAAAATACACATTTTTTTTCAAAATTGTCGCTCTATTTTTGTTTATAGCGCAAAAATAAAAACCGCCGAGGTGATCAAATACCACCAAAAGAAATCTCTATTTGTGGGGGAAAAAGGACGCCAATTTTGTTTGGGAGCCGCGTCGCACGACCGCGCAATTGTCAGTTAAAGCGACGCAGTGCCGAGTCACAAAAAGTGTTCTGGTCTTTGACCAGCAATATGGTCCGGGGGTTAAGTGGTTAAATTCCATAAAAAATTTCCATAGTTTGTAGATATAATATAACTTTTGTGCAAATCAATATATTCTTTTTTTTTAACCAAAAATATGTAGAAGAATATATATCGGTCTAAATTGATAAAGAAATGTAATTACTTTTTTTATTGGACGTTTTATATCATATTTTATTGTGAAAGATTTCTAAAAAATGTGCGCTATTTTTTTGGTTTATAGCGCAAAAAATAAAATACCACAGAGGCGATCAAATACCACAAAAAGAAAGCTCTATTTGTGGGGGATAAAAGGACATCCATTTTTTTTTTGGGTACGGCGCCACACGGCCGCGTAATTGTCACTTAACCACTTGCCGCACGTCGACAACATGGCACGGGCAGGCCAATGGATGTACCTGTACGTCCCTTTAAATTCACCGCCAAGCGGGCACGTGCCCGCCGCGTGCCTCCAGAGTGCGCTCACGGGTAGTTCGAGCGGCCCGCGATTACGGTCGGCAGAGGCATAACAGGGGGGGTGCCTTTGTAAACAAGGCATTCCCCAATTCTGCCTAGTAACACGCCAGTCATGGCTGTTGCCCCGTGATCGGGAGCGGTCATCAGTGACGTGTCACTCGTAGCCACGCCCCCCCAACAGTAAGAATCACTCCCTAGGACACACTTAACCCCTTCAGCGCCACCTAGTGGTTAACCCCTCCCCTGCCAGTGTCATTTTTACAGTAATCGGTGCATTTGTATAGGACTGATCGCTGTAAAATTGACAATGGTCCCAAAAATGTGTCAAAAGTGTCCGCCATAAAGTCGCAGTCACAAAATAAAAAAATAAAATAAATAAAAAATCACCTCATTACCGTAGTGTGAAGAGACCCCAAGTTAGACCCCAAGTTAGACCCCAAGTTAGACCCCAAGTTAGACCCCAAGTTAGACCCCAAGTTAGACCCCAAGTTAGACCCCAAGTTAGACCCCAAGTTAGACCCCAAGTTAGACCCCAAAGCTCAGTAAGGGGGAAGGTCTATAAATGAAAAGGTCACATCGGAGAAGTATTGGTATTCCTTTACCCACCAGGCCACACTGATTCGGGGATCCAGATAGTTTAGCTTGGAGGTGCTCAAGGCAATCTGCTTGTTCTCCTCTCTGTCCGTCGCCTGCACCTCCAGCTTCATAATCTGCTCCTCCGATCTCTGAAGAGCCTTCTTCTTACTTTCCATGAGCCTAAAATTCAACAGAAGAGGAATTTATAAGGTACAAAAAAAAAAAAACTGAACGTTGGCACCTTTATAGATCTAGAAATGCATCTAGAAATGCAGATATTTTGGGGCCCCTGTGGGCAGAGACGAATGCAATTGGTTTAGACACATTTGCTTAGCATGCCCCGCCCCCTTCCTCTGAAAAATTGATATGGCCAAATTTTGAGGAGAGATTGATATTTAGGAAGGGAAACAGTTGTTTTTTTTTGCGTATTATGCGCATCAGGATAGTACACACAGGACTTCACTTTTTCCACATTTCATTATGTTACAGGACTATGTTACAGCCGCGGGCCCAAGCCTCGCCTTCAACCCACAGCCGCGGGCCCAAGCCTCGCCTTCAACCCACAGCCGCGGGCCCAAGCCTCGCCTTCAACCCACAGCCGCGGGCCCAAGCCTCGCCTTCAACCCACAGCCGCGGGCCCAAGCCTCGCCTTTAACCCACAGCCGCGGGCCCAAGCCTCGCCTTCAACCCACAGCCGCGGGCCCAAGCCTCGCCTTCAACCCACAGCCGCGGGCCCAAGCCTCGCCTTCAACCCATAGCCGCGCCAATCCTCGCCTTCAACCCATAGCCGCACCAATCCTCGCCTTCAACCCATAGCCGCACCAATCCTCGCCTTCAACCCATAGCCACACCAATCCTCGCCTTCAACCCATAGCCACACCAATCCTCGCCTTCAACCCATAGCCGCACCAATCCTCGCCTTCAACCCATAGCCGCACCAATCCTCGCCTTCAACCCATAGCCACACCAATCCTCGCCTTCAACCCATAGCCACACCAATCCTCGCCTTCAACCCATAGCCGCACCAATCCTCGCCTTCAACCCACAGCCACGGGCCCAATCCTCGCCTTCAACCCACAGCCACGGGCCCAATCCTCGCCTTCAACCCATAGCCGCGCCAATCCTCGCCTTCAACCCATAGCCGCACCAATCCTCGCCTTCAACCCATATCCGCACAAATCCTCGCCTTCAACCCATAGCCGCACCAATCCTCGCCTTCAACCCATAGCCACACCAATCCTCGCCTTCAACCCATAGCCACACCAATCCTCGCCTTCAACCCATAGCCGCACCAATCCTCGCCTTCAACCCATAGCCGCGCCAATCCTCGCCTTCAACCCATAGCCGCACCAATCCTCGCCTTCAACCCATATCCGCACAAATCCTCGCCTTCAACCCATAGCCGCACCAATCCTCGCCTTCAACCCATAGCCACACCAATCCTCGCCTTCAACCCATAGCCACACCAATCCTCGCCTTCAACCCATAGCCGCACCAATCCTCGCCTTCAACCCATAGCCACACCAATCCTCGCCTTCAACCCATAGCCGCACCAATCCTCGCCTTCAACCCATAGCCGCACCAATCCTCTCCTTCAACCCACAGACTGGCCCAATCTGCAGCTGTGCCATTTCTTGTCTTCATCCCACAGCTGTGCCAATCCTCACCCTTAACATATCCATTCCAATGCTCGCCTTCAATCCACAGCTGTTCCAATACTCGTCTTCAATGCCTAGCTGTTGCAATCCTCACCTTCATTCCAATAGTATTTTTCACCACAATAAATCAATTCACTATTTGTGCTCAGTCTTCCAGGTTGAGTGACCCTAAGGGGCATGGCCCCACACCCCGGGCATGTCGTCACCCTACAATCCCAGTGTATTAATGCACAGAGCGGTGTTGAGGTCACTTCAGCGATGTTCCTTGCATCATCAGGACCCAGTGTGTCACATGGCCGGCCAAAAGACATCAGAAAACCTTAAAATGGGGGCCTCAAGGGTGTTGGGGAGAGGGGGGTGGCCTTTGAGACCGGAGTTGAGCTCTAAGACGAGGGAAGGGATCTAAATATTTTCGCACTACATACTTTTTGAGCTTCTCATCTTCTTTTTCTTTAGCTTGTTTTTTGGCTTCTTTCAGATCCTTCTGGACCAGCGCCATCTGTTCCTTCCTGGCATCGATCTGATAGGGAAAAAACATCAATTAGTTGCATCGACAGTAAAATTAGAATGAAATTAGATTGGTTACCAGTAAGGAACACTCCAAAGGTTCTTCGACACATTGAGCCCTATGCAATTTTATAAAAACAAGGAAGTAGCAGCGATAGTGTTCTACACCGGCATTACCTAGAAACACGGGCACCTGCCTGAGTTTTCCCGAGGATGGGGGGATTGTTAGATGTAGTGGTTGCATTTGTTTTCTTTTTCCCACCCGATAACATACATGATACATCCTGGTCTTTGTGGCTGCACTCGCCCGTGGTGTCTAATGGACAAAACCAGGGTTGTCACCCAGTCTATGCTCCTGATCTGGACTACAAACTTCTATTCCACTTTAATACAAGGAGGAAGGGTAGTGTGGAGTTTACAGAATACAGCTTGTAAGGAAGAGGACATTGTTTATTTTATTGTATTTTTGGCATCAGAAGAGCCAGAGGTCGTTTTTTTCTTCTTGCTTATAAATAGTTTTTAGCCTGTAAAGAAAAAAACGAATGCAGCCACCACATCCAAGGATTGATGAACTGCAATGTTACATTTTTATTATTGGATTTGGATACTCTAACCACTTGCCTCACGTAGATATACGTCGGCAGAATGGCAGAGACAGGCAAAGCAACATACCTGTACGTTGCTGTTGTGGCTTGAGTGCCTAATGCTCACCTCTTATGAGTTATGCTTAGAGGGTCAGACGGGAGCCCTGGACATGTGTCATGGGACTCATCCAGCCATGGGGGGAGATGGACGGGTCAGGAACCCAGAGAGCCATGAAAGTGTATAATCCTGGTTGGTTGCCACTGTTCCTGGAGCATAAAGATGACGTCTCACCTTGGTCCTCAAGTTGGCCATGGACTGGTCAAAAGTCTTGGGTGGTGCCCGCTGATGGTTACATAGTATTGCAACCGCTCTGTTGGCTCGATTATAAGACAGGATCTTTTCTGGGGCTGTGACTTCCGCTGGATGGAGGGAAAATATTGTAATTTTAAAAAACAAAAGAAAATAAATGAAATGCATATATGTAGCAAACACAGATACAGTACGTTTTGTTGCTACGATTTTTCTAATGTGATCAGGGCAGCCATCAAAATTTTTGTCCCTTTACACAGCTTTAGGCTTGAGCCCTCCTGGGCCTGACCACCAACATTCCATAGGGCCAACCCACTGGCTGTACCATTGAATCTGCTCACTGACATCCCATACCAAGTCCCATTCCTCCTCCCCCCCCTTCAGTCCCATCTCCCTCCATCCAGTGTCCGCCGCCGCCTCCTCCATCCCATGTCCGCCGCCGCCTCCTCCATCCCATGTCCGCCGCCGCCTCCTCCATCCCATGTCAGCCGCCGCCTCCTCCATCCCATGTCAGCCGCCGCCTCCTCCATACCATGTCCGCCGCCGCCTCCATCCATACCATGTCCGCCGCCGCCTCCATCCATACCATGTCCGCCGCCGCCTCCATCCATACCATGTCCGCCGCCGCCTCCATCCATACCATGTCCGCCGCCGCCTCCATCCATACCATGTCCGCCGCCGCCTCCATCCATACCATGTCCGCCGCCGCCTCCATCCATACCATGTCCGCCGCCGCCTCCCTCCATACCATGTCCGCCGCCGCCTCCCTCCATCCCATGTCCGCCGCCGCCTTCCTCCATCCCATGTCCGCCGCCGCCTCCCTCCATCCCATGTCCGCCGCCGCCTCCTCCATCCCATGTCCGCCGCCGCCTCCTCCATCCCATGCCTGCCGCCGCCTCCTCCATCCCATGTCCGCCGCCGCCTCCTCTATCCCATGTCCGCCGCCGCCTCCTCCATCCCATGTCCGCCGCCGCCTCCTCCATTCCATGTCCGCCGCCGCCTCCTCCATCCCATGTCCGCCGCCGCCTCCTCCATCCCATGTCCGCCGCCGCCTCCTCCATCCCATGTCCGCCGCCGCCTCCTCCCATACCATGTCCGCCGCCTCCATACCATGCCCGCCGCCGCCTCCATACCATGGCCGTGAGACCCTCTATACCAGTGATGGCAAACCTTGGCACCCCAGATGTTTTGGAACTACATTTCCCATGATGCTCCACTACACTGCAGAGTGCATGAGCATCATGGGAAATGTAGTTCCAAAACATCTGGGGTGCCAAGGTTCTCCATCACTGCTCTATACCTTTCAGGCCAATCCGGCACACTTCCTGGAAACTTTTCCACTCACCTCCCCCTCCACCAATCCTGGGGCATCTAATCAGCGGCACCTGTGAGGAGTGAGCTTGGCGTTGCCCCCGGAAACCAGGAAGTGTGGCGGAGTGGTTGAAAGTGGCTGTCAATCATCCAGCCTTTAGGCAGCAGGTGGAAATGCCTTGGGGGCCCGAGCCGCTCGGGACATCCAGGCCCCTTGGGATCCCCAGGCCCCTTGTGGGCTGTATTACCCCCCCCGGATGGCATCCCTGAATGTGATGCCTGGAAAATACTTGTGAACCAACAACCAAGTTCACAGGTATTTGTGAAACGTCTCCCTGCTGGTTTTTCTTCATCTGGCCCCTATTAGACATGTGCAATTCGCTTAGCTCCGAATTTGTGTAATGAATTTTGACAAATGAATTCTGAAATTAGAATTTTCCGAATTCCCAAAAAAAGCTAAAAAAAAAACAAATGAAACGAAAATAAACCAATTTTTCGGCAGTGCACGTCTAGCCCCTATATCATTTTGAATATCTGATCATGTGTGGATGAAACAAGTAAATCATACTCTTCACGTGATTGGACGAAATGTGTATATTGAAACATTTTATTGAGTAAAGATTCTCAACTCCTAGCAAAAGTCAGCCCAACAATCCGCCCACATTGCCCAAATGTACTCATGTATGGCCAGGGCTGTCAATGCATGGGCATTACCCAGGGGCCCCAGGTGCATGGGGGCCCCATGATAATCTTGCATTACATCATACTTGCCAACTGTCCTGGATTGCTGGGACAGTCACACTTTTTACCGAGATGTCCCGGGATGGACCCTTTACTGTGCCCTTCTGCCTCCCTCATACCGTGTTCCTTGCGTTGTCTTGTCTTTGATTTATGGATTTTTTTTATTGTTTATAATAGATTTTATTGAAAGTACCAATATATGCTTAATTCTATTAACTATTTATACTTCGGTGTGGCAGGCTGGTAGGGGGCCCCCCAGAGCATTACTTTGCCCAGGGGCCCATGATACTATCAAGACGGCCCTGCGTACGGCATAAAACGCCCGAACCTAAAAATAAAAGAACGGTCATCTTACGCTCGGTCAGCTCATCGAGTTGCTGCTGCAGAGTGATGGAGGCGTTGTATGTCCTGAAGACCTTGGCCGTCAGTCCTTCCATCAAAGACTGCAGGTGTTTGTTCAGCATGGGCGTCTGTAGAAGAGAACTCTGTCAGTAAAATGGTTTATTTAGCCAGACTTCCTTTATAAAGCCTGAAATTCATCGACTCGTCCAATAGATGGAGACCAAACCCTTCCAATAGACACGAGTGCAGAGCTTCCCCAAGCCGGTCCTACATCAGTTGCACCCAATAGGTCATGTTTACAGATCTCATTATTTGACTTGTGATAACGCAGACAGGAAAACATGGAGTTGGCGGGATTACAGGAGTGGTCAGTTTATAAACTAGATTTCCTAGAAAGTTCATGTCTGTGCACAAGTATCAACCAGAACACGGCTGTGCATGTATCCGTCTACATGATATTAAAGAACAATTCCCATTTTTGGCAGAAGAGAGAAAAACCCATTTCGGACCGTGCCTCTCACTCTCTACCTCCCTCCACCTCTCTCCACCACCCTCCCTCCCTCCATCTCTCCACCACCCTCCCTCCCCCCTCCCTCCATCCCTCCACCACCCTCCCTCCCTCCCTCCCTCCATCCATCCCTCCACCACCCTCCCTCCCTCCACCACCCTCCCTCCACCACCCTCCCTCCCTCCCTCCATCTCTCCACCACCCTCCCTCCCTCCATCTCTCCACCACCCTCCCTCCTCCCTCCACCACCCTCCCCCTCCACCCATCACCCTCCCCACCACCCTCCCTCTCTCCATCACCCTCCCCACCACCCTCCCTCCCTCACCCTCCCCACCACCCTCCTTCCATCTCTCCACCACCCTCCCTCCCTCCCTCCATCTCTCCACCACCCTCCCTCCCTCCCTCCATCTCTCCACCACCCTCCCTCCCTCCATCTCTCCACCACCCTCCCTCCATCTCTCCACCACCCTCCCTCCCTCCATCTCCCCACCACCCTCCCTCCATCACCCTCCCCACCACCCTCCCTCCATCACCCTCCCCACCACCCTCCCTCTCTCCATCACCCTCCCCACCACCCTCCCTCTCTCCATCACCCTCCCCACCACCCTCCCTCCCTCCATCACCCTCCCCACCACCCTCCATCTCTCCACCACCCTCCCCACCACCCTCCATCCTCCACCACCCTCCCTCCCTCCATCTCCACCACCCTCCCTCCCTCCATCTCTCCACCACCCTCCCTCCCTCCATCTCTCCACCACCCTCCCTCCCTCCATCTCTCCACCACCCTCCCTCCCTCCATCTCTCCACCACCCTCCCTCCCTCCATCTCTCCACCACCCTCCCTCCCTCCATCTCTCCACCACCCTCCCTCCCTCCATCTCTCCACCACCCTCCCTCCCTCCATCTCTCCACCACCCTCCCTCCCTCCATCTCTCCACCACCCTCTCTCCCTCCATCTCTCCACCACCCTCTCTCCCTCCATCTCTCCACCACCCTCTCTCCCTCCATCTCTCCACCACCCTCTCTCCCTCCCATCTCTCCACCACCCTCTCTCCCTCCATCTCTCCACCACCCTCTCTCCCTTCATCTCTCCACCACCCTCCATCTCCCTCTAGGAAATTGGAAGACTCAATGAACCACTTGGTCTTTTTCTATCACTTTTCTATGTCTCTTTGTCGATATTGCCTCATCAGCACTGCAGTGATGCAGCTGGACCGCATGCCAGCTGCTGCGCCGAATAAGCCTTCAATATAACTGAAGGAATTAAAGATGAACTTGCAATGGTCTCTCTAATCGGAATGCCCGATGTGGTCCACATTTCATACACTTTTTAAGAGCAATGCCAGTCCCGTCCTCCCTGGACCTGGAAGAACGCCATAAGCGATCATCTCCGGGGCGAGGATGAGGAGGATACTTGGCTCAGCTCACCGTTCTGCTGAATTTAGGGGCAGAAAATGGAGAGGTGTCAGCAGAACGCCCAGGGCCATCTTAATGCATGGTCTATCAACTATTTATACTTTAATTCTTGAGCAGGTGTGTAAATTGGGGCAAGCTGATAGGGGCCCCAGTGCAGTACTTTGCCCAGGGGCCCACGATACTATTAAGACGGCCCTGCCGGTGCCGTCTGTTTAGAAGGGATCACCAATCTTTCCATCGCCCCCCCCCCATCTTCTCCCTGATACGGCCGCCATCCCTCTTGCGTTGAGCGGAGGAGGATGACAGCGGGTGCTCCAGGCTCCTCTCCCAGCGGATCCCTCCGCCAGCTGCAGACAGACGTCTCGCCAACACCTGCCAGGTTTAATACGTCTGTGTTCATCATCGCCTCGGACGGCTCCGCGCCGGGAAAACACTCACATTCAGTCTGTCGAATAGATCATCTCCTTCCTGCTTGTTGTCCATAAACAGCTGGAGGTTTTTAAACACCTGAAAGAAAAAAAAAAACGAGACGATCGATCAACAAGTCGCTGAAAACTACCAAGAGAACTTTAGACCGATCGACTCTCCCAAACTGTATATATGCCGGGAAAACAAACTTGGAAAGATCTGACTAAGAAACCCCTCCAACCACTTCAGCCCGGGAAGGTTTCACCCCCCTAATGACCAGGTTATTTTTTACTGCTATTTCACTGCTCCTTCCCATTGAAATCAATGGGAAACCGCGATAATACAGAGGCGCATTGCTGGCAGTATTAACCCTTTTTCGGCTGCTAGCGGGGGTTAAAACCGCACAGCTAGCGGCCGAATATCGCGGTAAAAAGCACTGTTTAGCGCCGATATGTCACCAGCGTGAAAGGGGCCTTAGGGCTTATCTCCTAGGCCCCTGGTCACCTGACTACTGTTGATGCAGTAAGAGTTCAGTTTGGCCGATCCTCCCCTTGGGTGGAGCACATGTGACCACGTGCCTAAGCTAGGGTGCCCACGTTTCCCGGATTGCCTGAGACTGTCCCGCAATTGACATGTCTGTCCTGGGTCCCGGACACCTTCATTCTGGGAGAATACAATGTCCCAGAATGAAATAGAGGACACAGCCACCCCCTACTAACTAATAACTACATTTCTGGAACTGGTTGCTAGGGCCGGCGCTGCCTGACATCTTGCAACCAGTGACAATTTACTCTCAGCCTGTGAGACCAGGAGTGAGGCCTGCGCCTAGAGCAGCACTGCTGTCCCCACCCACCTCGGCACCTCCTTCTCCGGCACCCAGCGGCAAGGACTGATGCGATAGTGACGCCACTCCTTTCCTTTTACACACTTGGCTCATGTTGAGGGGGTGACAGCAGCACTGCATCTTGTGGCAAGTGGCACATTCACCTGACAAATAACCTGCCGACAGAGACCCCATCAACTCCGAGACTACATTTCCCCCCACCCCCCTCATCTTTTTTGGGGGGAGGTGAGAGGGGGGTATGTCCCTGAATGGCAGTTTGGAAATGTGGTCACTCTAGCCTAGGAATTCACACACATCTGTCAATGGGAAGTGGGATCCAAAGAAAGGTCATTAAAATTTGGATACAGTTACATAGTCAGGTTTAAAAAAAAAAAGGAAAAGACAAGTCCATCTAGTTCAACCGGAAAAAAAAAAATGAATAAAAATAAATACAATCCCATACACACACACAGAACCCTTTTACAATTGTATCTTAAGAAAAAACAGCGGGCATCAAACCCAAACGTCCTTCTACGTTGACCCCCGTTGTGTCCTATCAGAAATAAAGGGGCAGGCGATAATTAGTGCATTAAAATCAGAAAATGGAGGGTAACTCCTTGCAGCATTACCTTCTTCTCCACAGGCACCTTGTTGTAGTACCGGATACAGTCCTTACCCAGGAAGTCAAACTCCACCACATTCTTCTCTCCATCCAGTTCTGGGTAAAGTTTAATGTGCTCCACCCTCAGCGAGCAGCAACCCACCGTGTCCGCCGTCTCCCCTTCTTCCTTTTCGTTACCCGCTCTCAGAGCCAGCTGACAACGACAAATTCCAATAAGTGAGGAGCCAACGCAACAGAAACCAAGACCTGAGCCATGCAAGGTAAAAAACCTGGGTGCAGCTCCCCCCTCCCAGCACCCCTTATACATGTCTGAGCCCCATCTCAATCCAGTGATGTGCACGAGAGCAGTGGCTCTCGTGGGTCTCTTAATGGCTCACGCAGCAGCAGGAGCCATGCTGTCAATCACAGCCACTGAGCCAATGAGGAGAGAGGGGAGCCAAGCCACGTTTTGTGTAAATGGACAATGTCCATTCACAGGAGCACGGCTCAGGAGCAAGCCTGCTCAAGTGCTGCAACAGCAAGACACTTGCTATTATTATACAGGATTTATAAAGCACCAACAGTTGGCGCACATCGCTGTACATCAGGGAAGACCGTACAGTCACGATACAATACAGGAGGGATCAGAGGGCCCTGCTCGTTAGAGCTTATTATCTAAAAAATATTAGGGATACTCATCATAGGGAGCTGGACCCGCTGTCAGCAAACCCAAAAAGAAGATGGATTGGTGCTGCTCTGTGCAAAAGCATCACACACAGCAGGCAAGTACAGTGGAACCTCGGATTACGAGTATAATCCGTTCCAGGAGAACGCTCGTAATCCAAAGCAATCGCAAATCAAAGCGACTTTCCCCATTGAAGGCAATCGAAACGAAAATTAGTTCCGCATGGACTTCCATGGCATGCAATACCGTATGCGACCAGAGCCGGGGGGCGCCAGAGAGCCTCGGAAATGGCCGAAAAGGCCAGAGGACAGCTCAGCTGACTTCGGAAAGACTTTGTTCCCGAGGTCAGCCAAGCCGTCCTCTGGCCTTTCCGAATGGCAGCACCGGTCGGCGAAGTTCGGCTCTACTCGATCTGGCACGCCCCCCCCCCACCTCAGGCCAAACGCAGTACTGCACACCGATTTGGCCCGAGTCGTGCTCGTTTTGTAAGACAACACTTGCAAACCGAGTTACGATTTTTTTAAAATACAATGCTCGTATTGCGAAACTCTCGTTACCCGCGAGCTGGATCTCCCGTGAACGTGCCATCTAAATTTATAAAAACTATTTCAACTTGCATACAAAATGTCAGACAAAATATTTTTAGAGATGTAGCACCCAAGGTCATAGTAGTTGGCACCACAAGCAGGCCCTTGCTCCAATGGTGGCTTGGCTGGGTTCCAACCTTCCTACCAGCCTTGAGGTAACACGCTAAAATGGCGAATCAAGTTCTTCATACAGTATGACCTTTCACAGCTACGTGGGCAAAGTTACGTGGGCAAAGTTACGTGGGCAAAGTTACGTGGGCAAAGTTACGTGGGCAAAGTTACGTGGGCAAAGTTACGTGGGCAAAGTTACGTGGGCAAAGTTACTTGGGCAAAGTTACGTGGGCAAAGTTACGTGGGCAATGCACAGTCCTATGACCAAGGGTAGGGAACATAGGGAGTTGTCCCTTTGCCTTCCTTGTGCGGCTCAACTACCATTCGTCACCACACTTGAAGGCATTTCCTTGGAGCGGTCAGGAAGGGTACATTAAGGGGAACTCATGGTCTACCCCCCAGACCAAAATGTGGCCTCCAAATCTTAAACCACTTCACCATCATAGAGCCCTCTTACCTTATCTATAAAGTAAAGGGCCACCGCCCTCTGCCGTATCTTCATCTCTTTGGATTTAAAGTTCTCCCTGTAGGTTCTCCTAATGTGGTCAACATGGGTCTTCAGTTTTCTAGCGACTTCGTATTTTTCCCAGTCTTTTTCCCCCTTAAAAAAAATAAAAAATGCTCAATTATAATTTAGCCAACATTTGGATACAAATTTTTGAAGACGGAATAGAAGGGTTAAAGGGGTTGCAAACCCTTACATATATTCAATGAAGTGACTGGCCTCAATTGATGCAGATTAACCAATACCTCTGGTTGTACCCATTTACCTGAAACCCTCTCTTCTACAGCCAAGTGTAATCTGAGACCTGAGTAAAAGGGAAAGCACTCCCCCTCTAATCTTAAAGAACATGCACAGTCGGGGTTGTCAATTACCTTCTGTGTGCTGGAGGGAAGGCGGGCCATCTCCCAAGAATTTGTGGGGTTGGGATAACCTGGCAGAAGTGACTAATGTTGATAGAGGGATGAGAGTCATGTCACGTGCCACACGTTGCGGATCGTCACGTGCCACACGTTGCGGATTGTCACTTGCCACGCGTTGCAGATTGTCACTTGCCACGCGTTGCAGATTGTCACTTGCCACGCGTTGCAGATTGTCACTTACCACGCGTTGCAGATTGTCACTTACCACGCGTTGCAGATTGTCACTTGCCACGCGTTGCAGATTGTCACTTGCCACGTCACTTGCCACACGTTGCAGATTGTTACTTGCAAACGTGGCAAGTGACAATCCACAACGTGTGGCACGTGACAATCCGCAACGTGTGGCACGTGGCGATCCGCTACGTGTGGCACGTGGCGATCCGCTACGTGTGGCACGTGGCGATCCGCTACGTGTGGCACGTGGCGATCCGCTACGTGTGGCACGTGGCGATCCGCTACGTGTGGCACGTGGCGATCCGCAACGTGTGGCACGTGGCGATCCGCAACGTGTGGCACGTGGCGATCCGCAACGTGTGGCACGTGGCGATCCGCAACGTGTGGCACGTGGCGATCCGCAACGTGTGGCACGTGGCGATCCGCAACGTGTGGCACGTGGCGATCCGCAACGTGTGGCACGTGGCGATCCGCAACGTGTGGCACGTGGCGATCCGCAACGTGTGGCACGTGGCGATCCGCAACGTGTGGCACGTGGCGATCCGCAACGTGTGGCACGTGGCGATCCGCAACGTGTGGCACGTGGCATGACTCTCATCCCTCTATCAACATTAGTCACTTCTGCCAGGTTATCCCAACCCCACAAATTCTTGGGAGATGGTGACGTGGCAAGTGACAATACGCAACGTGTGGCAGGTGACGTGGCAAGTGACAATCCGCAACGTGTGGCAGGTGACGTGGCAAGTGACAATCCGCAACGTGTGGCAAGTGACAATCCGCAAGGTGTGCTAGACGACGTGACAAGTGACAATTCGCAACGTGTGGCAGGTGACGTGGCAAGTGACAATCCGCAACGTCTGGCAAGTGACGTGGCAAGTGACAATCCGCAACGTGTGGCAAGTGACAATCCGCAACGTGTGCTAGACGACGCGACGAGTGACACGCTAAATCAGGTGAACGTGGGGCCCCCGGGGCTGTGCCCAGTCGTGCCCACTCAGTAAGACAGCCCTGCCACCAGACTTTAGTTAAAGCGAAAAAGGTCAGGGGGCGTGGCTTAATGGAGACTTGCAGGCTGAGGCTGCTTTTCACTTTTGGATCATGTTGGCTGTTTGGGTTGAGCCGTGATCCCTACACAGACGGGAACATTGGCCCACTGACGGGTAAATTCTGCTCCTGTAAACCAATTCTATTTTAATAGTTTGGAGGTCTTTTTTGTGCTGTACCCTGGTACAGGAGGGGTTAATCCCATTGCAGGATGTAATCCCAGAATAAAGCGTTCTGCAGAGTCCCTCCAGTCAGAATCCCGAACTTTCTCCTTCCCATAAAAAGGGTTTAATAACGCGATATCCCGCCACATCGACGCAGCCAATTTTACTGTATGCAATTCTAATCCTCCTGCCGGGCTCGTCAACCTCTGAAAAACTCGTGTTTGTCGCGGCTTAACCAATCATTATCTGAAAGGCATTCTGGGAGCAGTTGACGGCGAGCGATGCGTATATATATATATATATATTTATTATCCGTGGCAATACATGAGCAAGCATTGCTTAGCGACAGAAGCAAAAGTATAGCTCCCCCCCCCCCCCCCCGACTTAAATCAGCGCTCGCCGCCTGCCGAGGTCTACCCCCGCGACGAGCATTAGGCATTCATGAGTGGTAATAAAAAGGCGCACAAAGAACCTCTCCAGTGCTTCCAGCTCAGGACATTTGTCAGCTGTAGCCCTGGAAAGGTTCGAAGTTCCGCCGTCGCCAACGCTCAGATGTGCGACACCTGCACCCGCTTTCAGGGGTTGACGCCATCCACCGATTACTCAGCCAATGCACATAAACCTTCGGAGTCATCGATCTGGGAATGGTGACGGACCGAGCTGAGGGATGTGCGAAGACAATCAATAGGATCAACTAGTTCTCTATTGTAGACCTCTCCATAACACGTCCATCAATATTTTTATCACCTCATCTGATTTGTTGCTCACGAATATTCGCATTGCGAATATTCGCTACGAATATTGCATATTCGAGTATTCGCGAATAACTCGAATATCGCGGCGAATAATCGCAATTTCGAATATTCGTATTTTTCAAATTTCGCAATAAATTTCGCAATAGCGCAATTTCGCAATAATAAAAATTCGCATTTTTTTTTTTTTATAAAATATAGCGAATATTCGTAAATTAAAAAAAAAAAAAAAAATCGCGAAATTTCGCATTGCCGAAAATTCGCATTCGCATTTTTTTTAAAATATTATTAACGAATATTCGCGAATATTTCGAAGAAATATCGCGAAATCGAATATGGCGTATTCCGCTCATCACTACTGAGTAAGGCCGACTCCAAGGAGTATTTTTTGTACTGCAGGGTTTGCCAAATACACGGGGATCGTGGTGGCCAGGGCTTTTTTTCAGGGGGAACTCAGTTCCACCACCTCTGGCTCAGACCCTTTGGTGCCTGCTCACCACAATCACATGTAAACACAGAAGTACGGTTTTTGTGTTTACAAGTGACAGCTCTACACTCTGTGTGTAACCACCTGAACTCTGCACTCTATGTAATGCAATCCTGGTATTTAATGCTCCTTTAAGACCCTTCTACTATCTGTGAAAACTATCTGTGAAAACTTGGTCGTGAAAACGGGTCGTGGTTGAGTTCCTGCAGCTATTTTCTGAGAAAAAAAGCTCTGGTGGTGGCATTCATCTGCAGTATTGGTCAACTGGTGAGCAACTCCCCCCTTTCTGTCCTCAATGATGCCCATTCCTGACCGCTGTTTATATGCTCAATTCATTTTTGTGCTCTGTTATAGATTGTCTTTTCTTTTATTGACCTCCTCTCAAAGAAAGAAGTCCCCCTGATGAAGAAATTATCCTGAAACGCGTTGGGCCTAAGAAAAGGGAGACTTACATCTATGAACTGTATCAACTGCACTGTTTTTAACGGTTTTGTGTGGACACTATATGGTGTAATGTGTTCCCATAGATCTTAATTATTCTAATAAATGTATATAACAATTTTTCTAAACAATTTTGTTAATTTCCTCAAGTTGCCCTTAAGCCCCACACCCACTGGGGGTATTCTATTTTGAATAAGCTACTTATTTGGGGTGTTGGCAACCATTTAGTCATTCCAGTTGAAGCTCTCTTCTAAAATTATACAGGGTTTCCCAAAAGTCAGGGATGCAGGTGGCAGTGGGACCTTCATGGGAAGACCTTCTTCATGGGAAGACCTTCTTCATGGGAAGACCTTCTTCATGGGAAGACCTTCTTCATGGGAAGACCTTCTTCATGGGAAGACCTGAGAACCTTCATAAGATCTTCGGCCCTTCATAAGACGACATGAGGCCCTTCATAAGACGACATGAGGCCCTTCATAAGACGACATGAGGCCCTTCATAAGACGACATGAGGCCCTTCATAAGAGGAGCCCTTCATAAGACGAGCCCTTCATAAGACGAGCCCTTCATAAGACGAGCCCTTCATAAGACGAGCCCTTCATAAGACGAGCCCTTCATAAGACGAGCCCTTCATAAGACGAGCCCTTCATAAGACGAGCCCTTCATAAGACGAGCCCTTCATAAGACGAGCCCTTCATAAGACGAGCCCTTCATAAGAGGAGCCCTTCATAAGAGAAGCCCTTCATAAGAGAAGCCCTTCATCCTGAAATTTACACAAAAGTGAGAGTCGTCATATATTGGCCATTCCTGCCCTAGATTTCAAAGTCAGTCAAAGACCTCATCTGCTTCTATCCCACATGCTTTTGGTGCTCGGGGGAAACCCATGTTGCTCCATCTTTTTCCCCCTCCCCCACTGTGCGCCTCTGAATTTTCAATAAAGGTCATCGCAGCAGGCACACTCCCTATCTGCAGATGTTGATGCTCCCACAAGACATACTGGTGATTGTCTTCTACATACCCCATAAGCTTCGGGGGGGGGGGCATCATAACTGTTGAGTCCTATGTGGTGCCCACATCTTACATAGGACAAAATCCATCTGGTTGAATAACTGTAGAGCAGGGGTGTCAAAGTATTTCATTGCGAGCTGCGTCAACATTATAGTTGACCTCAAAGAACCGGTTGTATTTGTAAGACTAGATGTCCAGAGCACCCCCCCCCACCTTACAGATGTCAACCTCCCACCACCACCATCAGAAGTCAGTCGGTACCTTTAACTTGGAATTCGCATTGAGCATGATGTATTTCGCCATTCCCTGCACGTTTTCTGTCCACGATGCCAGCCAGGTGACGCTGTTGTCATGACGGACCTCCTTCCATTTGTGTCCAGCAGGGGGCGCTGGAATTTTGGATTCTCTGGAAGAGATTGACGGACATAAAATTAACCTTTTTAGGGATGCTGTAAACCAGGGGGTCTCCAAACTTTATAAACAAAAAAGGGCCAATTCACCGTCTTCTGACTTTAGGGGGGCCGGACTGACCAGTGGAAGTAGAAAATGCCCCCGTGTCATAGGGAGTAGACAATTGTCTCAGGTTTGGTGGGGCCAGTCGGATTTAAAAACGCAGCGCTTGTGGTCAGTAGGAGAACTGCCCCAGTGTTGATGGCAGTAAGGGGGGGGGGCTCCGGAGTTGGTGACAGTAAGAGGGGAGTAGCACCCCATCATTGGTGCCAGTGGAGGGGGAGTGCTCTGGCATTGGTGCCAGTGGGAGGAACAGTGCCACATCATTGGTTTCAGTGGGGGGGGGGGCTGGGGGTGCCCCAGCGCTGCTGTCAGTGGGAGGAATAGCACCCCATCTTTGGTGCCAGTGGGGGGAATAGCACCCCATCATTGGTGTGAGTGGGGGGGGGTGCTCCGGCTTTGGTGCCAGTGGGGGGAATAGCACCTCATCATTGGTGTGAGTGGGGAGGGGGGGTGCTCCGGCTTTGGTGCCAGTGGGGGGAATAGCACCCCATCATCGGTGTGAGTGGTGGGGGGGTGCTCCGGCTTTGGTGCCAGTGGGGGGAATAGCACCTCATCATTGGTGTGAGTGGGGAGGGGGGGTGCTCCGGCTTTGGTGCCAGTGGGGGGGAATAGCAGCTCATCATTGGTGTGAGTGGGGGGGGGGTGCTCCGTCTTTGGTGCCAGTGGGAGGAACAGTGCCACATCATTGGTTTCAGTGGGGGGGGGGAGGAATAGCACCCCATCTTTGGTGCCAGTGGGGGAAATAGCACCCCATCATTGGTGTGAGTGGGGGGAGTGCTCCGGCTATGGTGCCAGTGGGGGGGAATAGCACCTCATCATTGGTGTGAGTGGGGAGGGGGGGGTGCTCCGGCTTTGGTGCCAGTGGGGGGGAATAGCAGCTCATCATTGGTGTGAGTGGGGGGGGGGGGGTGCTCCGGCTTTGGTGCCAGTGGGAGGAACAGTGCCACATCATTGGTTTCAGTGGGGGGGGGAGGAATAGCACCCCATCCTTGGTGCCAGTGGGGGAAATAGCACCCCATCATTGGTGTGAGTGGGGGGAGTGCTCCGGCTTTGGTGCCAGTGGGGGGAATAGCACCTCATCATTGGTGCCAGTGGGGGGGGGGGGGAGCAGAGAGTGCTCCTAATCTCAGCTCATTACCTGTATAGAAGACACCTGGGAGACAGAAATCGCGCCGATTGATCGGGGATCAAATACTTATTTCTCTCATTAAAAATGTATAACTTTTTTGAAATGTGTTTTTCTGGATATTAAGCCCCGGACAATTTAGCTGGCCAAAGACCGGGCCACTTTTTGCGACCCGGCACAACGACGCTTTAACTGACAATTGGAGCGGTCGTGCGACGTGGCTCCCAAACAAAATGGACGTCCTTCCCCCCCCCCCCCACAAATTAGAGCTTTCTTTCGGTGGTATATCTTTTTGCGCTATAAATAAAAATAGAGCGACAATTTTGAGGAAAAAAAAAACAATTTTTTTTTACTTTTTGCTATATTATCCCCCAAAAATATATAAAACAATTTTTTAAATACGGGATAGTTTTATGGCATTTTTTATAAAATCTGTTTTTACTGGTAATGGCAACGATCAGCGATTTTTATCATGACTGCGACATTGCGGCGGACACAGCGGACACTTTTGATACCATTTTGTGACCATTGTCATTTATACAGCGATCAGTGCTATAAAAATGCACCGATTACTGTGAAAATGACACTGGCAGTGAAGGTCTTTACCTGTAGGTGGCGCTGAAGGGGTTAAGTGTGTCCCAGGGAGTGATTCTAACTTAGGGGGAGGGGCTGCCAGCGACACGTCAGCGATTACTGTTCCCGATCACAGAGAGCAGTAGATCCCTGACGTGTCACTAGGCAGAACGGGGGAATTCCTTGTCTACAAAGGCATCCCCCTTTGCTGACCGCAATCACGGGCCTCCCAGGAACATCGCGTTCCTGGGGGGCGCACTCACGAAGCACACGTGCGGCCGCCCGGCGGCAAATTGAAAGGGACGTACAAGTGTGCCTATTTGCCTGCCCGTGCCATTCCGTCGACGTACATTGTCGTGCGGCGGTCGGCAAGCGGTTAAGCACGCCTACTATTCGGCGCTAAAAGGTGTCCTTACGTTTGGCGTTCCGCTTTAACGCCGCGAACACCAATTTTCTACCGAAATGAAAGCGGACGATGGCGGCTGCACAGGAGATCACTAGGGTGACCACATTTCCAAACTACCATTCAGGGACACACACCCTTCCCAAAAATCAGCTTGTTCTGTAACGAATCACAGCACAGTGATTGGACACAAGAGGCGGGATTTATGATTTCTCCAATCACAAGCAGGGGGGCGGGGACTGTGCTCCTCCAGGCATTCCCGGCCAGGACAAGTACTGTCAGTGAGTAAAGAGGTGATGTGGCGGCCTTTTTTGGGGGCATCAGATTGGCCGGGGGGGGGGGGGTGGCCGTGTCGGTTTCATTCCGGGACACTGTATTGTCCTGAAATGAATGTGCACGGGACAGACCTGCAAAATACGGGACTTTCCCAGGCAATCCGGGACACGTGGTCACCCAGTTCACGTGCCGGGATCTCGTACAGATTTAACCTCCCGGCTCGGAGCGATGGATCGGAAGGCGGTAACTGAATTTTGCGGATTAGCCGGCAGGTCACAATCTGGTTTGAAGGGCGAGGAATGAATTTTCGGGAAGGGAATGGCTCTGAGGTGTTGCACACAAACGATCCTGCAGGTGTCGCTGTTGTATATAAAACGGACGCAGAGAGCCATTTATAACCGTTTTCAGGTCATTTCTGACAAATAAAAATGTCTCGGGCTTAGAGAAACAAAAAACGCGCTTTTACGAGCAGAGCGCGAACGCCGAGGAAGACAAACGGGTTACGTGTAGAGATCTGCCCGATCATATACAGCCAATAAATATTTATGTGAAGGATCAGTCTTTGGACCCACAAAATTATTTACCAAAATAGAAATGATCAGCAGCAATCGTAACGAGGGAATTTGGGGCAGTTACAGAACTCGCCCAACACAAAATAAAGAGGACCTGTAATGAGAAAAATACAGGCTGCCATTATTGATCTTATTTTAGTAAAACCATTTGCCCCGGTTGTGTCTGGCTTCCTAGATCAATAACCATGAAAAGTCAGGGCACGAAAAAAAAAATACGTCCAGAGAAAAAAAAAAGCCAGAACCCCAAAAAATCCACACCAACCGAAAAATAAATAAAAAAGATTGCGCTCAAGAAAAAAAAAAAAAAAAAAAATTGGCGCCCCCGTGGAAGTGAAGAGAGCTACCAAAACGTCAGAGCACCCTTAAAGAAAAAAAGACTGCTTCCCAAATAAACCCCCCCCCCCCCGAAAAATGAAATAAAAAAGTCAGAGGACCCCTATAGAATGAAAGGTCAAGAGCACCCCTTAAGAAAAGTTAGAGCACCCCTAAAGAATAAGGCCACTTCCTGAATGAACATCCCCAAAGAAATAAAAAAAAAGCCAGAGCACCCAAAGGCCATACAGACATGGGGGGCCCCCATACAGACAACTAGACATGGTGGGCCTGATACAGACATGGGGGGGCCCCCAGACAGACAACCAGACATGGGGGGGCCCCCAGACAACCAGACATGGGGGGGCCCCCAGACAGACAACCAGACATGGGGGGGCCCCCAGACAGACAACCAGACATGGGGGGGCCCCCAGACAACCAGACATGGGGGGGCCCCCAGACAACCAGACATGGGGGGGCCCCCAGACAACCAGACATGGGGGGCCCCCCCATACAGACAACCAGACATGGGGGGGACCCGTACAGACAACCAGACATGGGGGGGACCCGTACAGACAACCAGACATGGGGGGGACCCGTACAGACAACCAGACATGGGGGGGACCCGTACAGACAACCAGACATGGGGGGGACCCGTATAGTCACTGCTTGAGTTATGAACAGTGATGATCGGTATCCCTCAATTACTGGAACCGATCCTTTGCATGGCGCTCTCTGCAGCAGCTAAAAGCCAAAGCCAACAGGAGGGAGAGGAGAAACCAGCTGCTGCAGAGAGCCATACAGCGGATTGG
This sequence comes from Rana kukunoris, assembly GCA_029574335.1. NCBI lineage: Eukaryota > Metazoa > Chordata > Amphibia > Anura > Ranidae > Rana > Rana kukunoris. The sequence goes on along the minus strand of CM056059.1, from coordinate 329,172,374 downwards.
TTCCAGTAATTGCCCCCCCTGCCGTACCAGTCACCCTGCCTGCCCAAATCTGAGTCACCCTGCTGCCTGGACCCCCCTGCTGGCCTGGGCCCCATACAGGACGACTGGTGTACTGGTACCCCACCCCCAATTTATGGCCTTGGCCACTATGCCCTCATTGAACAAGACCCATTTACATGAATAGTGCTGCTCTGCAAGTGCCTCTCAACAGTGAGCAAAGCACGCCGTTGTGGTGCATTAGTGTGGGGCGGTGAGGTGGCATATTGTCTCCCTCAGCCAAAGGAAGATAGCTGGCAGCACTGCGGAGGATCCACAAGAGTCACAAGGCAGTAGAGTTGGCCCTCCTGCTCGGCAGGTTCCCAGGTCCGGAGTCTGGACCCGTTACAGAAGGGCCAGCTCTACTGCCTTATCAGTGGCCCTGGATCCCAGTCTGAAAACTAGGAATAGGGATTAGAGGGTGGGGGGGGGACAGAGTGGTCACTTCACAGGGGTGCGAGGGGCCCATTCACACAACACTGGACTTGCTCACGCATCGCATTAGACAACCCATCCAAAAAATAAATGGGCTGAAATGCACAGCAAGGCAGGTGAAAACGAAGCAGGCTGCACTTTTGCACATGTGCATTGGGGTGCCATTCCCCCAAAAAGTCACCCTTGCGCCCCAAACACACGTAACAGTGTAAATGAGACCCCAACAGAGGCAAACTCGCCCTTCCCAGGCAATACACTCTTAATGCGGCTTCATAAAACATTAAAACTCTGCCAGCCATCATCCCGTCACTGAAGATCAATCCTTGATGAGCACATCGGATGAAGACACTTTATAAACACCGCGCAGAGCTGGAGAGATTGCCAACGACTGAAGAAGTTGAATAAATGCATATTTAAAGTTCAGCGTTTAAAAGAAAAAAATCCAGGTAATGATAAAGAAGACGACAGATTAAAACGGCAACTGCCGAGAGATTAAACCCTCCAGATGTATCACTTAAGTTTATCGCTGTCATTAATTCCACCCCGGTGTCTCTAGCATTATACACCGCAATCGTAATTATCTTCCAAGTTCTGCTCAAATCGGGTCTGCAGAGAATAGAAAGCCTTCATAGAGAGACAGAGAATTATACAGTGCGACGGATAATATACGGGAGCGACCATAAGCTGCGGCACTCACGGGATGATTGACCGCCATTAACGGGCCCAAAGTATGGCAAGAAAAATGGCAAGAAAAATCCCCACACCATTACACCATCAGAAAGAATTGTTGACCTAGGGCAGGTTGGGTCCATGAGGTCAATACTAAACTCTAACCTGCCCATTGCGCCTCAAAGATCGCCAACACCAGGCCGCCAACACCAGTCCGCCAACACCAGTCCCCCAACACCAGTCCGCCAACACCAGTCCGCCAACACCAGTCCGCCAACACCAGGCCACCAACACCAGGCCACCAACACCAGGCCACCAACACCAGGCCACCAACACCAGGCCACCAACACCAGGCCACCAACACCAGGCCACCAACACCAGGCCACCAACACCAGGCCACCAACACCAGGCCACCAACACCAGGCCACCAACACCAGGCCACCAACACCAGGCCACCAACACCAGGCCACCAACACCAGGCCACCAACACCAGGCCACCAACACCAGGCCTCCAACCCCAGGCCACCAACCCCAGGCCACCAACCCCAGGCCACCAACCCCAGGCCTCCAACCCCAGGCCTCCAACCCCAGGCCTCCAACCCCAGGCCTCCAAACCCCAGGCCTCCAACACCAGGCCACCAACACCAGGCCACCAACACCAGGCCTCCAACCCCAGGCCTCCAACCCCAGGCCTCCAACACCAGGCCTCCAACACCAGGCCTCCAACACCAGGCCTCCAACACCAGGCCTCCAACACCAGGCCTCCAACACCAGGCCTCCAACCCCAGGCCTCCAACACCAGGCCTCCAACACCAGGCCTCCAACACCAGGCCACCATATTTATCCTTAACTGTCCGGTTTTGGTGATCCTGTGCCCACCACAGCCTCGGCTTTCTGTCCTTGGCTGAAAGGAGTGGAACCCAATGTGGTCATCTACTGTTGTAGACCATCTACCTCGAGGTTCGACACCTGCAATCTGAGTTTTTCTGCTCAACGCGGTTATAAAGAGTAGTTATTGGAGCCATTTTGTCAGCTAGAACCAGACTGCTAAAGTTCCTCTGGCCTCTCTCAAGGCATCTCTTTTCCTCAAGTCAGACGTTCAATTGTTTTCATCATTTTGAGGAAAAAGCTAAAGAGTCTGAAAAGCTCAGATCAGGCTACTATTTAGGTCCTCAACTGTCTAGTTTAAGGAATCTGTGACCAGTGGCGTCACTAGGGGGTGGCAACTGGGGCTATAGCCCCAAGTCTTTAGAGCAAACTGGGCCCGCCACCGATAAATACAGGCACCCGGCCCGTGGACATTTTCCTTGGAGCCAGTGGAAGAGTATAGAAAATGCTGTGTGCCATAAACCAAGTGCACTCTACCCAAAAGGAAGTGTCTGGCTTGAATCAGAAATTAGCATATATTATAGCGTAAAATAAAGCACTGCCGTCCAGTTTTCTCCGGCAGCAAAAATTCTCCACATTTGGAAAGTGTTGACAATGATCCATGCTGAGCAGCATTACCGTCCCAGTAAGCGTTCCTTTAGAGACGCGGTCTTCTCGCTAATCCTCCAGTCTGCGGGTTTCGTGCCGTCCCACAGCTCTCCGCATGCTACAAAATCTCTTTAATTTGCCTAACTGTCCAGACTTCAATGTGAGATGTTCTGACATCGAAGGGTCAAAGAGGCATTCATTGTATTAATCCCAGTTAAGTCGGTACTCATCAGGCAGAGCACAGCCGGCCCCGTCCCCAGCAGCACACTCCGTCCTTGTCTGTTCCCGGGGGCCGCATCACTAGAACTTCTCTGTTCCAATAGGTAATAAAATGTCACTGCCAGTTAAAGTGTAAAGTGTTAAAAATATGGAATCCATAAATGAAACTTTAAAATTCTAAAGAATTTTTATAGTTTGATTGCTTTTTTAGATTTTTGGAAAAAAAGGGGGCAACCCCCGCTTAAAGCGAAACTAAACCCGACGATTGCCGATGTATTTTGGGGGGGGGGGTTGGGACTTTATACGAGGTGTATGTGGTGGGACCAAAACAATTTCATAAAATGATACAATTTGCACGAGAGCTGAAGAATTTCATTATACTGACATTATATAGCAATACAGAGCGTGGTACAAAAGATGTTTTTGCATACATACTGAAAGGGGGGGGCTTTATAAAAGTACAAAACACTTTATAATAGCCACCCAGGACTATCTGGGCTTTTCCGAAGCCTACGGCTAGTGTTACCTAAACACTTAAAGGATTATTATTATTGTTTGTTTCTTATACAAGGCGCATAGTTCACAAAACATGTTTGCATCGATGCGCCTGCTTCCCATCCAGTCACGTTACCAGAAACATACCAAGGATCACTAAAGGAATTTTTATTTTTTTAGCTAAATAGCTTCCTTTACCTTACTGCAGTACTGGTTTCATGTCCTCGTTTTTTTTTTGTTTTTTTTTGCTTTGAAGTTGCTGTAATTCTGCTCTGATCGCCACACTTCCTGCTTGTCTGTTTCCTTATAACCACAGCGCTGGGAGCTTTCTCACGGTGGTCTGAGCGGTCATTACTGTGTGTCTAAAACTTCCCAGAACCAATCAGATTCATTTTAAAAAAACAAAACGCTGCCCTGGATTTGTTTGTTTTGGTTCTGTGTGTCTCTTTCTACTTCACAGAAACATGAAGCCAGTTCAAAAGTGAAACTAACCTGCAGGCACATTATATGATTGATTTTTATCTATTTTTAATCATTTTGAAAAGGAATCGGTTATCTTTAATGCTCCCTTATATCTGTGCGAAAAAATAAAAGTTCATAACCCCAATCGCATCTTGCGATCCACCAACCAAAATCTACTCCAGATACCGAAAGCCAATTTCAAGTCCAAAGGAGATAGAAGATTCGCGGTCCAAGGTCCCAGATTATGGAACGCTTTACCAACCAGCATTCGGTTGGAGGAGAACCACTTAGCATTCAGGAGAAAGATCAAGACTCATCTCTTTTGATATCAAAGGAGACAAGAACAACAAGCGCCCAGAGGCGATTCAATTCGCATGTGCCGCGCTATATAAGTTCTTCATTCATTCATTCTCTATACCCTGTAAACAGTCATTTCAGCAAAAAAAAAAAATTGTTTCCTTTAGTGACCCTTTAGTCTATACTTCCCCCACACAGATTTAAAATCAAGCCGATCATTAACATATGTCACGGTAAGGTAAAAAATAAATTTAACACTTACCGTAACAAAATGTTGCGATGATCCTGCCGACTACGCCAATTGAAAGGGTGGGGCTCAGTATGACCAAGATGTGACCCCGTTGTTCGTTCGATCCCAGTACGGCGCCAGAGACCCCCTCTGAACCATTAATGCACTTTGTTTCAGAGTGGTCTAATATATTTATTCATGGCTTATATAAGATTACAAGTATTACAAAGCAGAACAACTGGTCACACAGCAGGTGCAAGTGCCAATATGTCAGACTACATAAACAAGGTCATATGCAGACGTGTTTCTTATAACAATATACTGCAAATGCGTAACAAGAACAGAATCTTGTCTGCAAACTACAAAACAATAAGATAACCTTATAGAAGTAGAAAGATGACCAAAAGGTCAATAACAAGAAATGAAGGAACATAAACAAAGCGTTTTACTGAGATGTGCGCGCGAGGAACAACATGCAGCAGAAATAGGACTTGAGCAATTATCCACAAAATGGATACTTAGTCTAAGATGGAGTCACAATGGCTCATATTCCTCCACATACTCCCCCATTGCAGTGGATAAAAGAGGTCACAATGTGGAGTCTAACATGGTAAAACCATCTAAAATTATTGGAATATAATAGATGCATCAGGAGTAAGCTCAACGCGTTTCGTGGGCTTATACCCACTTGTCAGGAGCACGATGCATCAGATTCTAAATAAGAACATAGACACCAGCTGAGGGCCCAGAGTCTCCTATGAATGACTGGGACCCGGGTCTCCCCGTTTCCTGGTCACCTGATAGCTTTGATAGCCTCCGATTGGCTATCATGGTGATCAGTCACTATATGTTGGGAGCGCACCCAGCACAAAACACAAGAACACGTATATGGCTCCCAGGTTTAAAGCCCACCTGCTGGACCCCACATGTATTCCTTAAGCCCCATACACACCATCAGATTATCTGAAGATTTTTGTCTTCAGATTTACCAAAACCATCTAATATGAGGTCAAACCTTAAGAGTTTCAATTTGTATGCCATCAGGCCGGCCCTTGCACTACATGGTTTTGGTAAATCTGAAGAAAGAAATCTGCAGATAATCTGATGGTGTGTATGGGGCTTTACTGTGTCGTTAAGAGATTAAACATGCTTGGGACAAACCGATAAAAAAAAAAAAAACTAGGGCTGTTACTGATCAAAATTTTTGTGTTCGATTAATCGTTGTTGTTTTTAATCGATTAATCGACTAATTTCGATTAATTATAACGCACATAGAGATTCCCAGTGCAGCTCCCAACTGGGAAAATGGAGAGCAGGATACAAAAAATACACAAAGGCAGCGCTCGATGGGAATAGCATTAAAACTTTTATAGTCTTCAAGTAGGTAACACAATAAATATTGCACTGGAGATAAAATCGATGTCGCTACATAAACTGTAAAAAAGGTGTGAGTAATACCAAACGGTAGCAAAAAACAGTCATAATAACATGTAGCCAAGTATGATACTGGTATAAAAATGTGTACAATGATACCACTGCTGAATCCAGATGAGGAGAAGTTAACATCAGTCCGTCGGCATGTAGATATCCCATGAAGGGAACTATCACAACTCCCAATGGATGGTTGTTGAATCCCAGGTTGATAGAGGGACGTGTAACAGCCCTTGCGTGTGGCAGATAGTAAGGTCCCCCCGGCATGCAGATATGAAGGCACAGCAAAGAAGCCCTTCAGATGGACACGGCAAGCCCCGCCGGTGTCCGTGACATTACCGGATCTCCAACAGAACTCCCTGAAGGCCCAGAAGCCGGCGGAGAGATGACTACCAATCAAAAGAGTTTTAATCGATCAAAAAGATTTTGATCGATCAAAAAAATTAAAGATTAATCGATCGATTAAAAGTTAATTTGCACAGCCCTAAAAAAAAAACACGTAAACAAAAAGCAAACAAAACCAAAACAAAGAGATTGGATGGACCACTTGGCTTTTTTCTGCCATCACTCAATGGACAGCCTCTTTCCTTTAGTAAATCAGTCCCGCTGGTAGGCGGCGTATAGGGAATATAGGAAAACATCACGGATAGTCTTGGGCTCTGTGTGGGCTCTTTAGGGGCGGAGACCGATTTGCCAACCATTGCGGCTCAAGCTGCCAACAATTACCGTGTCATTTCAGTGAATTCCAGAATTCAAAGGACCCCCCGGCTGTGACCGAGCATTGCAAGGTCTTTCTCCAGACTCTTTAACAGGCACTGGCAGCATGTAAGTGCTCCGCTTCTCTGTTCAGCATAGGCGTGCGCACAGGGTGTGCCAGGTGTGCCCAGGCACACCCTAATCACCCTGTGCAGAACCGATTTCCCCCATCTGATCTGGCCCCCCCTCTTTCCCCCCACAGCACTGCCGGCTTCCCTACTCTCCCACTGGTTGTTGCTGTGGATGTTATAGGATGAGTGGGGGAAGGCGGCTGTAAATATGCCATTTACCGGCCCCCTCCCTCTCTGAATGAAGATCACGAGTGATCGGTAGAGTGTGTTTGAGCTTTGGGGTGCACACCCTAATGTCAAAGGCTGCGCACACCTATGCTGTTCAGTGACCTGCTTCTTTACATGTAGTTTAATTGCCCTTTTTTTTTCTCCTGACAAATTGCTGCCAAACCTGAAAAAGTACAAATGAAACCTCGCCTGTCAATTCTTTGGAAAATAAGACAAAATAACTAAAACAAAAATTACTTTTCGACGGCAAGTTACAAAATTATGTTTTGATGGAGGAATTAAAAAAAAAAAAAAAAAAAATTAATGAAAAAAATATAATGCCATCGGCAACGGTCTCCACAAGGGCCCAAAAAAACAAAACAAAACAAAACAAAAAACCCCTCTGGTACTTTGACCTTCTTCCTATCCAGAAGAGACAGCAGGGAGTCGAATGAGAGTGTTCGATAATGACTCTCACAACCAGTGCCGATCCTGACCTCCCTGGGGCCCTAAGCAAAATTCTGCTAAGGGGCCCTCTACCTGACTGGTGATGCCGTCACCCATAACTCTTCACCAATCCCCTTGGATAGCGCCCCACCACATAAGAGGGACAGACCTAGAGTGGTGATAGGGTGACCTGTGGCCCCCAGATTTTAGTATTGCCTCACCAGGAGTCAGGACTAGTACCACACAGGGCTGGACTGGGACAAAAATTTGGCCCTGGACTTAATCCAGACTGGCCCACTTTGACATGTCTCTCCCAATGGCGGCCAGACAACTCCTGCACAAGATTAGGCAGAAGTGAGAAACTCCCAGACAATAGCTGTTGAGTCAGCTGTCTGTCCCCTCCCCCATGCTCCTCTGTCGCCCCCCCTGCTTCTCTGGTCCTCCCCCTGCTTCTTTGTCCCCCCAGGTGAGCACTGCGGGGAGGGAGAGGAGGTGAGCGCTGCGGGGAGGGAGAGACAGAGGAGCGGAGGGGGGCAGCGGTCCGCTGTCACTGAAGCCGGCCCACTGAGCCATCGGCCCACCGGGAAACTCCCTGTAGTCCCAATGGCCAGTCCATCCCTGGTACCACAGTATGAGTACACAATGCTCTGCCTGGGGCCCACATCACATACAGCAGTGCCAATCCTGACCCCCCTGGGGCCCCAAGCAAAATGACATGTCACATTGAAGTTAAGAAGTGCAGGGGTGGGGGGTTGCTACCGAAAATGACATCTTACATTAAAGTGAGAAGCGGGGGGGTACTGACTTCTCACCAGGCAAGGCCTCTAGTAATTTGGGGGGCCCTCCGCAGCTTTGCGGGGCCCTAAGCGGCTTGCATAGTGAGCCTATAGGGTGGATCGGCCCTGCTCACAACACACTAAATAATTGGTAAGAGATGATGGGATGCACTACAGCTCTGGTTCCTCGTCCTCAGGAGGGCGTACCCCCCCCCCCACCCCCACCAGGTTGTGTTTTCAAGGTTCCCTTCCCCCTTGTACAGGTGCTTTAAATTCATATCAATAGTTTAATATCGAAGCTATTCAACCCTTTCATTCCCAGAGCCTTTTTGCATGAATGCAATGAATTTTAAACCTGAAGATTGGACAAACCCCCAAAGAGGTCAATATTTTCTGAAAGCCCACCCCCTAGAGAGCAGGCGGTAATTCCACTTGTAATTTTTATATAATCGCACAATCACCACCACAAAGGACTAGGAAACAAAAAAAAGATCAGTAAAAATGACACTGAAATGAACTATAGGGGGACAAAAAGGCAATAAAAATCGCCCAATTTGATCAACTATAAAAATGAGGAGGAAGCACCGAGTAAATCGATACCCAACATGCCAAACCTTAAATTTGTGGCAATAGGTTTGTGGTAAAATAGGCAATCATTTTAGGGTTACGCCGAAAAGTGACGTTTTACACGTCCAGTGTGCATGAGGCCATACAGCTGAAGAAAATACAAGAGTTTCACAATTGTTCTCTTCATATACTGTATATACTTGAGTATAAGCCGACCCGAGTATTAAGCGAGGTATCTAATTTTACCCCCAAAAAATGGGAAAACGTATTGACTCGAGTATAAGCCTAGGGTGAGAATGCAGCAGCTACTGTAAGTGGAAAAAGAGGGTCAACAATGCCCATCTGCAGCCTCTCCGTGCCCCAACCTCACCGTGCCCCAACCTCACCGTGCCCCAACCTCACCTGTGCTCATTGTCACCTCACCTGTGCCCATCGGCAGCCTCTGTGTCCAGCCTCACCTGTGCCCATTGCAGCCTCTGTGTCCAGCCTCGTCATGCCCATTGCAGCCTCTCTGTGCCCCAGCCTCACCGTGCCCCAGCCTCACCGTGCCCCAGCCTCACCTGTGCTCATTGTCACCTCACATGTGCCCATCTGCAGCCTCTGTGTCCAGCCTCACCTGTGCCCATTGCAGCCTCTGTGTCCAGCCTCGTCATGCCCATTGCAGCCTCTCTGTGCCCCAGCCTCACCGTGCCCCAGCCTCACCGTGCCCCAGCCTCACCGTGCCCCAGCCTCACCTGTGCCCCAGCCTCACCTGTGCCCCAGCCTCACCTGTGCCCCAACCTCACCTGTGCCCCAACCTCACCTGTGCCCCAACCTCACCTGTGCCCCAACCTCACCTGTGCCCCAACCTCACCTGTGCCCCAACCTCACCTGTGCCTGAAATTTTTACAAGCTGAGGGCTTCCATTCATTGTTTGAAAGTCACGGTCTCCTACTGGTCCCATTTGGTGATGGGCGTTTCCCAGCAGCCTATCACGGACGTCTTCTTAGCCTCGGACTCGGGTTCCCAGCAGACACTGTGTTCAGTGTCCTGTCAATCACGGACGTTCTCTTGTCCGAGGATGAAAGGACGTCCGTGATAGGCGGAACACTGAACACAGCATCTGCTGGGAAACGCCCATCCCGGAAGGGACCAGGGGGAAGCCGCTACTTTTAAATAATGGACGCTCGCAGCCCCTCAGGTACACCGACTCCAGTATAAGCCGAAGGGGGTATTTTCAGCCCTAAAAAAAGGGCTAAAAAACTTGGCTTATACTCGAGTATATACGGTACTCTGGTTTTATGGGCACTCTATTGTTTTATATTAACAGATTTATTGGGTGAAGCACTGGTAATTCTTATAAAATTAAGAAAAAAAAGTTCGGACTTAAAAAACTAAAAAGTATGGGTCTGCATTAACCCCAACCTCGGGTTAGAGAATTCGGTGGGAGGGAAGATTTTACATCCAATATAAAGGGGAAAAAAATGGAAAAATGTAATTTTTCTAAAAATGCCGTTTTACTCTTTAAATTACCGGCCAATTTCTAGAGCTTAAGTGTCATTTGAAAATGGCTAAAGAAAGAAAAAAATATATATAAAGAGGAAAAACGGCCATTTCCTTCAAATGACTTCAGTCCATTTATTTCCAAGAGGCCTCGGCCCCGAGGTCAGATTTCCACTCCGGAATAATCAGGAAGGAAAGAACATTGGGCCAGATTCAGGTAGAATTTACACGGCTTATCTCTAGATAAGCCGCGTAACTTCTAACCTACGCCGGCGTATCTGTTTTCTGTATTCATAAACCAAGATACGCTGGGATTGAGTCCAGATACGAGCGGCGTAATTGTATTTCACCGTCGTATCGGAACTGCAATTTTAAAATGGCCGCTAGGGGCGTTCCCGCTGATATACGCCGAGAATATGTAAATCAGCAAGATACGGCAATTCACGAACGTACGCGGGCCCGACGCAGTCACTTTACGATGTTTCCGTAAGGCTTTTCTCGGCGTAAAGATAAAGCAACAAAAAGCACGCGTATCCTAGGTTAAGTATTTCCGTCGTGACCGCGTCGAATTGAAAAATTTTAACGCCGTTTGCGTAACTCGTCCGTGAATGGGGATTGACGTCACTGACGTTCACGTAGAAAACACCGTCCCAATGTGGAGCATGCGCACTGGGACACATTGACGGCCGGCGCATGCGCAGTGCGTGCGCCGTGGGATCGCGCCTAGTTTAAATACTACATGCCCCCCTACCTGCCCAATTTGAATTCCGCCGGCCCATTTACGCTACGCCGCCGCAACTTTAGGAGCAAGTGCTTTGTGAATACAGTACTTTCTCCTAAAGTTTCGGCAGAGTAACGTAAATGACGAACGTTACGCCAGAATAAAGATGTGCCCATCTACCTGAATCTGGTCCCATTCACTGCAAGGCAACGGTGGCTAAGAGATGAAGACGACTACAAAGAGCCATATGGATATCAAGGAGCTCCAGTGCCAGATCACCAAATAAGACAAAAAACAGAACGGCGCACAAGAGGGTACCAAAATGGTGCGGGGTAAAAAAACGTTGTTTGACAACCCATTGCCCAGGCTCCAGTCCTTGAGCTCCTCATTGTTTTACATCCCCCCGCTCAGTGGCGTATCTAAGGTATGGCAGCCATGGAAAGTGCCATGGGGAGCGGGGCGGCAAAAAGCCACCCCCCCTGCATGAAAAAAAACCCACCTGTCCTCCCGCGGTCGCCTTCCGCACTAATGTAGCTGCTGAAGCGCAGCACCGGCGCAGCAATTGCTAATATTTCTCCTTCTGCCTGGGGAGGGGAGTGACTGGTGCGCCCAAGACAACCGATGACTGGCCAAACCGGATCCACATAAAGTAGTGGCTGTCTTTGATGGGCACAGTGGCTGCAATTGATGTTTTTGTCAGTTTGCACGCCGACCCCCCCCCCCCAAAAAAAAAATAATTCAGCACCACCCGCCAGTGGCTCCTGTGTCCCTGGTTATCTGAAAGATGGGTTTCAAATGTTTTGACAAGGGCACAGATTGTGCTCGTCATAAGCGCCATTTTCACTAGACACACCTCTGCCCCCCCCCCCCATCACAGCTCCCAGGGGTAACACTGGTGGAACCGGTGGCACTGTATTAGATACTTTTAACATTATTCCATTTTTCTGGGAGTCTATCATCTATGGGTGATTATTTGTATTAGAATACATCAGTCCTTCATTTTATAGTCTACCACTTATCAAGTATTAGTAGACTAGGCTTTTTTCTCCAACTGAACTTTCCCGTGCATCTCCTGAAGAAGATCCTCCCCGCGAAACGCGTTGAGACCTAAAGCACTGTTCCAGCTTATTGGCAGTTATCTTCATGCTATATCAAGGTTCCATGAAAAGATTTTTTTTTTTATACAAAAAAATATATTTATGCAAATTCAGCCATGTACTGATGTTAATTATTTCTGTATTATGTCCCGGGTTCAGGTCCTGACAAAACCACTGTAAGGCCATGTGAACAAGATCAGGTGTGCGGCGAGCAATATTACTACATGCAACAGGTAAGAGACAGCCAGCACTGGAAAAGATGCCAGAAGCAAGCTTTGACTTCACAGCACATAAGATAAGAACGATGATTTGGGGGTTCCAAAGATTCCCCCCCCCTTCATCCAAGCATCTATTACATTTTCACCTTAAGGGGGGTCTTTGTTTCACCAAAACATCAGTCCCATTTATTAAACTTTTTATGCTGAGAAGTAAAACCTTGCTTTCAACATTTTCCGGATTGCTGGCCGTCTGTTACCTATATCTAGGGTGACAACGTTTACTACCTGCACTGCATCTATGGAGGGGCAGTATAGTCAACCTAAGATATAGTGCCACATAACACCCCCTGTTCTCCATAGCAAAATGGCAGACGTGTACTATAGTTCACAGTGAACAGATAACACGAACAGTGCAGCACAGTCTCCGGCTTCCTGTCCCCTGCAGTACCTCCTCTTCCCCCACTAGATGTCCTCAGTCTTTCTTAGTTAAATGTAGATTGAGGGCATACTGTGAGTGCAGAAGAGGTACTGTGGGGGGACAGGAAGCTGGAGACTATGCTGCACTGTTGGTGGTATCGGATCACTGAACTGCAGTACACATTTCCCATTTTGTTATGGCGAAGCGGGAGAGGGGGTGTTCTGCAGACCAACACACTTTGGCCTCATGTACACTGGGGCACTTGCGAACGCTTTTCTCCTGAAAAACACTTGAGCACTAAATGCGTCTCTCATTTAGGCACGTCACGCATTTTTCCTGCCAAAATGCTCTACGCTTGAACACACAAGTGATGGATTTTTTTGTATTCGTCCTCAACTCCTGTACATGCCTATGTGTGCATGGACACAAGCCACCATGGAACAGTGTCATCTTGATAGCATTATGGGACCCTGGGCAAAGTAATTCACTGGGGCCCCTACAGTCTGCATCAGTACACCCAGCCACCAGAGTTGTGTCCCCCCCCCAGCCACCAGAGTTGAGTTGTGTGTCCCCCCCAGCCACCAGAGTTGAGTTGTGTGTCCCCCCCAGCCACCAGAGTTGAGTTGTGTGTCCCCCCCAGCCACCAGAGTTGAGTTGTGTGTCCCCCCCCCCCCCAGCCACCAGAGTTGTGTGTCCCCCCCCCAGCCACCAGAGTTGTGTGTGTCCCCCCCCCAGCCACCAGAGTTGTGTGTGTCCCCCCCCCAGCCACCAGAGTTGTGTGTGTCCCCCCCCCCAGCCACCAGAGTTGTGTGTGTCCCCCCCCAGCCACCAGAGTTGTGTGTGTCCCCCCCAGCCACCAGAGTTGAGTTGTGTGTCCCCCCCAGCCACCAGAGTTGAGTTGTGTGTCCCCCCCCAGCCACCAGAGTTGTGTGTCCCCCCCAGCCACCAGAGTTGTGTCCCCCTTGATCACAAATGCTGTTCCCACCTACAATGAACGCAGCTCCTTCTTCCTCCCTGAAGCCGAGATCAAGGTGAGTTCTCAGTCTCTGCTCTCTTCTGCCCCCTACAGGAGGAAGGGGATATCCGAATCCTCTCTCAAGCAGAAGCCAGCCGCTGCTGACAGGAGTGACATTGCAGCTGCTCCCGTCAGAGTGGCCTGGGCAGCCAAAAGCCAGTGCATTCACCCAACACAGCACCCGCCCCCCCCCACCTTTTCCATGCCCTGACCATGGGCCCCTGGGAGGTGCCCAAGTGTGCCCATTCATTAAGTAAGCCCCGACATGGAGGGGTGCTTAGAAGCAGATAAAAATGTCAAACACCTGCAAACAGGCATTTTTGAGCTCCAGTGTGCATGAGGCTTTATGTCCCAAGTTGACAACACTGCCCACCCACAGATCCAGTACTGAGTGTAAGTGTTGTCACCCTATAGGCAATGGACAGCCAGCAATCTGGAAAATGTTGAAAGATTTTCCTCTTAGATAATGGAAATACAAGCAGGTTTACATAGGGGGGGGGGGACCTACTTGCTGCAGTTGATGATGACATCTTCCGGCACAATCCTCTTTTTTAACATGCCCTGCTTGGGGTGGTCACCTCGCCCCCGAAACAAGCCGGGAGGCTCAATCTTAAAGTTGCCAATCTTCTCTCTGTGATGATCCAGGAGGCAGAAACCATATTCCTCCACAATCTTCTGGTTCTCTTCTTTTAATTTCTATTGTGAGGGCAAAAGGGGAGATCAAACAAAGGTTTTAGAATAGTTACCCTACAGCGTCCCTAAAAGGAGGACTAGTCTCCCCCCAACAATACAAAGTGGCAAATATGCTTTTAAGACAAAATTACCAAATTACATTTTTTTTGTTTTTGGTGGAGAATGCGGGCATCGATCCCAACCAGGCCCGGATTTCCCACAAGGCCACCGAGGCCAGGCCCGAGGGGCGGCAGGGCACCGAGGGGCGGCAGCGGAATGGAGTCTCCCCCGACAGCCAGTTAAGGGTGGCAAGTTGCGTTCTGGAATCAGCTTGCTCGTTAAAACGGGGGGTTCACCCTAAAAAACAATTCTAACATTACATTGAGCCGAGTTGTAAGAATGAAATTATGTTGACCTTTTTTTATGTTCTTGCCGTACATACCGTTTTATCTATATTTTCACTGCGGCTTCCGGGTAGGTAATCCTGCGGGACTGGGCGTTCCTATTCACATGCTAATTGATTGACCTGCTTCCCACCGGCGCCACGAGTTGCCGAAACAAGCCGGACTGCGAGTCGGCTCTATACGGCGCCTGCGCACAGACGTTGAGCTTCTTTCGGCAACTTGTGACGCGCTGTATGCGCCGATGGGAAGCATGTCAATCAATTAGCATGTGAATAGGAATGCCCAGTCCCGCAGGATTACCTACCCGGAAGCCGCGGTGAAAATAGATAAAACGGTATGTACGGCAAGAACATAAAAAAAGGTCAGCATAATTTCATTCTCACAACTCGCCTCAATGTAATGTTAGAATTTTTTTTTTTTAAGGTGAACCCCCACTTTAACAAGCGATTGCAGCGAGGTCGCCGAAATCACTTGTAAAATGTGTGCTGCCATCCGTCGTCCCCCCCCCTCCCCCACATACCTCTCTACTGGCTCTGTCTTCCGGACTCCGTCCTCCCCCAGGCCACGGAGTCTGTCTCCTGTGACTGTCACTGCCGCCGATGTACACAGTGAACGGGGTGAGCTGTGCTCTTCCCATCTCAGCTGTGACAGGAGTTCTAGCACAGCGCTAGGACTCCTGTTTTGGAGGTGACAGGGTCAGTAAAGAGAACCTGTCACCTTCAATTGCTATCACACAGGGAATAATTTTCTCCCGTGTGATAGCATTAAAAGTTAAGTGAAAAAAAATTGATAAAAAATGTAACTAAAATAAAAAAATATATAAATTATTAAAATAAAATAAAAAAGTAAAGAATAAGAAAAATATTAAAAATAAGAAAATGATATAAAAATAAAAAAACAAGTAAACGACAAGCTGCCTACAAGATAAAAAAATATATAATTGAACTAACCGTGCCACCCCTGCCATCCTCTGTTGATTTGGGGGGGGGGGTTGTTTTGGTTGGCAGGGAGGGGGTGCATTGCGGAACCTGGCCTTGGGGCAGCAGGGAGAGCACATCCGGCCCTGATCCCAACAAATTTAACATGCCATTTCCTTTAGGCTTCATGCACATGGATGCATTTGGGAAGCACAGGAGTCTCGAGAATATTTTGTGTAGAGTGCAAAACAGGCAATCAGCCCCGTGTCGGGAAGGCACATAAAGTTCTGCTCGTTATTTAGACCTCATAAGGATTCCACTTCTGAAAATTAGACCTCCCACCTGGAAGTCATCAGTCAGTTTAGGCTTTGTGGACTCAGGTAACCTTCCATTTCACCGAAAGCTCAACAGGGGAAAAAAAAAAAAATAGGAGCTGCAAATTCTAAACATGTAATGAGGCCAATTTTTTCATAAAGGTGAATGCAAAAGACAAAAAAAAGTTCTTAATGATCCATGAAGAATACCAATCACCTTTTTTTTATTAATATATAAACTGCCCATCTAAACTGTTGTGGAAATTTTATGAAGATGTATTTAATATGTATTGTCATAGTGTCACCCCGGGGTTAGTACTTCCGCAACCCACTCTAAAGAGCTGACTGGGGCAGTCTGAGGCTGGTTTAAATTCCGTCTGGTAGTGGAAAATTACATTGGGGGTTATAGGCGGATGCCCATAAATAAAAAATAGCGCAGAAAGTTTTGGTACCAATTCCATCTCTTTCCCACCTCTTGGATGGTAGAAGAGATCCTAAAGCCACAGAGACCAGCACGTTCCCAGGTCTCTGAATGACATTTGTGCCGGCTCGTCCTTCTCTGGAGACCCTCCATGTTTCGCCCTTGCAATCAGCACACTCAGGTCTCTGCACATGGTCCATTCCTCCCCCACCCCCCTGACCAGGAAAATCACTGCGCGACGCTGTGGACAGGCACAGGGAATTAAGTGGCAGGTGTTGGCGCTCTTTAGATTTTAGCCGGTTTGGCAAGCGCGATGCTCGGAATCCGTGCAGTTTCCCGTTTTATCTGTTCTGTTGGAGATTTAAGTCATTAATCATACACACCGAAAATTCAGAAAGTCCAGCTCACAGTGGCTCTCATTTATCTTCGGTAGGAGAAAGTACAACTTCTAAATTTCAGGTTGTACTTTATTTTTTTCAGTCGTTCAAAAGATTTAAAAATGTTATTTAAAGAGCCCTTCCACCAGAATCCAGGATGGAAAGTCTGCTTTGGGTGGAGTTGGACCAGGGCTTCCTTCTCTTGTCGGTCAATCAGGGTCAAGTTGACCAACAGAGAGACCATCATCAATGGATTTCTACATCTTTGCAATACACACACACCTTCCCCCACAGTGAATGTACAGTGCCTTGTTACACCCAAGGTATGCAGAATACTAGGGTTGTCCCGATACCGATACCAGTATCAGGACCGATACTGAGTATTTGCGGAAGTACTTGTACTCACGCAAATGCCCCCAATGCCTGGCCGAAAGTATCGGTATTCGGTATCGGCGAGTACTTGAAAAAAAAAGTACCGGTACTTGTACTCGGTCCTAAAAAAGTGGTATCGGGACAACCCTACAGAATACCATCTCTGAATGCACAACACATCCAACTTTGAAGCAGAAGACCACATTGGGTGCCACCCCTGTCAGCCAACAGGAAACAATTCACAAAGGCTCACCAAAATTGGACAATAGAAGATTGGAAAAACGTTGCCTGGTCTGAGGAGTCACGATTTTAGCTGCGACATTCAGGTGGTAGGGCCAGGATTTGGCGTAAACATGAAAGCATGGATCCATCCTGCCTTGTACCAATGGTTCAGGGTCCTACACCCCATACTGTATGATCTTCCTGCAAGTGAGGGCCAGAGCCACCTACAGTGTGTGCAAGAGGTACTAGAGCCGGCTGGGTGCTTCAGCTTAATAAAGCAAAAAAAGTATGACACGTGGAAGATGGTGGCACTTTTAATGAGGGGAAAAATATGGGGCATTGGAGGGGGGGGGGGTTGCAAGTAGATGTCAGAGCGGAGAGAGGGATGAAAGTGAAAAGTGGAAGGCGGCTGAACCTCGTAATCTACATGCAGAGCACCCCTGAACTCTACACTGTGTGTAAACTCCCCCTTCCCCCCCCCAAACTCTGCATTTGATACCTAAAGGGGCACCAAGTACCAGGAGTGCATTAAGATCCTCACACTGTTCGTAAAACTTGACCACACCCACTATTTGGTGCAGTTTGGAGGGTGTGTGGGGGTTTGGGAAGTCGTGGTCGAGTTCCTGTACCTGAGAAAAGCCTTGGGTAGGTCTGGAGTTGAACTATTAAAATATATATATATTTTACCAGCTTTTCCTCTTTGCTGCGGTTTTTCTTTTCCTCCGATTTCTCTTTGAAGTATTTATGCATTTCGGTGAAGTCACACTTGGCCAAGTCTGCGATCATGGTTTTCTCTTCAAGAGTCATCTCCTATAAGAGAGGCCAAAGCATATATTCAGCATTATTCAAGCAGCTCACCTTACGATCCCTAAAAGGGCACTTCATAGGAAACCTGTACAGATTATTTCATGTCTCGGCTCTCTAGCAATCCCTGGGCAGCAGCTGTAAAAACCGGTCTCCCCTCCTTTCCATTTACCTTCCTTTATTTATGCCTCCTTCCCCCATTGGTTGTAATTTTTTTCGTTTGGCTATTCTCAAGCCACTATAGTCAACATAAAAATAAAATCCATTCCCTCTGGGCAGACTAAAGACAGGCTGCACGTCAGACTTTTGATAGTATAATAGATTTTCAGAGTTTTCACAGCTGCTATCTAGGAATTGCTAGAGAGCTGTGACATGGACAAAGCCACAATAAAAAGCTTACAATGTCCTCTATACACAAGTACTGGTCAGACAGGATATCAGGAGGAAACATTTGAAACTTTGGGAACCACCCTCCTATAACCTGACCCTCCTGACTATAGATGTTCAGAGTTTTCACAGCTGCCACCCCGCAATTACTAGAGAGCTGTGACATGGGCAAAGGAACAATAAAAAGCTTACAACTTCCTTCATGCACAGGTACTAGTAGACAGGATATCGAGAAATGGGCATATAATTCTTTGGAAAACGCCACCCACCCCTGTATCCTAACCCTTCTGTCACACTTCTAGATGATTGACATTATATAGACTATTGGTTCTAACTGAACATTAGTCCCCTAAACCCTTTGCAAAGCTATGATCAATGCCTTGAGATTTTGTGTGACGTCACCTGACAGATCAGGTGCAGTCAGTACAGGTGTTTTATTCTTCCATTGGTGAGGCCATTTTACAGCAGTCAGCAACATACACACCCCAGTCTAAGTGTAGCACCCTCTAGTGTGCTTAGATGTACATAGTTGTTAGAGCAGTTAAATTGGCCTCACTGAGCCAGGCCTGGGTCAGGGATGAGTAACTTGGGGGTGCTAGATGTCTTAGTAAGCAGAATCTCTGGCAACTCCCCCTGCTCCTGAACTTTGGAGAAGCTTCCAGAAGTAGAGGGTGGAGTCTAGGAGGAGCCACTTTGAGTATTGAGGGGCCAGCAAATCCGCAGCAAGTGGGCTGGCAGGGGGTGGGGACCTCTTAAATACTCTTAAGTTCTGCCAGCAGGGGCAGTCAGGTGGAAAATGGAGATGCTGGGAAGACTGTTGATGGCCCTTGAGGGTTCCCCCTAGTCTTGGGGGGGGGGTGTGACCTCAGGCCTGGGGGTCGTGTGCTGGAGGGACCCTCTACAACACACAGGAATTCTGTCCTGGATGTATGGGGGCAGGTGTGAGGACAGCAGGAGCAGGTCAGCACGTCCAGGTGGGCTGGTGAGCGTCAATCTGGGAGGGCTGTGGGAAGAGCGTCAATCTGGGAGGGCTGTGGGAAGAGCGTCAATCTGGGAGGGCTGTGGGAAGAGCGTCAATCTGGGAGGGCTGTGGGAAGAGCGTCAATCTGGGAGGGCTGTGGGAAGAGCGTCAATCTGGGAGGGCTGTGGGAAGAGCGTCAATCTGGGAGGGCTGTGGGAAGAGCGTCAATCTGGGAGGGCTGTGGAAAGAGCGTCAATCTGGGAGGGCTGTGGAAAGAGCGTCAATCTGGGAGGGCTGTGGAAAGAGCGTCAATCTGGGAGGGCTGTGGAAAGAGCGTCAATCTGGGAGGGCTGTGGAAAGAGCGTCAATCTGGGAGGGCTGTGGAAAGAGCGTCAATCTGGGAGGGCTGTGGAGAAGTAGCCATCTAAGCTCTGGAACTCTCCAGTAGTTTTAGAAGCCAGGGGGAGGCGACAGACTCCAGGAGCCCAACTACACAGGGGGTGCTGAAAGTACATGCTCACAGGAGCAAATGGCAACACCAATGTTGTACAAAAACCTAGAAACCAAAATGGTCTTCTAGAAGATGGAACTTACACAGTGCGACAATGAGCCAAATATCTGACGTGTTTTAAGAAACATGTCCTCTTTCAGAGCAAAATACCAAAATGAACGTCTACTTAAAGGCAGGTGGGTTACATTAGTTTATAAAAATAATAAAAATAAAAAATATGAAAGTCTGGTTTAATGGTCCTTTAAAATAAATGTCCCAACTTTCAAACAAAAACTTTGAAACGGAGACAATGAATTAAGTATTGGTGCATCTCTGTTTCAGGATACGTCGCCCACTAATTCACAAATTACAACGCTTGGCTCATAAATTTATTCTAATGGATATTGACAGAAGAAATTAGCCAAAAGACCAAGAACAAAAAAATAATAAAACGTCTAAAAAGGGGAGAGCCGGTGGAAAATCAGACCAATTAAAAATACCATAAAGTGAGAGCAGTCTATCCGAGTCAAAGGTCTCGTCCTCTATAAAAGCTTTAAAACGCCACACAGTTCCATTTATTTCAAATTATTCCTCATGGCTAGGAGAAAATGAGATTATAATAATTCGAAGCCAAGGCCTCTTCTTGGGGTCAATTGATTCATAAATAAAAAAAGTGTAAAGGGAGTTAATGTAGCGTTTTGTCCATAAAAAGTTTAAGTTTTTAGCTTTTAGAGAGTCCACCTAAAAGCGATCTCTGATAGGGGGAGTCCAGCGGGTAAAGTCAGCCCATGGCGTTCTATAAATCGTGCTGCTCCAACAGCGAGATCTCCAGGCCCAAAATTTCAGACCTTGTTCCAGTCCACCTGAAAGTTTCGAAAGTCCTCTCTGTTACCGTCATCTACAATAAGAAAACTTTTTTTTATTTTTATTTTTATTTCCTTTTTATTAAAGGGCCCGGAGGTACTAGATCTAGATGGTCAGTTAAGGCGGGTATCCGGTTACAACAATTTGAGGCTTTGCATATTCTCCCGACACGTTTCGCATTAATAGTGCTTCCTCAGGGGATTTACGAAGGCAAACAAAGTTCACAATTCTGTCTGGAAATGGCTCCCAGGGATGATCACCACCCAAGAAATGGGGCCAACACCAACCCAAGCAGAAGAGGGGGGCCTCGGCATGGCCACAGAGGGCACACTCAATGGCCTGGTTAAAAACAATATAAGCAAAGCACTCCCCATAAGATAACCTTACAGGTCCCGAGATGTTTTTCTACTTTCCTGACCTTCCTCTTTCCACCCCACAAAGACTTCCAAAGAAACATTTTGGATTTGCCTGCACTCCGGTTCCCTTCCAACTCGGAGAAGAAGAAGATTTACTTTGTCAATTACACGGCGCCTGCACAAATCGCTCTTCAGTCGTCCTTCAGCAGTTCTGCCCTTTCTATGGGGTGACAAACACGAGAAATGATTTTGTTTGTACACATGCTGAGCGGCGAGCAATGATTATTTCAGGATTAGGCCGCGGCGGGCAGCCCTGACGGAAGCTGCAGACATCTGAGCCGCATGGGGGCGAGTGTGCAGAGCAGTCACCGGGCCGGTAATGAGGCCACCTGAAAACACCTTCGCTCCGCCGCTAAACTGCCGCCACAAACTTTCCTTTTAATCAGAAGTCCATTTCAAGTCCAGGCAGCAATTCGTGTAAACTGCGCGTCGAAACAGTGTCACGGTGTACAAAATAAAATCGTCAATTTGTCATCAGGTTTCAGAACTATTTACTGGAATATTACCGCCACAGAAAGAAAAAGAAAAATATCCCCTAAAAAATTATTAGACTTTTTGAATTGAAAGAAGACGCCTTTTCTCGCCGGCCGGTTCAGCGGTGTGAGTGTCCTCTTTGGAGTCTCTACCAATCAGCTGTTTTGTAAAAGCAGCGCCAAAGAAATCGCCAATCAGAACACCAGAAACCATCAGCTGCTGACCAGGGCAGGGAGCCCAAAGTCCGCCTTTTTCAATACAATGGAGATGTAAATAACAGACTCCAGCGGGGCAAAACACCTCCAGCGGGGCCAAAACACCTCCAGCGGGGCCAAAACACCTCCAGCGGGGCCAAAACACCTCCAGCGGGGCCAAAACACCTCCAGCGGGGCCAAAACACCTCCAGCGGGGCCAAAACACCTCCAGCGGGGCCAAAACACATCCAGCGGGGCCAAAACACATCCAGCGGGGCCAAAACACATCCAGCGGGGCCAAAACACATCCAGCGGGGCCAAAACACATCCAGCGGGGCCAAAACACATCCAGCGGGGCCAAAACACATCCAGCGGGGCCAAAACACATCCAGCGGGGCCAAAACACATCCAGCGGGGCCAAAACACATCCAGCGGGGCCAAAACACATCCAGCGGGGCCAAAACACCTCCAGCGGGGCCAAAACACCTCCAGCGGGGCCAAAACACCTCCAGCGGGCCAAAACACCTCCAGCGGGGCCAAAACACCTCCAGCGGGGCCAAAACACCTCCAGCGGGGCCAAAACACCTCCAGCGGGGCCAAAACACCTCCAGCGGGGCCAAAACACCTCCAGCGGGATTATATTATATATCAAATTTTGGGGGTTCAAAGTAATTTTTTAGCAAAAAATACTGTAAAAAAAAAAAAAGGCCAGAAAAGGCGTGGTCTTCAAGCGGCTATGCTCCGGGTTGGGTGTGTTCTCCGACCTGTAGGGTTTAACATTCACTTCATAGAGGTATAGGTGAACATTTTGGTATGGATGTTCATGTTTAAAGCCCAAAAGCTGATAAATAACAAAAATTACATTTTAAAAAAAAATCTAAAAAAAAAATAAACGTTTGCGCATAACTTGTAAACTAGATGAAAAGGCAAAAAACTGGATGAATATCGTTCTCCTGAAGTGAAGACCCTCGTGGATCGTCCAAAATGAGGGAATTTATTGTCTTGTGTCCGTAATTTTATTATTTTGCAGTCATGCGGCTTGTAGGCAACAACAAATCTTCCACCTCAGTACAAAACATTCCGGAGGCTGGAAAGTGAAAAAAGAATTATGAATTCGTGTTCGACAACCGCTACATGCCACAGGTGAGCGCGCCGGATCCGAATAGACGAGAACTCAAATCAGAACGCTTAAAGGGCAACTTCACTCCTGAGGATTTTTTTTTTTATATATAATATATATATATACCGTAATGGCTACACAATTCATATTGTAATTGAATTAAATAAAAAATTCCCTTTTCCTTTGAATCTGAAGGGCCTGGTATGGATTGGGGGGGGGGGGGGCGCTATTTTTTTCCCGAATTTTTCATTGCTGGCATCCTTTTGTTTATACACAGGACGCAGAGCCCGGCTTCTCAGCTCACTCCTTAACCAACTTTTCTCCACACACAATTTAAATCGGTTGATCATTTTTCGAATGGTCCGAATTGCCCCAAAAGTTTGAAAGTTGAAAAAAAAACACGTAAACAAATTGCGAAAATAAACAAAATTCGTAACATGACAAATCTATCCAAAACAAAACTCATTTTCCTTCTGCACATATCTACTCAGAGCTTCCAGTTTGGAGACAAGAGGTCTCACCCAAGGGTTAGAGGAGCCCAAGACAAGTCAAATCAAGAGACAGAAGGTCTCAACCCAGGTGTCAGGAGAGC
The DNA here is from genome assembly GCA_029574335.1 of Rana kukunoris. NCBI lineage: Eukaryota > Metazoa > Chordata > Amphibia > Anura > Ranidae > Rana > Rana kukunoris. The sequence goes on along the minus strand of CM056059.1, from coordinate 329,148,849 downwards.
CCTAAGCCAGAGGCCAGGAGTGGGCCATGCAGAAGGGTGCTGTGACTAAAGGATAAGCGAGCCAAAGAGAAACCAGGACTCCCCAAGAAAAACCAGGACTCCCCAAGAAAAACCAGGACTCCCCAAGAAAAACCAGGACTCCCCAAGAAAAACCAGGACTCCCCAAGAAAAACCAGGACTCCCCAAGAAAAAACAGGACTCCCCAAGAAAAACCAGGACTCCCCAAGAAAAACCAGGACTCCCCAAGAAAAACCAGGACTCCCCAAGAAAAACCAGGACTCCCCAAGAAAAACCAGGACTCCCCAAGAAAAACCAGGACTCCCCAAGAAAAACCAGGACTCCCCAAGAAAAACCAGGACTCCCCAAGAAAAACCAGGACTCCCCAAGAAAAACCAGGACTCCCCAAGAAAAACCAGGACTCCCCAAGAAAAACCAGGACTCCCCAAGAAAAACCAGGACTCCCCAAGAAAAACCAGGACTCCCCAAGAAAAACCAGGACTCCCCAAGAAAAACCAGGACTCCCAAGAGAAACCAGGACTCCCAAGAGAAACCAGGACTCCCAAGAGAAACCAGGACTCCCAAGAGAAACCAGGACTCCCAAGAGAAACCAGGACTCCCAAGAGAAACCAGGACTCCCAAGAGAAACCAGGACTCCCCAAGAAAAACCAGGACTCCCCAAGAAAAACCAGGACTCCCAAGAGAAACCAGGACATCCCCGATGGCAGACGACGCACTCAAGGCTCCCACTGATTCGGCATTATGGGGAGTTGAATGATTTAATTTTATATTACAATGTAATAGATATAACGCGCTTCAATCATCCTGACACCATAACAACCATGGTGTCGGGATGATTGACGCGCCAACACCAGTTGTTTGACATATCTGCTGTTTGTTAAACTTTCTGTAATACACAATTTTATTGTGTCGGATCTGAGCCTGCTGTCCGCCTCTCATCTCAGACCAACCACATCCCCTTAGAGCCACGCCCATTAAGCCATACCAATTTTTTGCCACAGTGCGCTTCGCTCGCCACATTTTTCTCTATGCCTACAAACGAATGCCCACCCCTAATTATAACAAGACGCCGCCTACAGGCAAAAAAGTGCCCCTATACATTTTTTTTTACAATGCTGGAAACTATGTATATGAACAGAGTTGAGGCTTTTCCCTTCTGCAGCAAGTAAAATAAGATCCAGAGGCGTATCTAGTAAAAATGGCGCCTATGGCAAGCACTGAAACTGCGCCCCTGTCAAAACATTTGAAACCCGTCTCTTAGATAACCTAAAGGGGGTGTCTGAGATGAAAGAGGGAAAGACAGCGGGGGCTCAGATCCTACACCACAATAGCAATATATGTATTCCAGAAAGGTTAAAGAGGAAGTAAACCCGGATGGCGGGCATATCTCTTGTCATGTGACTTCAGTCAGCTGACACCTGTGAGGGCGGGGCCTTCTGTACCACAGACACTGATTGGCTAGGGCACGGTGCAGCCCCTGCTATCTCTGTAGCTGGCTGTTACATCCCTCTCAGCATTCTATGTGGGCGGCACCGGGCGAGACGGAGCGGTTCATCTTTTAAGGGGGGGGGGGGGGGAAAATCACAACTCAGTCCAGTCCATCCCTGCCTAGGACAAAAACTACCCAGGACGGCACATAGCCTGGGAATGTTGGCAAGTATACCCTGGTAAGTGCCTTGCTGACCAGCCATTTACGAGCGACCCCTTCAGGTGGCGCCCATGGCACTTGCCATATCTGCCATACCCTAGATACCCCACTGATAAGACCGCAATATACATGGGCAGGACTAAACTCCGGCAGCAAGATCCCGCCAAGGAGTCTTTTGAGGCACAAGTATTCAGCAGTTAACTTTCCCACCAAGATCTACTTCTAACAGAAATCTCAGCTTTTCATGGACTGACCCTTTAAACAGGAAAACTTCTAGAGCCAAAGACAACTACAAACAGGCCGCCTCCCCCCCGATGTAATCTCCTTTCACACGGTTATTCCAAGTTGTCTTTTTCCTGCCCGGTATTGATGTCTTCTCAAGCCAATCTTTCTACTGACTTCAAACGCTCTGCATTATACATGGCCGCCTCCGCTCTGCAGATGGGGGGGGGGGCTCCTAATTGGCAAGAGTTGCATCCTTTAAGATGTAAGGCGTGATGTAAAAAATATATGAGTACAGAAGTGGAGAGGCAAGAGAGGAAACGCTGCGCATGCATCTTTCATGAGCGACTTTTAACCAAGCAGATGTCTGGCCAGAGGCGTGCTGCGAGATCCGTGCCCCGGCGCTGACAGAAGCATCCACTACGCTGCGAAAAGGAAGAGACAGGGAGCCCGGCGCGGGTCAGGAGAGCAAGGCCGAGATCTTCCATAGCTCCGGGAAGGAAGAGGCTTCCTTGTCATTTATCAGAGCCACACGAGACACCCCTTATGTTCAGATCAAAGCACACTGCCCCCCTCCCCCCCTCAATCACACATGGGCCAAAAAAAAGGACTTCACCATGATTCCTAGAAGTTCCTTTTAAATCTTAGTGAAATGATTGCTTTAAAGTCCGACTAAACCCTCCCTTTGATTTTTATTACAGTATTGATGACAGATTGCTACAAAGTATTTGATCTTTTTTTATATTTGCAGAAATGAGGTTTTATCCCAAACATGGCAGGTGCTATAGCCAAGGCACACCAAGTTACGACCAGGGAGGTGTAGGACACAGCGCTATTATATTAATCTGCCAAGGCATACACTGATAACTCAGGCAGGGAAGAAAGAAAAAGAAAGAAAGAGAAAGAAAAAGAAAGAAAGAAAAAAAAAGGGAAAGAGAAAGAAAAAGAAAAAAAAAGAGAGAAAGAAAGAAAGAAAGAAAGAAGGGGAAAAAAGCGGAAAATAAAGAGAAAGAGTTAGAGAAAGAGAAAGAGTTAGAGAAAGAGAAAGAGTTAGAGAAAGAGAAAGAGTTAGAGAAAGAGAAAGAGTTAGAGAAAGAGAAAGAGTTAGAGAAAGAGAAAGAGTTAGAGAAAGAGAAAGAGTTAGAGAAAGAGAAAGAGTTAGAGAAAGAGAAAAAGAAAGAGAAGAAAGAGAAAAAGAGAGAAAGAAAGAGAGAAAGAGAAAAAGAAAGAGAAAGAAAGAGAAAAAGAAAGAAAAAGAAAAAGAAAGAGTGAAAGAAAAAGAAAAAGAAAGAGTGAAAGAAAAAGAAAAAGAAAGAAAAAGAAAGAAAGAAAGAGAAAAAGAGAAAGAAAGAAAAAGAAAAAGAAAGAGTGAAAGAAAAAGAAAAAGAAAGAAAAAGAGAAAGAAAGAAAGAGAAAAAGAGAAAGAAAAAGAAAAAGAGAAAGAAAAAGAGAAAGAGTGAAAGAAAAAGAGAAAGAGTGAAAGAAAAAGAGAAAGTGAAAGAAAAAGAGAGAAAGAGAGAAAAGAAAAAAAAAAGGAGAGAAAAAAAAAAAGATAAAGGGAAAGACAGAGCAGTCTTTGTATTTTGTCAATGTTTTCACATAATACAAAGGCTTCTGCGATTAAGCAGGAGGATGGGGAGGAGCAGACATAGAAGCTTCACCATCTCCAAAGATACTTGGACCCGAGAGGCATCAGCGTTGGGCTCCCGGAAATAGCGATGCCGTCTTCCTGGAGAGCAATAAAATAAAATCAGATGTAAATAATGGAGATAAGCCCAGGAGATGTCATGCACCTTCTGGGACTTAAAAAGTGAAGGCACACCGAGTTAAGTCCAAGGAGGTGCATGACCATTCTGGGGCATATTGATTGTTTATGAATGAATTTTATTGCACGCTTGATCACCATTTCCAGGAGCCCGACAAATGCTTCAGGTCTAAGCATCTTCAACATTAGCGTCTGTGCAGTTGCTATACCCACTCTTCCTGCTGCCAAATCACAGAAGCCTTTGTATTGTGTAAACTATCCCCCCCACTGGCACCAATGAGGGTGCACTATTCCCCCCCCCCCCCACTGGAGCCAATGATAGGGCACTATTCCTCCCCACTGACACCAATGATGGGGCACTATCCCCCCCCCCTACTGGCACCAATGAGGGGACACTACCCCCCCACTGGGGCCAATGATGGGGAACTATTCCTCCTCACTGACACCAATGATGGGGCACTATTCTTCCTACCAATATTAAAGATGGGGCATTGTTTACCCCCACTGATGCTAGGACATTTTCTACTCAGACTGGCCACACTCCAACCCCCCTAAAGTTGGAAGAACTGGCCTTTTAGAAGAGAGGGAAGGCCCAAACAGTTGTTACAGCCCAACTCTAGTCAAAACTTTTTTTGCTAGTGAAGGGTTAGAAGAACCGGTTTTCAATACTTTGTGTCCCCACATCGGTCATCTCATAGGGACACAGACCTCAATAAAAAGCCAACAAAAGTTCTAAGCCTCCCCCACTCCATTAGAATAAGTGTCTCTAGAAGGCAGTGTTGACCTATGATTTTACATCCAATTATCATCCCTTTTGGTACTATCTAGCAATACCTTTCTCCAGTCCAGGAAGAAGTTATGCCGGAACACATCCCTGGTGGTGTATTCATGGTCCAACATGTGTGCAAAAAAGCCAGCCACCTCCTCGGCCTGATGGCCCAGCTTGATTGGATTACCTGCAACGGGTTATTTAAAAATCAAACATTACAATTTTCAGATGAATGCCAATGTACGTTTGTGTAAGGAATCATAGGAATGGAACATAAAATGGACAGAACATAATATAAAAGGTATAAAATGGAAGGTATAATTGCTTCTAATTTGATTTTATATTTTGGTAGAAAAATTGTCAATTGACAAAACCGGTTGCACCGGTTTATAAAGCGGAAGTTGTTCTTTCAGGATGTCCACATGGGTGTCCGCAAAAGTTTTTTCAGGTCACCCATGCTCCGCCCCCTTTTGACAATGTCATGTCGGGAATGTACAGGGTGCAGATGCCAGGCGCGTGCCATGTACAGGGTGCAGATGCCAGGCGCGGGCCATGTACAGGGTGCAGATGCCAGGCGCGGGCCATGTACAGGGTGCAGATGCCAGGCGCGGGCCATGTACAGGGTGCAGATGCCAGGCGCGGGCCATGTACAGGGTGCAGATGCCAGGCGCGGGCCATGTACAGGGTGCAGATGCCAGGCGCGGGCCATGTACAGGGTGCAGATGCCAGGCGCGGGCAGGCCCGTCACTACAGGACATGCAAAACAAACAAATGCTTGGGGCCCCAAGCTGGCCTGGGGCCCCCAACTTCCCCTTCCCAAGCTGTAGCGTGGCCGAGCTCCTCTTCCTTTCTCCTGGAGTCCTGTCAGTGCGGCCGGGTACCGCGCGCGGTACAGGAGATTCAGTTTCCTGTTCCCGGCCGGACTGACAGGAAGTGTGCCGGGAACACAGGAAACTGAATCTCCTGTACCGCGCGGTGCCCGGCCCAGGCACTATCTGATAGGAGACTAATAATGATAGAACACGGACTGACAGGAGGAAGAGGAGCTCCGCCATGCTACAGCGACAGCCTACAGGGAAGAAGGGGAGGTGAGAAGAAAAAACATAGGGACTAGGGAGGAGCAAGAACATGGGAGTAAAAAAATGGGTGTAGCGCTAACATAGGCTTTGTGTGTGGGGTTGCTTGGGGGCCCCCATTTCGCATGGGGCCCCCAAATTCATTCAAATGGCCCTGGGCGTGTGCCATGTACAGGGTGCAGATGGCAGGCGCGTGGTATGCCATGGAGCAGCTGTAAATAACCCGCCCCCCCCCCCCCTCTGTTGTATAATGCAGAGCTGGGCAAAACCTGGGCACACGCCTAAGGCGGACAACTTGCCGATCCCTGATACAACTCCCCCCCCTCCCCTACCTGCGATCACCTATGGATGTCCACCTGTAATTGAACCTCTATATGGCCCATCTGAACAAAGCAGTGAGTGAAGGGGGGGGGGGGGGGGCGGGGGTCACCCCATTGAGTTTAAAGGGAAATCCAAACTTACAGTAAACTTAAAAAGGCCTTTAAAGATGGATGTCTAGACTGGCAAGGAGGAAAGTACCTTCTGTTTATAGATTAAAATTCAGTTATTCAGCAGCTGAGATTAGCATGTGTGCGCGTTAATCTTTCTTACATTGTTCTTTTTTTTTTTAACTTATTTATTCAAAAAATAAATTCAAATCGGAACATTTCCCTCACCTCTGAAAATATACAAAGTCTGAATGGAAATAATAACTACCTTCGACTTCTGCATCCACTGATTTTGTAAAGCCACAACTTAATTTTGCCGCAAAATTTTTGCCCGAGTTTACAAAAGCTCAATGTAAAATGATTATTCCCCTCCCTGGGAACACCGGGGGAAGCTTGGAAATAGTTTTTCTGTAACCTCAAACGCTGGGATGCCAAAATTGCAATGCATAAATCAGCATTTTAAATGACGGAGGGGCCGAGTTCCTCTCTTAAGAAGTCAATTTGTATTAATCTGTTTAATGAGGCTCTAAATTGGGCCGATCCATGGCTACTAATCACGTACAGAAGGAAAACAGCAAATCAAGATTTTTTTTTTCCTCTTACTAATCTACAGCTTCTTGACTTTTACTCTATAGTGCTAAAAAAACAAACAAAAAGCTAAATAAAAAACGGATACCAAGGACGGGGAGGCACCCAGCCCTCGCGCCGAGCACCAAGGACGGGGAGGCACCCAGCCCTCGCGCCGAGCACCAAGGACGGGGAGGCACCCAGCCCTCGCGCCGAGCACCAAGGACGGGGAGGCACCCAGCCCTCGCGCCGAGCACCAAGGACGGGGAGGCACCCAGCCCTCGCGCCGAGCACCAAGGACGGGGAGGCACCCAGCCCTCGCGCCGAGCACCAAGGACGGGGAGGCACCCAGCCCTCGCGCCGAGCACCAAGGACGGGGAGGCACCCAGCCCTCGCGCCGAGCACCAAGGACGGGGAGGCACCCAGCCCACACGCCGAGCACCAAGGACGGGGAGGCACCCAGCCCTCGCGCCGAGCACCAAGGACGGGGAGGCACCCAGCCCTCGCGCCGAGCACCAAGGACGGGGAGGCACCCAGCCCTCGCGCCGAGCACCAAGGACGGGGAGGCACCCAGCCCTCGCGCCGAGCACCAAGGACGGGGAGGCACCCAGCCCTCGCGCCGACCACCAAGGACGGGGAGGCACCCAGCCCTCGCGCCGGGGAGGCACCCAGCCCTCGCGCCGACACCAAGGACGGGGAGGCACCCAGCCCTCGCGCCGACACCAAGGACGGGGAGGCACCCAGCCCTCGCGCCGACACCAAGGACGGGGAGGCACCCAGCCCTCGCGCCGACACCAAGGACGGGGAGGCACCCGCGCCGACACCAAGGACGGGGAGGCACCCAGCCCTCGCGCCGACACCAAGGACGGGGAGGCACCCAGCCCTCGCGCCGACACCAAGGACGGGGAGGCACCCAGCCCTCGCGCCGACACCAAGGACGGGGAGGCACCCAGCCCTCGCGCCGACACCAAGGACGGGGAGGCACCCAGCCCTCGCGCCGACACCAAGGACGGGGAGGCACCCAGCCCTCGCGCCGACACCAAGGACGGGGAGGCACCCAGCCCTCGCGCCGACACCAAGGACGGGGAGGCACCCAGCCCTCGCGCCGACACCAAGGACGGGGAGGCACCCAGCCCTCGCGCCGACACCAAGGACGGGGAGGCACCCAGCCCTCGCGCCGACACCAAGGACGGGGAGGCACCCAGCCCTCGCGCCGACACCAAGGACGGGGAGGCACCCAGCCCTCGCGCCGACACCAAGGACGGGGAGGCACCCAGCCCTCGCGCCGACACCAAGGACGGGGAGGCACCCAGCCCTCGCGCCGACACCAAGGACGGGGAGGCACCCAGCCCTCGCGCCGACACCAAGGACGGGGAGGCACCCAGCCCTCGCGCCGACACCAAGGACGGGGAGGCACCCAGCCCTCGCACCGACACCAAGGACGGGGAGGCACCCAGCCCTCGCACCGACACCAAGGACGGGGAGGCACCCAGCCCTCGCGCCGACACCAAGGACGGGGAGGCACCCAGCCCTCGCGCCGACACCAAGGACGGGGAGGCACCCAGCCCTCGCGCCGACACCAATAAGGGGGAGCTATTCCTCCTCCTACTGATACCAATGATTAGGAACTATACCTAACCACAGTGGTGTAATTTTTTACTCTCATTGACCACCAAGCATGAGACATTAACCCCCCCCCCCCAGTACGACACTTCTACTCTGACAGGTAGCATACAAGCAAATAGTCTCTGCATGGTACGGTTACAATGAAAATTGAGACGTCTACCCATTGATTGCTGGTTTAACACATCTAAAAAACCCTCTTATGATAAATAGCCTTCCTCCGAGAAAATTCAGATTTACCTGCTGGTCATGGGCATTTTAAATCCACCATTCTTAGGCTGTATTTCAGTGCAGCCTTCCCTCTCAGGGATGGCTGTGTGTGCTGCTATTTTCTTGTATTCTCTCCTTGTCAGAGCACAAGTGTCAGGCTGGGAGGATTCTGGGCCTTGTCCTGCCTGAACTCAGGGCTGACATTTCATTAATTCTGAAACTCCGGAGAGTCGGAGATTGGAGAGTCGGAGATTGGAGAGTCGGAGATTGGAGAGTCGGAGATTGGAGAGTCGGAGATTGGAGAGTCGGAGATTGGAGAGTCGGAGATTGGAGAGTCGGAGATTGGAGAGTCGGAGATTGGAGAGACGGAGATTGGAGAGACGGAGATTGGAGAGACGGAGATTGGAGAGACGGAGATTGGAGAGACGGAGATTGGAGAGACGGAGATTGGAGAGACGGAGATTGGAGAGACGGAGATTGGAGAGACGGAGATTGGAGAGACGGAGATTGGAGAGACGGAGATTGGAGAGACGGAGATTGGAGAGACGGAGATTGGAGAGACGGAGATTGGAGAGACGGAGATTGGAGAGACGGAGATTGGAGAGACGGAGATTGGAGAGACGGAGAGTCAGAGAGACGGAGAGTCAGAGAGACGGAGAGTCAGAGAGACGGAGAGTCAGAAAGACGGAGAGTCAGAAAGTCGGAGAGTCAGAAAGTCGGAGATCAGAAAGTCGGAGATCAGAAAGTCGGAGATCAGAAAGTCGGAGATCAGAAAGTCAGAGATCAGAAAGTCGGAGATCAGAAAGTCGGAGATCAGAAAGTCGGAGAATTTTGATTTTTGAATTTCCGAATATCCAAATCTTCAAAAAACGAAAACCAACAAATTTTTCGACAGTGCACATGTCCAATGTGAGCTTTTCCAAAATCTCAGATCTAAAAACTTTATGTAGATAAAGCTGCCAAAGACTTCTTACCATCGTAGTAGAACTTGACATGCGGGGGCAGCGGTTCGTAGAGTGGAGCGAATACTGGACCCTTGTGTTCCAGAAATCGCCATTTGACCCCATCTTCGTATTTCTCCTCTTCCCACCTGCAAAAATAAAAATAGGAGGGTAAGGACGACCTTTAGATCAGGCAGGAAGTGGTATGGGGACAGCCCTAGATTCTATGCACAGCTGCACCAGCTTTTGCACTCTCCCGTTTTAGTAAATCTCCCCCATAGTGTACGTTTTGTTTCTAGGCCGTCACCCACCCTGCAAAGAGAAGTCTTTCTATAATGAAGTCGCTTCAATTTACAAATATTTGTTAGTCTAATATGAAAAAATACAAGTGGAAGAATTTTTAATTGCTCTTCAAAACAATTTTTATTTTATTTTTTGCTACAGAGGAGTTCTAATGTACAATGCCATAAGAAAACGCTCTAATCAGCGCTGGGATAATTGGATTTTGTAAACAAACACAATCAAGCTAAAGAACAATCGTTCTGTTGTGCTTTTGTTCACAATCGACCCCTCTTTGGTTAAGACATTCTTCGAGAAATTTATTTTTTTCCCTCACAGTAACTGGATTCTCCGTCCTACATCAATATACAAAGAAATGGAATCATAAAGAAACAAAGTCCCCGAATCGGCAGTGGAGTTCCACATGAGAACTTTTTCTGATGCGCAGTCAGGGCAGTGGTTAGAAATCATGGGGCCCCATACAGCCTACCTGACGGGGCCCCATACAGCCTACCTGACAGGCCGCCCCCCACCCCGGCCAAGGACATAGACCCACCTCTCCAGTTCAATGAAACCTCACAGATGAATAAATAGGAAACGCTCAGAGGCTTTTTGTCATCCTGGTGTATATATTTGTGTGAGATCTGGGCGAGGGAAATGGGCACACAGGGGCCCGGGCAGCAAATGGAAGCGCTGCCTGCACTAGAACTAATCCGCCGGCAGTGGAGCAGGAGGGGAAAAAAAAAAAGAGGAGAAGCTGGCAGCACTGCAAGGGGGAGGCTGAATAAGATCAGTGTCTGCGATATGACAGTACAATGGCCCTCCTACCCACTTTTGAACTGATGGGGCCTGGGTCTAGTAGAGGAGGGCCGACTGTACTGCCTTATCAGCGACCCTGTGCACAGTGGTCCTATCTGCTTCTACATCACTACAAGATTTAGTAGTAATATAGGGGCCTGTAGTTGGTACCACAGAGCATAGAATGGGAACAGGTAGTCAACAATCCCAGAAGCGTCGATTGCTGAAGCTTCACCAGCCAAAAAGGAAAGATCAAATGGAGAAACGGATGGGCAACCCCCCCCCCCCCCCCAATCTGGTTGGTACTTCTAGCATGTATACAGCAACATCTTTTGGGCTGCAGACCACGCTATGAAATTTGGGTCTACATCAGCCTTAAGCAGCAGAGACAAGATAAGATGTCCAAGAGAGACAAGGCCCGGAATGGAGTAAAGCCCCCATTCTCCAAAGAGCAAGTAGGCTGAGTAAAAGCAAGGGGTTTTATCAGAAATATATCTACAGATACGTAGCGGAAGTACTGAAGGACCGGAACTGCTCAACAGTAGGGAAAAATGGGAAGACGACATAGGGGGTAATATCAGATGTGCAATGGAGGAGGATATTAGAGATGTCCTCGGGCCTTTCTGTGCATTTCCGAATGGCGCCGATCGTCTCTGCTCGCTTCCCCCTTACCTCAGGCCAAAAGCGGTACTGCACACCGCTTTGGCCTGATTTGTGAGACAACACTCACAAACTGAGTTAGGATTTCAAAAAATGCAGTGCTCATATTGTGAAACACTCCTTAACCGCGTTACTCGCAATCCGAGGTTCCACTGTATTAGGGTCGATGGATGTATTTTTTGTAGAAAATTAATAAAGATTATATATATATATATAAAAATAAAAAATAAAAAAAAGATGTCCAAGAGTTGGTCAGACACCTTCCAAGCAGACTCAAGCCTTTGACGTTTTGAAGGGTGTTAAAGAAGTTGGAAATATGTCTCAACCACTATGCTTCCAGTATTGCCTATCTGCACCTCCACCTTTTATCCACTAAGGGTTAGGGGGGGGGGGGGGCAAGGGTTAGGGGGGGCTAAGGGTTAGGGTTTCCCATTGAAGAATATGGCTAGGACTCAGGAATTGGAACAGGTACCTTCCCCAGGAGGTCAAAGATCAGAAGGCAGGTTCCCAGAGGTCAAAGGTCACAGGGCATGGCTGACTCACCCCCACCAAAGTGTACCGCCTACCCCAACTAAGTCGGGGAATGAACAAGTAGGGGTAAGCGTCTTCCCTTCTGTGGGGCTCCCAAGTTTTTTCCTTTCCCTTCCCCCCCTCTCCTATAACCCCCCCTTTCTCAGGTAGTCTAATGCTCCCCTAAAAACACCATGAAAACACAGAAAATGATCCCCCATCATTTCTATGTCACCCTCCTGCCGGACTTGCTCTGCAGATGATGGGTCTCCGTGTCCATGAGAAAATCTAGGGCTAAGGGTTAGGAGCGGGGCTAAGGGTTAGGAGCGGGGCTAAGGGTTAGGAGCGGGGCTAAGGGTTAGGAGCGGGGCTAAGGGTTAGGAGCGGGGCTAAGGGTTAGGAGCGGGGCTAAGGGTTAGGGGGGGGGCTAAGGGTTAGGGGGGGGGCTAAGGGTTAGGAGCGGGGCTAAGGGTTAGGAGCGGGGCTAAGGGTTAGGAGCGGGGCTAAGGGTTAGGAGCGGGGCTAAGGGTTAGGAGCGGGGCTAAGGGTTAGGAGCGGGGCTAAGGGTTAGGAGCGGGGCTAAGGGTTAGGAGCGGGGCTAAGGGTTAGGAGCGGGGCTAAGGGCTAGGAGCGGGGCTAAGGGCTAGGAGCGGGGCTAAGGGCTAGGAGCGGGGCTAAGGGCTAGGAGCGGGGCTAAGGGCTAGGAGCGGGGCTAAGGGTTAGGAGCGGGGCTAAGGGTTAGGAGCGGGGCTAAGGGTTAGGAGCGGGGCTAAGGGTTAGGAGCGGGGGCTAAGAGTTAGGGGGGGGGCTAAGAGTTAGGGGGGGGGCTAAGAGTTAGGGGGGGGGGCTAAGGGTTAGGGGGGGGGGCTAAGGGTTAGGGGGGGCTAAGGGTTAGGGGGGGCTAAGGGTTAGGGGGGGGCTAAGGGTTAGGGGGGGGCTAAGGGTTAGGGGGGGGCTAAGGGTTAGGGGGGGGCTAAGGGTTAGGGGGGGGCTAAGGGTTAGGGGGGGGCTAAGGGTTAGGGGGGGGGGCTAAGGGTTAGGGTTTCCCATTGAAGAATATGGCTAGGACTCAGGAATTGGAACAGGTACCTTCCCCAGGAGGTCAAAGATCAGAAGGCGGGTTCCCAGAGGTCAAAGGTCACAGGGCATGGCTGACTCACCCCCACCAAAGTGTACCGCCTACCCCAACTAAGTCGGCGAATGAACAAGTAGGGGTAAGCGTCTTCCCTTCTGTGGGGCTCCCGAGTTTTCCCGTTCCCTTCCCCCCTCTCCTATAACCCCCCCCTTTCTCAGGTAGTCTAATGCTCCCCTAAGAACACCATGAAAACTCAGAAAACGATCCCCATCATTTCTAGGTCACCCTCCTGCCGGACTTGCTCTGCAGATGATCGGTCTCCGTGTCCATGAGAAAAATGTATTTAAAAGTTGAAACATCCTCCTCAATCTGTATGATGTCCACCTGATTCCATCTTGTCAGATTTGATATTGGATCTGGAGAAAAGTCTTTTATCTCTCGCACAGCCAAGCTATAAAAAAACAGCCGGGAGATAATACCTTTGCTTTGTATCCCAGAAAACAATGGACAGATGCTTCAAAGGAACGAGTCAAATTGTGCCGCTTCTGTCATGAGAATAAATTGCTCTTTGTCGGGAAGATTTATTAACCCTTACCGATGCCAGGAGCCATTGGAAGTTACGGGCTTCTCGTTATTTTACCTTGGAGGATCCCCCCCCCCCCCAAAATAAAATCAATATTGTTCGGGGGCCCCTTATTGTTGCAACTTAAAACGGCTCCCCCCACCTCCCACAACACGAAGCAGACAATAGCGGGTGTGAAAAGAGTAGATCTTACATCCTCCAGCCAGCGGTAAGAACCAAGAATATTTTTCGGCACAAACGAGGCGTATAATACAAAACAAGAGAACGATGAACCTAAAAACATGAAACCGTGGAGAACCGGCCCGATTACGGAGTTCCTAGTTGCGGGTACGTCGTAGCAATAATAAGACAGACAATTGTGTGCTGCAACCTCGAGGTATCAGTTTGGGGGAAGGTCTTTGTAACGGAACCCCAAATGGGACAGGGGTTAACGCCGTTTAAGATCTTCCATTCCGAACCCAAGACAGCTTATTGACACTCCACAATCCGGCGAAACACGACCCACATGGATTCCCCCAGAAACGAGAGGCACAGCTCTGTTCTCAGGTTCAAAACGAATAGACTCTAATGAGAAACTCAGGCTATTTATATACAGTCAGTAACCAAAAATGAACAGTGACTCCACCACATGACACAAGGAGCTCAATACACATCTTTTTGGTAGACCTTCTGGCACCAGCTCTTTACATGAGCTAATTAACTAATCATTTACCCAGACAAGGGGACTCCGAGATATGACCTTTCAAGATAGACGCCTGCTATACTATACACAGTCCTTTAGTAGACACAATTTACATGAGCTAATTAACTACAGCTGATAAGTCAGACATCTGACCCTTAGACTGTTAACTCACAATCCACACGTATCATCAATAGAACTTCACACAATACAATGTCCATTAGCACAACACAATGGAAGGTTCTTAGGAGCCATACTAAGATTAATTTACATCACAGTAGCAGACGACATTAACACCCAACAGTCGGTGTTCCCACATTGAATGAGTCACTCTTTCAATTAACCTGTAGAGTTTAGAATCAACAACCTGTAAATAGTTATTACAGACATTCTTGACTATATTGTGGATTACAGACCCATGTTAAAGCAATCCAACATATGTCCATTATTTTCTGGCTCGTACTTTGTAAGAGTTCGAAACATGGTTTGGGGAGTTAAGTTGTGGAGAGAGTCAAGTAGCCTGCACAGAGCCCTGACCTCATCCCTGCACCTCTGGGATGAATTGGAATGCAAGTTGTGAGCCACGTGTTTTCGCCCAATGTCAGTACCTGACCCTTCAAAATCTAAACTGGCAGGAGCCTTGGATGAGTCAGCGGAGCTCTTGTTGGCCAGCAAGAGGAAGGGAAAGGGCATGGGTATATTTGCAAGTTTGGATGGAATCATGGGACCTGACACTCAGGGGCAGATACAGGGGGGGGGGGCATTGGGGAAATTGCCCCCCCCCCCCCAGAAAATACTGATTTCAAGGCTTTCTCCCTCCACCACCTTAGCAGATTTGTGATACGAGGCATCATCTAAATGCAGCTGCAGGGACTTTATTTCTGCTTCCACCGGCTCCCAGGTGGCCCAATACATATTCCCTGGGGACACTACTGTTGAATTTTTTTTTAAAGATTCCCGACTTCACTGGCTCTATGTTTGTGCCAAAGCTGTCAAGGCTGACCAACAAGCTGCTGATAAGGTCTGTGCTTGTAATTCATACTGGAAAAACCCTGATAAGGGGCGCTTAGACCCCCAAAACACTGTGGCTACTTTTTGTACTTGTACCCCTGATATTTAAAAAAAAGTTGTATCTGCACCTCTTTCTCAGTGGTGTGGCACTTCAATGTCAATTACATTCACTAAAGTCAAGGCGTGGAGATCCTTTAGGGCACAGGTGTCGAACTTAATTTGCTTGTGGGCCTCATCAGCATTATGGTTGTCCTCAAAGGGCCAGTTGTATCAGCACCCCACCTCCCCTTACAGCAGATGTCAAGAGCTCCCCATCAGAATTCGAGCATCAATCCCACTATCCCTTACATCAGTGCATCCCCTTGCCTTGTGCTTCTGCCAGGAGGGCTGGACAGAAAAGTGCAGGATCTGGTGGAGAAGTCCCGTCCTCTCTGCTGCTGACTGCCGAGACCAGGTGGGGACAGAGACAAGGGGGGTGAGAGCGCCACATGAAATGACCCGGAGGTCCGGATTCGGCCTGCGGGCCTCGTGTTCGACACCTGTGCTCTACGGTGTAGAAGTCACCTGCCCGGGAACCAGATCACTTACACAATACTAGCATGATAACCCTAGGGGGTCCTAACTTTCTTCAACTGTCATGTTCCAAGGCAATGGCTCACTCAGGAGTGAAGTCGCAGGATGACAGCTCCATAGAAAGCATCTTTAAAAGCCAAGGCAGCCGTGGTGGCTCCCAAATTTCTATCCTGGACAAGTCCACTTCAAGGGCCATTTGCGTTTACCTGCAGGAATTAGAACCCATTTCTTACCACCGCCAGCGAGCAGCCTCTTCCTCCTCTTTCTTCTTCACTTTAAGGGCAATGGCCGCTTCCCTCTCTTCCTTTGTCTTCTTTGGTTTACCCACTTTCGCTTCTTTTGGTTCCCCCACTTTCTCTTCTTTTGGTTCCTTCTTTATTTTCTTTTTCTGCAAAATAAAAAGTTCTTGCCAATACTTAAAAGTACTAATTATATCCTTAAAATGAAAGTGCTCAAGAAAAAACCTCACGCAGAATGGCTCAAATGTGAATACTTAAAAAAATGCAAAAAAAATATTACATCAAATTCATAACAATAAAGTCTCTCATTGAAGTATAAATAGTGATGTCAAGTGAAATAGTGTGCTAGTAAAGTAGTATTCCCTCTGGAGATAATGCGGAGATATCACCAAGAGAAGACAACGCAAGAAGATGTCCAGGAACCTAAAGAATGGTCACGTCTTCTAGTGACAAGTAGAAGGCTTACCGAAAGTTTACGACCCCCATAAAAGGTGGTCAACACAAGCTTTAGCTAGTACAATCCAAGGCTTCTTGGTTGTCTGCCCGCCTGCTCCTGGCACTAAAAGTTCCCCTACGGTCACGCTGAGCTACATTTTAACAATTGGGAGGGCAACTACAGAAAAACCTTGGTTTGAGAGCGTTTTGCAAGACGAGCAAAATGTTTTACTACATTTTGACTCGGCACGCCAGGGAAGACTCGGCACGCCAGGGAAGACTCGGCACGCCAGGGAAGACTCGGCACGCCAGGGAAGACTCGGCACGCCAGGGAAGACTCGGCACGCCAGGGAAGACTCGGCACGCCAGGGAAGACTCGGCACGCCAGGGAAGACTCGGCACGCCAGGGAAGACTCGGCACGCCAGGGAAGACTCGGCACGCCAGGGAAGACTCGGCACACCAGGGAAGACTCGGCACACCAGGGAAGACTCGGCACACCAGGGAAGACTCGGCACACCAGGGAAGACTCGGCACACCAGGGAAGACTCGGCACACCAGGGAAGACTCGGCACACCAGGGAAGACTCGGCACACCAGGGAAGACTCGGCACACCAGGGAAGACTCGGCACACCAGGGAAGACTCGGCACACCAGGGAAGACTCGGCACACCAGGGAAGACTCGGCACACCAGGGAAGACTCGGCACACCAGGGAAGACTCGGCACACCAGGGAAGACTCGGCACACCAGGGAAGACTCGGCACACCAGGGAAGACTCGGCACACCAGGGAAGACTCGGCACACCAGGGAAGACTCGGCACACCAGGGAAGACTCGGCACACCAGGGAAGACTCGGCACACCAGGGAAGACTCGGCACACCAGGGAAGACTCGGCACACCAGGGAAGACTCGGCACACCAGGGAAGACTCGGCACACCAGGGAAGACTCGGCACACCAGGGAAGACTCGGCACACAAGGGAAGACTCGGCACACAAGGGAAGACTCGGCACACAAGGGAAGACTCCTCACTACTTACGCGAGAAAATAAAACACTACAACCCAAATCGCATTCTCCGATCAACTAACCAAAACCTCCTCCACGTCCCAAAGTCCCACTACAAATCGAAGGGAGAAGGAAAATTTGCAGTCCAAGGACCATGGCTATGGAATGCTCTACCCACCGACATCCGAATGGAGGAGAACCATCGGGCCTTCAGGAAAAAACGAAAGGCCCACCTCTTCTGAAGGATCAGGATGACACTGGAAACAAGCGTCTTGAGGCAATTTTAGTTTGCATTTGTAGCGCTATACAAGTCATTCACTCACTCAAGTAAAGTCTTGACATGCGCGCAACTTCATGTCACAACCGAGTATAAAAAAAGAAGAGAAGCACCTCTAAGTGTAGCAATAGGGTTACATTTAATTAAGGTACAACACTGAGCAATTCACATGGTTGATTAAGAGTAGTGTTGAGCAGAATATGCCATATTCGATTTCGCGATATATCTCGAATATATAGTCGAATATTCGAGATATATTCGTTAAATGCGAATTTTCGCGATATTTTTTGGAAATGAAATGATCGCGAAATTTCGCTATTGCCAATGCGAATTGCGAATGCGAATGAAGTTTCGAGAAATGCGGAAGGAGCACTCTGATTGGCTCAGAATATTCGTGATATATTACAATACAAAATAATTGCGAATATTCGGCAAATGCGGAAGGAGCACTCTGATTGGCTCAGAATATTCTTGATATTTTATCGTAATTTCGCAAAAATGCGAATGAGAAATTGATTGCGGAATTTCGACAGTAACACTCTGAAATCTAATATATGTGTTATTTTAGCTAAAAACAATATTGCGAATTTCTCGAAAATAATCGCGCGATATCGCTATTGCCGAATAATCGCATTGCGATTTTTCGGCAATATACAATGATCGCTGCAGCTACTCGGCCCAGGGTCTCTAATCATACCAGCAATGCTTTTAGACGTCGATGGGGATCTCTAGGATGTGATCTGTTCTAAAAAAAAAAAGAAAAAATACGAATATTCGAAATAGCGAATATTCACCGCGAAATTCGGAATAGATCGCGAATACTCGAATATGCCATATTCGAGCCGAATATTCGCAATACGAATATTCGTGAGCAACACTAAGAGAGGCCCATCCAAGTATGCAGACATCCGGGGTAAAGCTGTCCACATAGACCGTCCCCCACACCGCCATCAACATCATCCCTTCCACGCTGCGCTCCAAGAGCGGTTCAAGCCTCGCTTTCAGATCGCTCGACTGCAGGGTAGTCTTCCCAGTCATGATTGCAGACTGACAGCGGTGATATCGGTGGACCGTCCATGTGAACAGCTTTACCCCAGATGCCTCTGTCCTCTTATACTCTGTTGCTCCTGCTGGATTTTGCTTTGTGGAGGCTTCCATTTGTGGATGGACATTTTATGGTTACACAACCCATCACATGTTCTTATGTAGACTATAGACCGAGGGACCTATGAATAAATGGTTGTGGAACAAATTAGAGTTTCCATTATTTCTTATGGAAAAATTTGCTTTGATATAAGAGTGCTTTGGATTACAAGCATGCTTCTGGAACGAATTATGCTCACAATCTGAGGTTTTACTGTATTACTTTTTAATATTTTTTTTACATGTTACACTAAGGATATTACTCTTTTCTCTATGACCCCCCCCCCCCCCCCCACCTCCTTGTTTCTCTACAAACATTTGTTGAAGTATTTGCCATTTTGTACTCTTCAGAACAACGAGCCGTTAAAGTAAAGCGGGATCAGTTATCTCGGACTGCAGCCACAGGGCAATCCAATACAGAAACCCTCCAGAAAAGCTGATAAATCTAAATGGTTCATCAATCTGGTCACCCAGAGTCCCCGCGCATGAATTCTTCATAGAGGCGGGATGGAAAAAAAAAACCTCAGCGGTCGCCTTATCAGGGATAAGTGGAAAATTGAAGGCGACGGTAGGAACGAGGGATCTCGGTTACTGTGCGGTCTCTGGAGAGGGAGAAGCATCAATCTCTATTCACAAAGTGGAGAGACATAAGGCAAGCACAAGGGGGACTGACAGCCCCATATTGCAGGACGTGCAGAAGACTCGAAAAAACAAAAAATCAATTAAAAGAAGAGCTCAAGGCAAAAGGCATCCTTCCGTTCACTCAAGTACCCCCTAATAAAATACAATTCTATTTTAAAGATCACTTTTGCAAATATAGTAGAGCAGGGAACTGAATGGAGAACTGTCACTCGGCACGGTCTAAGTCAGAGGTCTCCAAACGTTATAAACAAAGGGCCCGATTACAGTCCTTCAGACCTTAGTGGGGCCGGACTGTGGCCATCATGGGTAGAAATTGTCCCAGCATCAGTTGGAGTAAACAATGCCCCATTGTTGGTGTCAGTGAGAGCAATAGTGACCCATTGTTGCCGTCATTGGGAGGAACCGTGCCCCATCATTGATGTCATTGGGAGGAATAGTGCCCAATCTTTGGTGTCATTGGAAGGAATGGTCCCCCAACATTGGTATTATAGGGCCCCATTGTTGGTGTCGTTGGGAGGAACGGTCCCCCAACATTGGTATTATTGGGCCTCATTGTTGGTGTTATTGGAAGGAACGCTCCCCCGGGCCCCATTGTTTGTGTCGTTGGGAGGAACAGTCCCCCAACATTGGTATTATTGGGCCTCATTGTTGGTGTTATTGGAAGGAACGCTCCCCCGGGCCCCATTGTTTGTGTCGTTGGGAGGAACGGTCCCCCAACATTGGTATTATTGGGCCCCATTGTTGGTTTCGTTGGGAGGAACTGTGCATTGGTGTCGTTGGGAGGAACTGTGCATTGGTGTCATTGGGCCTCATTGTTGGCGTTATTGGAAGGAACGCTCCTCCAACATTGGTATTATTGGGCCCCATTGTTGGTTTCGTTGGGAGGAACTGTGCATTGGTGTCATTGGGCCTCATTGTTGGTGTTATTGGAAGGAACTCTCCCCCAACATTAGTATTATTGGGCCCCATTGTTGGTGTCGTTGGGAGGAACGATCCCCCAACATTGGTATTATTGGGCCCCATTGTTGGTTTTGTTGGGAGGAACTGTGCATTGGTGTCATTTGGCCCCATTGTTGGTGTCGTTGGGAGGAACGGTCCCCCAACATTGGTACTATTGGGCCTCATTGTTGGTGTTATTGGAAGGAACGGCCCCCCAACATTGGTATTATTGGGCCCCATTGTTGGTGTCGTTGGGAGGAACTGTGCATTGGTGTCGTTGGGAGGAACTGTGCATTGGTGTCATTGGGCCTCATTGTTGGTGTTATTGGAAGGAACGGCCCCCCAACATTGGTATTATTGGGCCCCATTGTTGGTGTCGTTGGGAGGAACTGTGCATTGGTGTCGTTGGGAGGAACTGTGCATTGGTGTCGTTGGGCCTCATTGTTGGTGTTATTGGAAGGAACGGCCCCCCAACATTGGTATTATTGGGCCCCATTGTTGGTGTCGTTGGGAGGAACTGTGCATTGGTGTCGTTGGGAGGAACTGTGCATTGGTGTCGTTGGGAGGAACTGTGCATTGGTGTCATTGGGCCTCATTGTTGGTGTTATTGGAAGGAATGGTCCCCCAACATTGGTATTATTTGGCCCCATTGTTGAGGACTATGGGAGGAACTGTGCCACTTCGTTGGTGTCAGTGAATAAAATACTGCCCCAAGGGCCGGATTAAAGCAAGTAAAGGGCC
This sequence comes from Rana kukunoris, assembly GCA_029574335.1. NCBI lineage: Eukaryota > Metazoa > Chordata > Amphibia > Anura > Ranidae > Rana > Rana kukunoris. The sequence continues at coordinate 329,127,995 of CM056059.1, read as the reverse complement.
ACATTCGGCCCCAGGGCCGCAGTTTGGAGACCACTGGTCTAACAAGTTTAAGATCATTGTAAGCAAGGATAAGAAAATGAGCTCCGGAGGGAGCAAGGGGTTGGCAAAGGGAATACATGGCTAGTGTGAGGGATCCGGACCTAGGAAATTAAGGGGTGGAGTGCAAGCATGTAGATGGGAAAGTCCTCATCTCACAGGAACAAGGTGGTCAAGATGAGGAGGATCCACCATGGGTGAACCTTGGAGTGGACATTCCAGAGTTCTGCAGAGATGGAAAGTTTTCCTCCCACCCACCTTCTCATCAACTTTGGCCAGGTTGGAGAGGTGTATGTGGCCCAGGTTTTATTTTGGGCTGGGCGGTGGGGTTGCATGGCTTACCAGTGCCCATCAATTCTGACCACTACACTGACCTGACCTACCTCAACTGTGGTGTGCGGTGTCACAGCAGGCAGCCAGTCATCAGAGGAGGCGAAGAGGAGAGGAGAGCCCCTGGCCCGAGCGGGGATGTGGAGCGGTGCAGCATTTGTAATTCCCACCTTCTGGAGCCTGCAGCACCTATGATGGACATCAGACGTCCCCAGTCCTGGCATTGGACCAGTGGGGCCTCCATCATATGGAGCCTGCAGGCTCCATAAGGCACTCGGCCACACTCGGGATCATGTCGGTCCGGGCGCTCGTGGCCAACAATGGAATGCTGCATGCCTGAGACTGAGCTTTTCTGGGACCCATTTGGGGCTCCAGCCCCAGCAAGCCCCACCCTCCCGACGCCCCTGCTATAGGCAGAAAAGAATATTGTGACCAGTGGATATTCCATAAACCTTAGAATGTGTTCAGGAGAAGTGAGCGGTCATCCATCGATATCCCTAATACTCCCTACATGGGAAGCCAGCAGTTATTTTTTATCACCATACTCGAACACCTGAGTCAAAGTAGGGACTTTTAGTCTGATCAATACGCAATAATTCCACCTCCCTTAACCACTTCAATACCGCACGCCGCCATACGACGTCCACAAAGGAGATCTATTATCCTGAGTGGAAGTCATACGACATCCTGGACTTTTGTGTGGGAATATCTGAATGATGGGTGCAGCTAGAGGCATCAGATATTTTGTTACGGCGGCGACTCTGTGCACGATAAAAATGATCATAGCGGCGGTTCCACTGCTTGATCGTTCTTATAGGCGGCAGGAGGGGACATTCCCCCCCCCCCCCTCTTACCGCCATCTGGTGCTTCTCCGGGCTCTCCCGTCCCATCGGAGGCCCAGAGAGATGATCGCCGTCCGGATGTGAAGCATAGAGATGGTGATAGACAGATGGTCACCAGTCATCTCTATGACCGTCGGAGGCCCAGGGCGCGATGTCATGACGTCACGCCCGGGTACCCGTAAGTAAACAAACCGCAATTGCGGCTAGTAAGAATGAGATTTATGATTTTTTTTCCCGATCTCATGCTTTCCAGCCTGGAGGAGAGATGTGGGGGGAGGGGGAGGTCTTATTGACCCCGCCTCTCTCCATATAGAGGACCTGTCACACACTATTCCTATTACAAGGGATGTTTCCTTAATAGTAATGGGAACAAAAATGATCATTTTTTTTTTTTTTTTTAAGTAAAACACAAATACATAAAAATAAAAAATAAAATAGAAAAAATAAATTAAAAAAACGCCCCTGTCCCCGGTAGCTCGCGCTCAGAAGCGAACGCACATGCAAGCCCCGCCCATGTATGTAAACGTAGTTCAAACCAGACGTGTGAGGTGTCGCGGCGTGCGTTAGAGCGTGAGAAACAATTCTAGCACTAGATCTCCTCCGTAACTCTAAACTGGTAACCTGTAAAAAAAAAAAAATTAAGCGTCGCCTATGGAGATTTTTAAGTAACAAAGTTTGGCGCCATTCCATGTGTGTGCGCAATTTCGAAAAAAGCGTGACAAGTTAGGTATCTATTTACTCGGCGTAACATCATCTTTCATATTTTGCAAAAAAAAAATTGGGCTAACTTTACCGTTTTGTTATTTTTGAATACATTTTTCCAAAAAAAAAAAAAAAAAAGCGTTTGAAAAATGATTGCCCAAATACCGTGCGAGGTAAAAAAAAGTTCCAATGACCGCCATTTTATTCCCTAGGGTGTCTGCTAAAAAAAAAAAAAAGAAGCCCGGTATCGAAGTGGTTAAAGATGTGGCACGCCTGGTCTAGGTTTTCAGCCGCATACATTAAATATTTTTTGCGCTTCTTGTTGTATCCGCCGTTCTTTTTTTCACGCGTTAAAGTTTTTCATTAATGCAGAGCTGTGCTTTAAACGACTTTAAAAGGCCGACAGCTGGAAGCTTTTTTATTTTTTTTTAAATAAAAATCATTACCAGGAAAGCTCTAAAATGTAAGTTCACAAAACAGAATTTTTTTCTCCCCCCCCCCCCCCTTTTCCATTAAGTTGCATAAACATTTTGTCGGTTTCTATTCTTCTTACTGCCTTTGTCTTCGCACATTGACTGCGGGGAGCAGCGCAGCATGTCTATTCATCCCACTTACGTCTCAGTCCCGCACACACAGACCATTAAAGTCCACTTTCTGACCTCTAAAATAATGTGAAACGCGTCGATGTTTGTTTAACAGGTGAAAAACTATTTCGCACGAACAGAACTCGGCGCCAGGACATTCGGCAGCGAAGGGGGGGGGGGGGGAGGGTAATTACGGCAAGGTGAAAAACCTTTCAAAAACTCATTATGTGCAACCTCTGAGCTTTCCATGTTAAGAGACTTCAATTTACAGTCTGCAGGCGGATCGCAAGAATTTAACGCCTCTGTGAAGGCGGGCGGGCGGCCATTACACGCGAAAAAGGTGCATGGCTGACAGCGCCGCAAGTAAATATGTTGTTTCCCCATCACGGAATATATACTTCCCACTTATGTACAAAGCAAAGCACTTCTAAAAACACAACGGCCTTTTCTTGCTCTTGTCGTTTTCTTTGTTCCACTTGGCTGTGCCGAGCAATTGTATCCGAGTCGCGGCATTTTCCCCCCATTGTTCGCGTTCATTATGCTGCGGCAGTTCACCGTCTCCTATTTTATACACAATGGGTTTTTATGCGCCATTTAACGGAGCAATTTCACCCGATGCATTGGAATGTTTACCGGTCCACAGCGCAACAATTACCGCATTACTTAAAGGGGTCCTTTGTTTTCCCAGTAAGACTGGGGGGGGGGGGCGCGCGATGTGTGACCTGCAACTTTTTGGGGGAGAAAGGGGCATCTGTCTCCCATGCATTTATATTTTTGACATTATTGACATGTATGACATGTAAGTCCCCCCCCGCCCCTGGTCACCAGGCACGAGCTACAGCCCCCCGCCCCACCGTCACCAGGCACAAGCTACAGCCCCACCGTCACCAGGCACAAGCTACAGCCCCCCGCCCCACCGTCACCAGGCACAAGCTACAGCCCCACCAGGCACAAGCTACAGCCCCACCAGGCACAAGCTACAGCCCCACCAGGCACAAGCGACAGCCCCACCAGGCACAAGCTACAGCCCCACCAGGCACAAGCTACAGCCCCTCCAGGCACAAGCTACAGCCCCACCAGGCACAAGCTACAGCCCCACCAGGCACAAGCTACAGCCCCACCAGGCACAAGCTACAGCCCCACCAGGCACAAGCTACAGCCCCACCAGGCACAAGCTACAGCCCCACCAGGCACAAGCTACAGCCCCACCAGGCACACAGCTAACAGCCCCACCAGGCACAAGCTACAGCCCCACCAGGCACAAGCTACAGCCCCACCAGGCACAAGCTACCAGCCCCACCAGGCACAAGCTACAGCCCCACCAGGCACAAGCTACAGCCCCACCAGGCACAAGCTACAGCCCCACCAGGCACAAGCTACAGCCCCACCAGGCACAAGCTACAGCCCCACCAGGCACAAGCTACAGCCCCACCAGGCACAAGCTACAGCCCCACCAGGCACAAGCTACAGCCCCACCAGGCACAAGCTACAGCCCCACCAGGCACAAGCTACAGCCCCACCAGGCACAAGCTACAGCCCCACCAGGCACAAGCTACAGCCCCACCAGGCACAAGCTACAGCCCCACCAGGCACAAGCTACAGCCCCACCAGGCACAAGCTACAGCCCCACCAGCACAAGCTACAGCCCCACCAGGCACAAGCTACAGCCCCACCAGGCACAAGCTACAGCCCCACCAGCACAAGCTACAGCCCCCACCAGGCACAAGCTACAGCCCCACCAGGCACAAGCTACAGCCCCACCAGGCACAAGCTACAGCCCCACCAGGCACAAGCTACAGCCCCACCAGGCACAAGCTACAGCCCCACCGTGCACAAGCTACAGCCCCACCGTCACCAGGCACAAGCTACAGCCCCACCGTCACCAGGCACAAGCTACAGCCCCACCGTCACCAGGCACAAGCTACAGCCCCACCGTCACCAGGCACAAGCTACAGCCCCACCGTCACCAGGCACAAGCTACAGCCCCACCGTCACCAGGCACAAGCTACAGCCCCACCGTCACCAGGCACAAGCTACAGCCCCACCGTCACCAGGCACAAGCTACAGCCCCACCGTCACCAGGCACAAGCTACAGCCCCACCGTCACCAGGCACAAGCTACAGCCCCACCGTCACCAGGCACAAGCTACAGCCCCACCGTCACCAGGCACAAGCTACAGCCCCACCGTCACCGGTATTTCAGGTATTTATCTACTTTGGACATGTTTATCACTCCCAAGGTTTAGCCTTCCGAGTAGTTACAGGACCCTCTCAACAGTTTTTGCTGCTGGGCTGCCGATTTATATAGGTGTTTATGGCTCTCTCCCTGTCCTAACCCCCATCTTCCCTTTTTCTTGTTCTTCTCTTACCATCCCTGAGCATATTTGTCTTTTCACCCTGTTGCTTTTAGCTTCAGGAGGTGCTATGATTTCATGTTCTCATGATTTCATGTTCTCATGATTTCATGTTCTCATGATTTCATGTTCTCATGATTTCATGTTCTCATGATTTCATGTTCTCATGATTTCATGTTCTCATGATTTCATGTTCTCATGATTTCATGTTCTCATGATTTCATGTTCTCATGATTTCATGTTCTCATGATCTCATGTTCTCATGATCTCATGTTCTCATGATCTCATGTTCTCATGATCTCATGTTCTCATGATCTCATGTTCTCATGATCTCATGTTCTCATGATCTCATGATCTCATGATCTCATGATCTCATGATCTCATGATCTCATGTTCTCATGATCTCATGATCTCATGATCTCATGTTCTCATGATCTCATGTTCTCATGATTTCATGTTCTCATGATTTCATGTTCTCATGATTTCATGTTCTCATGATTTCATGTTCTCATGTTCTCATGATTTCATGTTCCCCCTGTGGCGCCACAATGCCACGTGCTCCCTGTGGCGCCACAATGCCACGTGCTCCCTGTGGCGCCACAATGCCACGTGCTCCCTGTGGCGCCACAATGCCACGTGCTCCCTGTGGCGCCACAATGCCACGTGCTCCCTGTGGCGCCACAATGCCACGTGCTCCCTGTGGCGCCACAATGCCACGTGCTCCCTGTGGCGCCACAATGCCACGTGCTCCCTGTGGCGCCACAATGCCACGTGCTCCCTGTGGCGCCACAATGCCACGTGCTCCCTGTGGCGCCACATTGCCAAGTGCTCCCTGTGGCGCCACATTGCCACGTGCTCCCTGTGGCGCCACATTGCCACGTGCTCCCTGTGGCGCCACATTGCCACGTGCTCCCTGTGGCGCCACATTGCCACGTGCTCCCTGTGGCGCCACATTGCCACGTGCCCCCTGTGGCGCCACATTGCCACGTGCCCCCTGTGGCGCCACATTGCCACGTGCTCCCTGTGGCGCCACATTGCCACGTGCTCCCTGTGGCGCCACATTGCCACGTGCTCCCTGTGGCGCCACATTGCCTGGGCCGTAGTTTGGGGATCTTTTCTCTCTGGACCCCCCACTTTGCCCCGAATAGACATTCAGGCTTTAAAAAAAACGGAATTCTCCTTTAATAAAAAAGCCGCTCGGCGTTTTTTGCGTCTGAATAGAGTTATAAAGTATCTCAAACCTTTTCATCCGGCTTCTCCTTCCCCGGCTCCTCTTTATCTTCCTCGATCTTTATTTTCTTCTTCTTCGACCTGCAGAGTAAAAAATTTAATATGTGATATTTCTCTGCCAGTAATTCGCAATATTTCCCCGAGTTCGATAACGCCTCACCGCGGCGCTCAGAATGGATTAAAGCCGTAATATTGTTATATTAAGAAGATGAATGTATTGGGTGATTTGCAATCAGACTCGTGTTGTTCGCTCGGCGCGTTTCGCCTTTCCCGGAGAACGACAATAGAGAAAAAAAAAAAGATCAGAACTTCCAAGGTAAATGAGAATTGATTTGCTGTATATTGTACAGTGACAGTTGTTTCCTTTCTTTCTCCATTTGCCTTTATTACATTTTGCTATTAGACGATCGTTCCCGTCTGTGTGGTTGTTTTTTGTTTGTGTTATTGCAATCAATCACGGGCGGCAAAAGTCTACTTTGTCAGCGGCGACTCTTCATCCGAAACCATTAAAGGTGCGCTCTAGACTAATGTGCAACGTAAAAGTAAATCGCTTCAAGGTTCACCGCGACACCGGAAATATGGAACAACTTATTGCTGCCAGGGCTATTTTTTTTGAGCGCAAAGGGCGCAGACCAAGTGTAGCAGTATGGGGGAAACCACTTCCACTCCGGAAGGTTTTCCCCCCTTCATGACCCTCTCTACCTCTCTAACCCCCCCTCCTCTACCCCCTCACTCCCCCCCCCTTCTACCTCTCCATACCCTCTTCCCCCCCCCCCATCTACCTCTCCATACCTTCCTCCCCCCTTCTACTCCTCTCCATACCTTCCTCCCCCCTTCTACCTCTCCATACCTTCCTCCCCCTTCTACCTCTCCATACCTTCCCCCCCCCCTTCTACCTCTCCATACCTTCCCCCCCCCTTCTACCTCTCCATACCTTCCCCCCCTTATACCTCTCCATACCTCCCCCCCCTTCTACCTCTCCATACCTCCCCCCCCTTCTACCTCTCCATACCTCCCCCCCCCCTTCTACCTCTCCATACCTCCCCCCCCCCCCTTCTACCTCTCCATACCTTCCCTCCTCCCTTCTACCTCTCCATACCTTCCCCCCCCCCCCCCTTCTACCTCTCCATACCTTCCCCCCCCCCTTCTACCTCTCCATACCTCCCCCCCCCTTCTACCTCTCCATACCCCCCCCCTTCTACCTCTCCATACCTCTCCCCCCCCCTTCTACCTCTCCATACCTTCCTCCCCCCTTCTACCTCTCCATACCTTCCCCCCCCCCTTCTACCTCTCCATACTTCCCCCCCCCCCCCCCCCTTCTACCTCTCCATACCTCCCCCCCCCCCCCTTCTACCTCTCCATACCTTCCTCCCCCCTTCTACCTCTCCATACCTTCCCCTCCCTTCTACCTCTCCATACCTTCCCCTCCCCTTCTACCTCTCCATACCTTCCCCTCCCTTCTACCTCTCCATATCTCCCCCCCTCTTCTACCTCTCCATATCTCCCCCCCCCCCTCTTCTACCTCTTCATACCTCCCTCCCCCTTCTACCTCTCCATACCTCCCGCCCCCCATCTACCTCTCCATACCTTCCTCCCCCCTTCTACCTCTCCATACCTTCCTCCCCCCTTCTACCTCTCCATACCTTCCTCCCCCCTTCTACCTCTCCATACCTTCCTCCCCCTTCTACCTCTCCATACCTTCCCCCCCCCTTCTACCTCTCCATACTCCCCCCCCCTTCTACCTCTCCATACCTTCCCCCCCCTTATACCTCTCCATACCTCCCCCCCCTTCTACCTCTCCATACCTCCCCCCCCTTCTACCTCTCCATACCTCCCCCCCCCCTTCTACCTCTCCATACCTCCCCCCCCCCCTTCTACCTCTCCATACCTTCCCTCCCCCTTCTACCTCTCCATACCTTCCCCCCCCCCCTTCTACCTCTCCATACCTTCCCCCCCCCCTTCTACCTCTCCATACCTCCCCCCCCCCTTCTACCTCTCCATACCCCCCCCCTTCTACCTCTCCATACCTCCCCCCCCCCTTCTACCTCTCCATACCTTCCTCCCCCCTTCTACCTCTCCATACCTTCCCCCCCCCTTCTACCTCTCCATACCTTCCCCCCCCCCCCTTCTACCTCTCCATACCTCCCCCCCCCCCCCCTTCTACCTCTCCATACCTTCCTCCCCCCTTCTACCTCTCCATACCTTCCCCTCCCTTCTACCTCTCCATACCTTCCCCTCCCTTCTACCTCTCCATATCTCCCCCCCCTCTTCTACCTCTCCATATCTCCCCCCCCCCCTCTTCTACCTCTTCATACCTCCCTCCCCCTTCTACCTCTCCATACCTCCCGCCCCCCTTCTACCTCTCCATACCTCCCTCTCCATACCTCCCCCCCCCCCTTCTACCTCTCCATACCTCCCCTCCCTTCTACCTCTCCATACCTCCCCTCCCCTCTACCTCTCCATACCTCCCCTCCCCTCTACCTCTCCATACCTCCCCTCCCTTCTACCTCTCCATACCTCCCCTCCCTTCTACCTCTCCATACCTCCCCTCCCTTCTACCTCTCCATACCTCCCCTCCCTTCTACCTCTCCATACCTCCCCTCCCTTCTACCTCTCCATACCTCCCCTCCCTTCTACCTCTCCATACCTCCCCTCCCTTCTACCTCTCCATACCTTCCTCCCTCCTACCTCTCCATACCTTCCTCCCTCCTTCTACCTCTCCATACCTTCCTCCCCCTTCTACCTCTCCATACCCTCCCCCCCCCTTCTCTACCTCTCCATACCTCCCCTCCCTTCTACCTCTCCATACCTCCCCTCCCTTCTACCTCTCCATACCTCCCCTCCCTTCTACTTCTTCATACCTCCCCCTCCCTTCTACCTCTCCATACCTCCCCTCCCTTCTACCTCTCCATACCTCCCCTCCCTTCTACCTCTCCATACCTTTGCCCCCCCTTCTACCTCTCCATATCTCCCCCCCCCTTCTACCTCTCCATACCTTCCCCCCCCCTTCTACCTCTCCATACCTTCCCCCCCCCCTTCTACCTCTCCATACCTTTCCCCCCCCCCCCTTCTACCTCTCCATACCTTTCCCCCCCCCTTCTACCTCTCCATATCTCCCCCCCTTCTACCTCTCCATATCTCTCCCCCCCCTCTTCTACCTCTCCATATCCCCCCCCCCCCCTTCTACCTCTCCATACCTTTCCCCCCCCCTTCTACCTCTACATACCTTTCCCCCCCCTTCTACCTCTCCATATCCCCCTCCCCCCCTTCTACCTCTCCATATCTCTCCCCCCCTCTTCTACCTCTCCTCCATATCTCCCCCCCTCTTCTACCTCTCCATATCTCCCCCCCCCTCTTCTACCTCTCCATATCTCCCCCCCCCTCTTCTACCTCTCCATATCTCCCCCCCCCCCCTTCTACCTCTCCATACCTCCCCCCCCCTTCTACCTCTCCATACCTTCCCCCCCCCTTCTACCTCTCCATACCTTCCCCCCCCCTCTTCTACCCTCTCATACCTACCTCCCCCCCCCTTCTACCTCTCCATACCTTCCCCCCCCTTCTACCTCTCCATACCTTCCTCCCCCCTTCTACCTCTCCATACCTTCCTCCCCCCTTCTACCTCTCCATACCTCCCCCCCTTCTACCTCTCCATACCTTCCTCCCCCCTTCTACCTCTCCATACCTTCCTCCCCCCTTCTACCTCTCCATACCTCCCTCCCTTCTACCTCTCCATACCTCCCCTCCCCCTTCTACCTCTCCATACCTCCCCTCCCCCCTTCTACCTCTCCATACCTCCCCTCCCCCTTCTACCTCTCCATACCTCCCCTCCCCCTTCTACCTCTCCATACCTCCCCCCCTTCTACCTCTCCATACCTCCCCCCCCTTCTACCTCTCCATACCCCCCCCCCCCTCTACCTCTCCATACCTCCCCCCCCCTTCTACCTCTCCATACCTTCCCCCC
>CM056059.1:329020457-329110457 GCA_029574335.1 Rana kukunoris | reverse complement strand
TCTCCTGTACCGCGCGGTTATGGTACACGGCCGACCGGACTGCAGGAGGAAGCAGCGGTGCGGCAAGGGCCCTCCCTGCTGGGGCCCCTGTGCGGACACCAAGATATGCCGACGTGCTCTGCGGAGGATAGAGGTAAGCAGCATGGGCGTCCGCTGAAATTTTTTCAGAGGGGGGCGTTTTGGCAGCGGCGATACAAAGTCGCATTTTACCCTTTCTTCGACCCCTAGTGGGTGTAAAAGTGCCCCCTCCCCCACGTTAAAATGTAAAAAACGCCCCACTGTGCCCCCTGCATCTTTCAATATCTCTTTGTCACTACTGTGTACCCCCCTCTCCACAACTGCACCACTTTACATTACACAGCACCCTGCACCTCTGGGCCCCTTTACATTACACAGCACCCTGCACCTCTGGACCCCTTTACATTACACAGCACCCTGCACCTCTGGACCCCTTTACATTACACAGCACCCTGCACCACTGGACCCCTTTACATTACACAGCACCCTGCACCTCTGGACCCCTTTACATTACACAGCACCCTGCATCACTGGACCCCTTTACATTACACAGCACCCTGCACCTCTGGACCCCTTTACATTACACAGCACCCTGCACCTCTGGGCCCCTTTACATTACACAGCACCCTGCACCTCTGGGCCCCTTTACATTACACAGCACCCTGCACCTCTGGGCCCCTTTACATTACACAGCACCCTGCACCTCTGGGCCCCTTTACATTACACAGCACCCTGCACCTCTGGGCCCCTTTACATTACACAGCACCCCTTTCCCTTGACTGAAACACAACACTATATTGACAGTATATTTATTTCAGGACTAAAAGAGGAACCTTTCGGAATGAGGGACAAATGGATTTGATTCCAGAAGAGGGACAGACACTCTTAATAAGGGACAACTAGAGGGGAGGGGAGCACTGCAGTCATCGCTAAAATCGGCCCCAGGGCCAGTTCGGCCCTGCTCCTGGCTCTCCCTGGTGATTCTAGGGGGGGGGGGGCAAACGACCCCCCATGCCCTATGGAGCAGACGCCCATGGTAAGCAGGCAAACCCAAAGCCAATCACCCCCCTCCCTTCCCCACTTCTCAACTTGAAAAGTGTTTTTTTTTTTTTGCTTGGGGCCCCCTAATTTCTTCAAACGGCCCCCAGGTGAACACACACCGCTCCAAAGATACTGCTAGCAGGACTTTTACCGTCCTGCCAGCGCACCGCTCCAGTGTGAAAGCCCGAGGTTTTTTTTGGTTTAACCTCAATACTTTAAAATATATTTTGCCTAAACAAAATTTAGATGTTGCCCCAATTTTATTTACATTTTTTCAAATTTCAGGAAATGAAAGTGAGAATTTTGCTCGTCTCTCCACTCCTCCAAGGATGGTACAAGGACTGCTATTTACAGGAAATTAGGATCACCGTGACGCTAAAGCCGCTTCATGGAACCAAGGATCGGCTGTATTTTTTTTTCTACAGGAAGACATGAACCCGTTATAACTAACCAGAAAAAAGTTTTATTCTTTTTGACAACTTCAGAGCCTTTTGAAATACAAAACCCCGGCAGGGATCCGGTCCCCTCCGGGAGGGAATCTTTGCAATAATATTTCCAAGACAGACCCACTCACCTTGCTCCTCTTTTCCTTCCTTTTCTTTGGTTCCTCTTTGTTGTCCGTTTTCTCTTTTTTCTCATTGTCGCCTTTCTTGGCTTTTTCCTTTCGGTTTTCATGTTCCGGTTTCTCTTCATTCTTCTTCTCTTTGGCGGTCTTCCCCTCTGACTTCCTTGAAGGCTTCTTCTCCTGCTTCTCAGAAGTGTCCCAGAAGACGTCCTGATCTGCTGTCGCCGTCTCTTGTGTCATCGTTCTGGGAATAGAATTGAATGGGAGAGTTAAAGAGACGCATTGCGATCAATATATTGGACTTCCATTGTAGCCGAGATTGTAAAGAGAAGCGGTGGGCTGAATGTGGAGTTTTAACTCGTGATTTTCCCTAGAAAGAGGCCTGGGCACAGTGACAGGAGGGAGTGGGGTGGATTCAAGGCCGATCCTAGGCAGGGTGCACAGGGTGCATTGCACCCAGGCACCTGCAGAGGTGGGGGGCGCCAAAGTGCCAGATTTCTCCCCTCCCTCCTCTCCTTGTTTGTGTCCATCCAGAACTAGTGTTCTGAGCATAGGTGTGTGTCCGTCCAGAACCGATATGTGAGCATAGGGCAGCCCGTTCAGCCTGGCAGTGCTCGGGGGGAGGGGCCGCTCCTCTTCCTGGATGAGGGTTCTAGTTTTCAGTGGCTGCCGAGTGTCGATGTGCAGGAATGAATGCCTTACACCGGGAGTCTTGGGTCCTGCACTGTCTCCACCAACTCCAGTTGGAATGCCTCCCCCTCCCCCATCTCTATCTTAGGCTGCACAGAGAAAGAATCGAGGTGAGTCACAGTGTGCTGGAGGGTGGCATCCCCAGCATCCCTTTACACGTGCTCTGGGCTGCCCCTGCTCTAGATGTTTTATGGTATGATAGATTGCATAGGATACACAGCCCCTGCCCATTCCTGCGCCTAGTCCCATCTACAGATGTGTTGTATAATGAGATGTAAAGGGAAGGAATTAGTAAAATGACAACGCCCATGCGGGGGCGCCAGAAATATTTCTGCACCCAGGCGCCTGTGACCCTAGGATCGGCCCTGGGTGGATAAGGGTCCTGACTTGTGTTCCTTCATCTCATTCCCTTGGTAAGAAAACTGCAAAAAAAAAAAAGTTTTAGCGTTTCCATTGGGGCTCATGAACACGCAAGGCAGGTCTGTCTTTAATGTTGATTGGACCCTGGGCAAAAATTCTGACCACTCTACACCCCAAATCTCCCCCCAGCAATCTGACCCCTCTACACCCCAGATATCCCCCCCAGCAATCTGACCCCTCTACACCCCGGATATCCCCCCCAGCAATCTGACCCCTCTACACCCCAGATATCCCCCCCAGCAATCTGACCCCTCTACACCCCAGATATCCCCCCCAGCAATCTGACCCCTCTACACCCCAGATATACCCCCCAGCAATCTGACCCCTCTACACCCCAGATATACCCCCCAGCAATCTGACCCCTCTACACCCCAGATATACCCCCAGCACTCTGACCCCTCTACACCCCAGATATACCCCCAGCACTCTGACCCCTCTACACCCCACATATCCCCCCAGCACTCTGACCCCTCTACACGCCACATATCCCCACAGCACTCTGACCCCTCTACACGCCACATATCCCCACAGCACTCTGACCCCTCTACACCCCACATATCCCCCCAGCACTCTGACTCCTCTACACCCCAGATATCCCCCCAGCACCCTGACCCCTCTACACCCCAGATATACCCCCAGCACTCTGACCCCTCTACACCCCAGATATACCCCCAGCACTTTGACCCCTCTACACTCCAGATATACCCCCAGATATCCCTCCAGCACTGATCTCTCTACACCCCAGATATCCCCCAGCACTCTGACCCCTCTACACCCCATATCTCCCCCCAGCACTCTGACTCCTCTACACCCCACATATCCCCCCCAACACTCTGACCCCTCTACACCCCAGATATACCCCCAGCACTCTGACCCCTCTACACCCCAGATATACCCCCAGCACTTTGACCCCTCTACACTCCAGATATACCCCCAGATATCCCTCCAGCACTGATCTCTCTACACCCCAGATATCCCCCAGCACTCTGACCCCTCTACACCCCATATCTCCCCCCAGCACTCTGATCCCTCTACAACCCAGATATCCCCCCCAGCAGGCTGACCCCTCTACACCCTAGATCTCCCCCCCCCCAGCACTGACCCTCTACACCCCAGATCCCCCCCTCAGCACTCTGCCCCCTCTACACCCCAGATCTCCCCCCAGCACTCTGACCCCTCTACACCCCAGATATCCCCTGTTTACCTGCACTGTGTATATTGTAGGGGCCCCAGAGCATTACTTTGCCCAGGGGCCCATGATGCTATGAAGATGGCCTTGTTGTGAATGTATTGCTGAAATGTACAGAATTTTTGGAGGTCAGTTGCCCAGACATATCACTTTAAACAAAGACCTGATTGCAGAATTCTCACTGCATCTGGAGAAGGTGCATAGGCCCCGTTTTACATACTATAATTTAGGTTTACTGGACCACCGGTAGCAATCAACCCAAGTCCACTTTTTAAAGACCGCCATTAACTCCCAATTACGTAGCTATACACCTTAACAATGAAAAGATATAAAAGTAAAAGTTCTCCTTCCCCCTCCTTTAATTAAATGCTCCAAACACACAACACTATTAAGAATCTTGTCTGGCCCAATTACACACGACGCACCAATAGGGGTCCTGAATGCAATTATAATCGTTTAGATTAAATAAAATGAATCCTCTCCCCGAGGGGAGACAGCGATGGATATGCATAAATAGCCCGCCGGGAGGATGCCAAGAAAGGCTGCTAAAGCCGCTTTTCATATCGTTGAATATTAACGTAACTCTTTAATCTTTTTAAAATGTATGACCTGGGATGCATTATTCAGTCTTCCTACGAAGGCTAAAGCCCTTGGGGCCCCTCCTCGTCGCCAGAACAGGGCTTCCCCGGGGCCCCTCCTCGTCGCCAGAACAGCGCTTCCCCGAGGCCCCTCCTCGTCGCCAGAACAGCGCTTCCCCCGAGGCCCCTCCTCGTCGCCGCCAGAACAGCGCTTCCCCGAGGCCCCTCCTCGTCGCCAGAAACAGCGCTTCCCCGAGGCCCCTCCTCGTCGCCAGAACAGCGCTTCCCCGAGGCCCCTCCTCGTCGCCAGAACAGCGCTTCCCCGAGGCCCCTCCTCGTCGCCAGAACAGCGCTTCCCCGAGGCCCCTCCTCGTCGCCAGAACAGCGCTTCCCCGAGGCCCCCCTCCTCGTCGCCTGAACAGCGCTTCCCCGAGGCCCCTCCTCGTCGCCAGAACAGCGCTTCCCCGAGGCCCCTCCTCGTCGCCAGAACAGCGCTTCCCCGAGGCC
This sequence comes from Rana kukunoris, assembly GCA_029574335.1. Lineage (NCBI taxonomy): Eukaryota > Metazoa > Chordata > Amphibia > Anura > Ranidae > Rana > Rana kukunoris. Next base: position 329,105,449 of record CM056059.1, on the reverse strand, counting down.
CCTCCTCGTCGCCAGAACAGCGCTTCCCCGAGGCCCCTCCTCGTCGCCAGAACAGCGCTTCCCCGAGGCCCCTCCTCGTCGCCAGAACAGCGCTTCCCCGAGGCCCCTCCTCGTCGCCAGAACAGGGCTTCCCCGAGGCCCCTCCTCGTCGCCAGAACAGGGCTTCCCCGAGGCCCCTCCTCGTCGCCAGAACAGGGCTTCCTTGAGGCCCCTCCTCGTCGCCAGAACAGGGCTTCCTTGGGCGCCCCCTCGTCGCCAGACCAGGGCTTCCTTGGGCACCCCTCTCGTCGGCCAACTGATTTACATATGGCTGCTATCAAAAACACAAAGCCAGGCGCAGCCATCCTATGATCTCCTCCCCCGCTCCAACTCATTCTCCAAACCAGATTACTTTGTAGAACTATTACAAAGCTTGTTTTGTAAAATACAAAACCGTAAAAAGTTAAATTTGCATTACTCTCTCATGTCTATTAGAACTTTACATTTTAGAATGATTCGAGGTTTTCTATCGGCACGTGGCTTTTCTTTCATCTCCTCATTACGCCAAAGCCTTCATTATTTCCTCTGAATGGCGTTTTTTTCCATGTCCTGGTGACATTTCACAGATAAAAGGCCGACGATTCTTTACACTTTTTTTATTCCTCTTCTGAAATTCAAGTCTCAGCAGCCCGGCATGCTGAACAGAATTTACAAGTTCCCCTTCCCTCCCAATTCCCTATAAATTAGGCATTGAAGAAAATGTATACCGGCCGGAGCTCTCTACCCCGTATTTACATTACAGAAACACACACAATGTACATAATACTGTAAGAGTGAATTATTGGATTTTACAAGCATTTTAAACTAGGGCTTATTTTCGGGGTAGGGCTTACAGTGTAACCTCGGATTACGAGTAGGGTTGTGGCGATACCGGTATCGGTATCGGACCGCAAATACCCCCGATACCTAAATAGAATACTTCCCCCCCCCCGCCACATACCGCAAAGCCGCCGCCGCATACTGCCGCGTTAATCCCCGTGCATTACAACGCGCATTACAAGCTTTTTTTTAAATACTTGTAATGGCCGCCGCGCCATGTATAGACAGGGGGAGTGTCTATGCACGGATCAGTGTATAGACACTGCCCCTTGCTCGGGATTGGAAGGATCTGTCCAATCCCGAGAAGGGGAGTGTCTATACATGGCGCGGCGGCCATTACAAGTATACAAACAAAAGCTAGTAATGTGCGCTGTAATGCAGAGGGATTAACGTGGCGGTATGCAGCGGCATCTACTACTACAGGTATGGGGGGACATGGCTGCATATGTGAGGGACATACATGGCTGCATCTGTGGGGGACATACATGGCTGGGGGGACATGGCTGCATATGTGGGGGAACATGGCTGCATTTGGGGACACATTTAAAAAAAGTATCGGTTTTCGGCATCGGCGACTACTTGAAAAAAATAATCGGTACTTGTACTCGGTCCTAAAAAAGTGGTATCGGGACAACCCTAATTACGAGTAACGAGGTTAACAAGCGTTACGCAATACAAGCGCTGTGCATTTAAAAAAAATCCTGACTCGGTTTGCGAGTGTTGTCTCGAAGGCGAGCATGATTCAAGCCACAACTTTGTGCAGTACTTTGTTTGGCCTGGGGGGGGGGGGGGGGAAGACTGGGGGAAAGGCTGGGGGAAAGGCTGGGGGAAAGGCTGGGGGAAAGGCTGGGGGAAAGGCTGGGGGAAAGGCTGGGGGAAAGGCTGGGGGAAAGGCTGGGGGAAAGGCTGGGGGGGGAAAGGCTGGGGGAAAGGCTGGGGGAAAGGCTGGGGGAAAGGCTGGGGGAAAGGCTGGGGGAAAGACTGGGGAAAGACTGGGGAAAGACTGGGGAAAGACTGGGAAAGACTGGGGAAAGACTGGGGAAAGACTGGGGAAAGACTGGGGAAAGACTCAGTTCCCGAGCATTTCCGAGGTCAGCCGAGCTGTCCTCAGGGATTTCCGTGTTTTTCTGAGGCTCTCTGGCGCCCCCCAGCTCTGGCCACATGCGGTATTGCATCCCATTGAAGTCAATGCGGAACAAATTATTTTAGTTTCCATTGACTTTAATAGGGAAAATCGGTTTGATATGCAAGTACTTTGGATTTGGGGTTCCACTGTATATTGCATCCCTCCTGGAAAATAATGCTAGGTCTCATTTACAGGGGCAGGTCCCATTTTGCAGCCCTCCTGGAAAATAACGGGGGCAGGTCCCAGTTACGGGGGGCAGGTCCCAGTTACGGGGGGCAGGTCCCAGTTACGGGGGGCAGGTCCCAGTTACGGGGGGCAGGTCCCATTTTGCAGCCCTTCTGGAAAATAACGGCAGGTCCCAGTTACGGGGGCAGGTCCCAGTTACGGGGGGCAGGTCCCAGTTACGGGGGGCAGGTCCCAGTTACGGGGGGCAGGTCCCAGTTACGGGGGGCAGGTCCCAGTTACGGGGGGCAGGTCCCAGTTACGGGGGGCAGGTCCCAGTTACGGGGGGCAGGTCCCATTTTGCAGCCCTTCTGGAAAATAACGCTAGGTCTTATTTTCGGGGAAACACGGTAGTCTGGCTTCGCTATGCCCTTGTCAATCCAATGTCACCAGCAACAGCGTGCCACCCAGTAACAGAAGAGAGAAGTGCAGCCATCCCAGATTTAGGGGAAAGTTAGTGGATCTTCTAACAATTAGCCAGGACACTTACTACCCGGCCGACTAAATTTGTGACCAACCCTGCCTAAGCAATAGGAGGCTACACATATTTTTTGAGTGGGCATCTCAGTGCAGGAAGTAGATGGAGGATCTGGAGTAAAATAAACAGAAGGGAAAGCACAGAGATTTCATACTGGTAAGTGTTATACCTACACACAGACTTCCCCATTCTCTTTAATTAGGCGGTCGCCTAAGGCCTCGAGCTCACAGGGGCCTCGCAGCCGCCTAATTTGCCTGACTGAGGAAAGGGAGAGCCTAGTCTTGGGAAGAACGGTGGCCCTGCCTGCGTGTCTATGTTTTGCTCAAGACCTCACAAAGCCTAGAGCCGCCTCTGCCTACACATTACTTATGCATGCAATTAAAGTTATAACCGTCTACGGGGTCATTATGTAGATGCAGTAGAAGTTCTGTAGCGGTGTTCCCAATGAATGGACGCACATTCTATACATGTTATAGTAATTCAACTTTAATTTCCCCGATTCGGAGCCCCGCCGAGTTCTGTCATGACAATTATTCCTTTGTCCGGCGTACAATAACCGTAAATGAATGGAGACAGGACATAAACCTATAGAAGATGGACGCCACTAAAAGCGCCGTCTTTTCTTTTTAGACTGGTAAGTAGATGTTAAAATGAGAATCCGTTTTCTATATCCGCCGACAAACAAAACATTAAAAAGCTTTTTAAAGTCCGAACCGCTCCGGAGGACAGATCCCGGGATCGGCGGGGAAGGCGGGAGGGATAACGGAGCACTTTCCTTCGCATCGCATTTAGTTGGGCTGACAAAGAAAAAACGCAACCAATTCATGGTAATTGCAGAACAGGCATAAAACATTATCGCACATTTCAGCGCTTCGCCGAGCGGCGGCCCGTCCGGGGGGCAGTCCGGGGAATTGAATAACCGGGAGAAACAAACCTCCCATGGAATATTATCTGTGCAACCAAAATTTGCGCCATCTTTCAATATCAATTAATTAAAAAAAAAAAAAATTGTTATGTTTAAATTATTAAAATTGTGGTAATTATGTTACCAATGGAGCGCCACTAATCACATGCAGAATGAAAAAATGTGTTTTGTTTACCAATTTTGTTTTTCAGAACTTGTTTAGTTTGTTTTGTTTTGTTTATTCGCTTTCAAATTCCCCCCCCCATGTCAGCCCCTTCTCCCCCCCACCCCCATTACGCTCCCGTCAGCTCCTTCCCCCCCCCCCTTTACGCTCCCGTCAGCTCCTTCCTTCCCCCCCATTACGCTCCCGCCAGCCCCTTTGCCCATTCCGCTCCCAACAAGCCCCTTTGCCCATTCCGCTCCCAACCAGCCCCTTTGCCCATTCCGCTCCAACAAGCCCCTTTGCCCATTCCGCTCCCAACCAGCCCCTTTGCCCATTCCGCTCCCAACAAGCCCCTTTGCCCATTCCGCTCCCAACCAGCCCCTTTGCCCATTCCGCTCCCAACCAGCCCCTTTGCCCATTCCGCTCCCAACAAGCCCCTTTGCCCATTCCGCTCCCAACCAGCCCCCTTCCCCATTCCGCTCCAACCAGCCCTTTGCCCATTCCGCTCCAACCAGCCCCTTTGCCCATTCCGCTCCCAACCAGCCCCTTTGCCCATTCCGCTCCCAACCAGCCCCTTTGCCCATTCCGCTCCCAACCAGCCCCTTTGCCCATTCCGCTCCCAACCAGCCCCTTTGCCCATTCCGCTCCCAACCAGCCCCTTTGCCCATTCCGCTCCCAACCAGCCCTTTGCCCATTCCGCTCCCAACCAGCCCCTTTGCCCATTCCGCTCCCAACCAGCCCCTTTGCCCATTCCGCTCCCAACCAGCCCCTTTGCCCATTCCGCTCCCAACCAGCCCCTTTGCCCATTCCGCTCCCAACAAGCCCCTTTGCCCATTCCGCTCCCAACAAGCCCCTTTGCCCATTCCGCTTCCAACCAGCCCCTTTGCCCATTCCGCTCCCAACCAGCCCCCTTCCCCATTCCGCTCCCAACCAGCCCCTTTGCCCATTCCGCTCCCAACCAGCCCCTTTGCCCATTCCGCTCCCAACCAGCCCCTTTGCCCATTCCGCTCCCAACAAGCCCCTTTGCCCATTCGCTCCAACAAGCCCCTTTGCCCATTCCGCTCCAACAAGCCCCTTTGCACATTCCGCTCCAACAAGCCCTTTGCCCATTCCGCTCCCAACAAGCCCCTTTGCCCATTCCGCTCCCAACAAGCCCCTTTGCCCATTCCGCTCCCAACAAGCCCCTTTGCCCATTCCGCTCCCAACAAGCCCTTTGCCCATTCGCTCCCAACAAGCCCCTTTGCCCATTCCGCTCCAACAAGCCCTTTGCCCATTCCGCTCCCAACCAGCCCCTTCCCTATTCCGCTCCCAACAAGCCCCTTTGCCCATTCCGCTCCCAACAAGCCCTTTGCCCATTCCGCTCCCAACAAGCCCCTTTGCCCATTCCGCTCCCAACAAGCCCCTTTGCCCATTCCGCTCCCACAAGCCCCTTTGCCCATTCCGCTCCCAACAAGCCCCTTTGCCCATTCCGCTCCCAACCAGCCCCTTCCCCATTCCGCTCCCAACCAGCCCTTTGCCCATTCCGCTCCCAACCAGCCCCTTCCCCATTCCGCTCCCAACCAGCCCTTCCCCATTCCGCTCCCAACCAGCCCCTTTGCCCATTCCGCTCCCAACCAGCCCCTTTGCCCATTCCACTCCCAACAAGCCCCTTTGCCCATTCCGCTCCCAACAAGCCCCTTTGCCCATTCCGCTCCCAACAAGCCCCTTTGCCCATTCCGCTCCCAACAAGCCCCTTTGCCCATTCCGCTCCCAACAAGCCCCTTTGCCCATTCCGCTCCCAACCAGCCCTTTGCCCATTCCGCTCCCAACAAGCCCCTTTGCCCATTCCGCTCCCAACAAGCCCCTTTGCCCATTCCGCTCCCAACAAGCCCCTTTGCCCATTCCGCTCCCAACAAGCCCCTTTGCCCATTCCGCTCCCAACCAGCCCCTTTGCCCATTCCGCTCCCAACAAGCCCCTTTGCCCATTCCGCTCCCAACCAGCCCCTTTGCCCATTCCGCTCCCAACCAGCCCCTTTGCCCATTCCGCTCCCAACAAGCCCCTTACCCCATTCCGCTCCCAACCAGCCCTTTGCCCATTCCGCTCCAACACAGCCCCTTTGCCCATTCCGCTCCCAACAAGCCCCTTTGCCCATTCCGCTCCCAACCAGCCCCTTTGTCCATTCCGCTCACAACAAGCCCCTTTGCCCATTCCGCTCCCAACCAGCCCCTTTCCCCACTCCGCTCCCAACCAGCCCCTTCCGCTCCCAACCAGCCCCTTCCCCTATTCACAAAAAGCACTTCTGGAAGAATGGTCAAACGTTCCCATAGACACCCCCCTAAACCTTGTGGACGGCCTTCCCAGAAGAGTTGAAGCTGTTATAGCTGCAGAGGGCGGGGCCAACTCAATATTGAACCCTACGGACTAAGACTGGGATGTCATTAACTTCATACGTGCGTTAAGGCCGGTGTCCCAATACTTTTGACAATTTAGTGTAGTTCAAATTGATCCACTATTTACACTGCACTTTACAGGATATACTACTCCACTTCCCTCCACACTGCGCTGTTATTTACTTCAACTGTAATAGAAAACACGCGTGAAAGTCGGGAAAACACGCCGAATGTGGAAATGGACCTTTAAATCCGCAACACAAACAGTAATAATTCTCACACACGTTACAACTGCACCAAAATTCCAGCGGACGAGAAGAAAAATGCGCCGCTTGCTGGATCAGCCCGTCACTCACAAGCCTTCCGGATACATTTCATTAAAGTCAAAGAATTCGGCTGCGGGATTGGAGACCTTTCCCAGTTTATTTTCTTTATCGCTCCTGAAACAGCCGCCTGATTATGTCAAGTGCTGCTGACAAAAAGCTGGTTTTCCTCTTATTTGTGTCATGACAGAAGTGCGTGTGATGGATGGCGACATTCTGATGGTACAACGTTAGCCGTGTCAGGGAACAAAAAATGCTAAGAAATTCTGCCTCCGAAAACCAGGGAATTCGCGTTTTTATTTATTAAATATGGTTTCTTTTATTTTTTTGTAAATATGATTTTATTTTTTTGTAAATATGGTTTATTTTATTTCTTATTAAAGATGGTTTATTTTATTTCTTATTAAAGATGGTTTATTTTATTTCATTAAAGATGGTTTATTTTATTTCATTAAAGATGGTTTATTTTATTTCATTAAAGATGGTTTATTTTATTTTTTTGTAAATATGGTTTATTTTATTTTTTTGTAAATATGGTTTATTTTATTTTTTTGTAAATATGGTTTATTTTATTTTTTTGTAAATATGGTTTATTTTATTTTTATTAAAGATGGTTTATTTTATTTTTATTAAAGATGGTTTATTTTATTTTTATTAAAGATGGTTTATTTTATTTTTATTAAAGATGGTTTATTTTATTTTTATTAAAGATGGTTTATTTTATTTTTATTAAAGATGGTTTATTTTATTTTTATTAAAGATGGTTTATTTTATTTTTATTAAAGATGGTTTATTTTATTTTTATTAAAGATGGTTTATTTTATTTTATTAAAGATGGTTTATTTTATTTTATTAAAGATGGTTTATTTTATTAAAGATGGTTTATTTTATTTTTTTGTAAATATGGTTTATTTTATTTTTTGTAAATAATGTTTATTTTTTATTAAATATGGTTTATTCTATTAAAGATGGTTCTATTAAAGATGGTTCTATTAAAGATGGTTCTATTAAAGATGGTTCTATTAAAGATGGTTCTATTAAAGATGGTTCTATTAAAGATGGTTCTATTAAAGATGGTTCTATTAAAGATGGTTCTATTAAAGATGGTTTATTTTATTGTAAGTAAGGTTTATTTTTTATTAAAGATGGTTTATTTTATTAAAGATGGTTTATTTTATTTTTTTGTAAATAAGGTTTATGTTTATTAAAGATGGTTTATTTTATTAAAGATGATTTTATTAAAGATGGTTTATTTTATTAAAGATGGTTTTATTAAAGATGGTTTATTTTATTTTTTTGTAAAGATGGTTTATTTTATTTTTTTTGTAAAGATGGTTTATTTTATTTTTTTGTAAAGATGGTTTATTTTATTTTTTTGTAAAGATTGTTTATTTTTTGTAAATATGGTTTATCTTTTTGTAAATATGGTTTATTTTATTATTTGTAAATATGATTTATTTTATCATTTGTAAATAGGTTTATTTTATTTTTTGTAAATAAGGTTTATTTGATTTTTTTGTAAATAAAGGTTTATTTGATTTTTTTGTAAATAAAGGTTTATTTGATTTTTTTGTAAATAAGGTTTATTTTATTAAAGATGGTTTATTTTATTAAAGATGGTTTATTTTATTTTTTTAAATATGGTTTATTTTATATTTTAAATATGATTTTTATAAATATGGTTTATTTTTTTATTTTTTAAATATGGTTTATTAAACATTGTTTTTAAAATGGTTACTTTTTTAAATATGGTTTTGTATTAATTTTCAAAAATATGATTTTTTATATATGGTTTATTTTTAAATATTTTTTTAAAATATGGTTTATTTTTTATTATGCGTTTTAAAAATTTTAATATATTTTTTTATTTATTTTTATCGTGTAAACGTTTGAGATGTCACACATTTGTATAACCAGACATTAAAAGTACATGTAATTCACATCAGATATCAAATTAGCATACTAGTATTGTAATTTGTAATTTGTAATATTGGTTTTTCTTTTTAATATGTGTTTTTATTTTTATTTTATATTTGTTTTAAAATTGTATTTTTAATTTTTATAGGAAATAGACAAACTGGTCTTGACCAATGAAGCTGAACACAAGCCGCAGCCATTGATGGTCACCAATAAGGTGTAGCACTGGCCCTTCTTTATAGAGCCCAGGCCCAATCAGTTGGGAAACTTTATGGCAGCTCCGTGAAACCCCTCCCACAGCGCAACCGGCTTCACCTCCTCTCCCTCTTGGTGACTGTTGTAGGGGAGCCACGGGAGGGGGGGGGGGGATCTGTTGACTGTTTCAAGTATGACTTGAAAGTTACTTCACTTATTGGTCTACCCACAAGGTAACCAAATAATGGGCCACCAGTTTGTCTCAGTGTGCCATTCTTCCACATTTGGTACCAGCCTATTGTCCATGCCCACAAGGTGCCATTTCACTGCTTCCAATGTGTAAATATCTGATCCTCCCGTTGCCACCTATGTCTACATGCCCACTGTAGGTATTCATTCCACCCAGAGGGGTCAAATACCTGCAGTGGTGGTAGCAGTAAATTGGTGGCATTTCAAGACGGGCCAACAGAAAAGTCAAAATGGGGCTTCATTTATAAGTGAACCCAAAGTATTGTGATTACTTTAATGTTTATTCCCTGCCCTACTGCTCTTCCCTGACCACTTCTAAACCACAGCACTGGTCCCTATTAGTGTAAGGACTGCTTTTAGTAGGCCCAACATCCACCCACCCCAACATCTACCCACCATTTAAGCACCCAAACCTCTACCTCTACCCAAACGTCCAACAGCCCAACAGCCCATCATCTAGTCCAACAGCCCATCATCTAGTCCAACAGCCCAACATCTAGTCCAACAGCCCAACATCTAGTCCAACAGCCCAACATCTAGTCCAACAGCCCAACATCTAGTCCAACAGCCCAACATCTAGTCCAACAGCCCAACATCTAGTCCAACAGCCCAACATCTAGTCCAACAGCCCATCATCTAGTCCAACAGCCCATCATCTAGTCCAACAGCCCATCATCTAGTCCAACAGCCCATCATCTAGTCCAACAGCCCATCATCTAGTCCAACAGCCCATCATCTAGTCCAACAGCCCAACATCTAGTCCAACAGCCCAACATCTAGTCCAACAGCCCAACATCTAGTCCAACAGCCCAACATCTAGTCCAACACCCCAACATCTAGTCCAACAGCCCAACATCTAGTCCAACACCCCAACATCTAGTCCAACACCCCAACATCTAGTCCAACAGCCCAACATCTAGTCCAACACCCCAACATCTAGTCCAACACCCCAACATCTAGTCCAACAGCCCAACATCTAGTCCAACAGCCCAACATCTAGTCCAACAGCCCAACATCTAGTCCAACAGCCCAACATCTAGTTACCCATCATCTAAACCACCCCATCAACACTCCAACATCTACCCCACCCCAACATCAAGTCCAACATCTACCCCACCATCTAACCACCTCATCATCTAGTCCAACACCCCAACATCCAACCATCCCAACATCTAGTCCAACACCCCAACATCTAGTCCAACACCCCAACATCTAGTCCAACACCCCAACATCTAGTCCAACACCCCAACATCTAGTCCAACACCCCGACATCTAGTCCAACACCCCGACATCTAACCACCCCATCATTTAGTCCAACACTCCAACATCTACCCCACCCCAACATCAAGTCCAACATCTACCCCACCATCTAACCACCCCATCATCTAGTCCAACACCCCAACATCTAGTCCAACATCTACCGCACCCCAACATCAAGTCCAACATCTACCCACCCCAACATCTACCCGCAATCTAACCACCCCATCTAGTCCAACACCCCAACATCTAGTCCAACATCTACCCCACCACAACATCAGGTCCAACATCTACCCCACCCCAACATCTACCCACCATCTAACCACCCTATCATCTAGTCCAACTTCTACCCCCACCCCAACTTCTACCCCCACCCCAACATCTACCCACAATCTAACCACCCCAACATCTAGTCCAACACCCCAACATCTAGTCCAACACCCCAACATCTAGTCCAACACCCCAACATCTAGTCCAACATCTACCCCACCACAACATCAAGTCCAACATCTACCCCACCATCTACCCCCCCATCTAACCACCCTATCATCTAGTCCAATTTCTACCCCCACCCCAACATCTACCCCAACATCTAGTCCAACATCTACCCACCCTAACATCTACCCACAATCTAACCACCCCATCATCTAGTCCAACATCTACCCCCACCCCAACATCTAGTCCAACATCTACCCCCCACTCCAATACCTACCCACCCCATCATCTAGTCCAACAGCCCAATATCTACCCAGCCCAACATCTAACATAGCCACCCCATCATAAATTGGCAATGGTGCCCCATGAACTGTAGTTACACCCCTGTGTAGGGTGTACACTCTCTACCTTCAGCATTTTTGGTTCAGTGGGGAAAATGAAAGCACGAGACTCGTATTGTTGTCCATGGACCACGGGAATCATTTCTCATGCCCATTCTTTCCCAATCATTTTTGATGACGGTTGCTTGATTGTTCCTCTATAGAGCCAAAGCCTAAACAGTTCTCGGCGTTCTCCAGAGCCAAAGGAAAACTTTTCCTACTGCTAAAAGGAAAGAAAATATATCGTCTAAGCAAAACTTTTATAGAAACTTTATATATAAAGTGTTTTTTTTTTTTTTTCCCTTAAGGACCGGCACCAATCACAGAAACCCTTTCAGCAAAATGATCGGGAATCTCTCCACAACACTACAAATAGCATTGTAAAAAAACGGTATAATTTTACAACAATCATCCCAAGAACATCGCGCCTGTGGCTTGATTACAGGTAATGTCCAGACAGCCCAGGAAATCTATTTTTCTTATTAAAGTCACACTTAGTTGGAACGGTGAGGCGATTTTATATGTGTTTTTCATGCAGACAAAAAGCAAAAAAAATGTCTGATCTGCGCCAAAAGGCTGTAGATTGTTCCCCCGTTGGAAGTCGCCTAAAGGGGGGGGGGTATATTTTAACAGCAATACAAACTTTGAATAAAATAGTAAATGAATAATTAATAATAAATTAGTAGCTTAACCACTTCAGCCCCCCCGGACCATTTGGCTGACCAACGACCGGAGCATTTTTTTTGCGACTCGGCGCTGCGTCGCTTTGACAATTGCGCGGTCGTGCGACGCGGCTCCCAAACAAAATTGGCGTCCTTTTTTTCCCCCACAAATAGAGATTTCTTCTGGTGGCATTTGATCACCTCTGCGGTTTTTATTTGTTGCGCTATAAACAGAAAATAGAGCGATAATTTAAAAGAAAAAAGGAATACATTATACTTTTTGCTATAATAAATATCCCCCAAAAATATATAAAAAAACTTTTTCCCCCAGTTTAGGCCGATACGTATTCTTCTACCCATTTCTCAAAAAAAAAAAAAAAAACGCAATAACCAATTGGTTTGCACAAAAGTTATAGCGTCTACAAAATAGGGTTTAGTTTTTTACGGCATTTTCATTAATATTTTTTTTTTTACTAGTAATGGCGGCGATCAGCGATTTTCATTGGTACTGCGACATTATGGCGGACACATTGGACACTTGACACATTTTTGGGACCATTGTCATTTTTACAGCGATCCGTGCTATACAAAATGTATTGATTACTGTAAAATGTCCCTGGCAGGGAAGGGGTTAACACTAGGGGGGCGAGGAAGGGGTTAATTATGTTCCCTGGGTGTGTTCTAACTAAGGGGGGGGGAATGACAGATCGCTGTTCATACTTTGAACATATGATCGAGTCATTTCTCCTCCTGAAAGAACCGGGAGTTGTGTGTTTACTTTGTGTGTTCCCGATTCTCGCGCTGCCACGAGTGATCGCGGGACCGCCGGGCACTCGCATCAGCACCGGGGGCGTGCGCCCCTAGTGGCCACAGAGCAACATCACGCTATATTACATGATTTTGCGCAGGCCGAGCCAACCTGCCGCAGTAAAACTGCGGTGGGGGGGGGGGATCGTCAAGAGGTTAAGGCAAGTTGACCCCCCCCCCTGACACGCCACATTTGGGGGGGGAGAGCAGAAACCCTCTCTGTAAATCAGTGTGGCGTTGCAGATGCAGCGTCGCACCGATCAGGACGGTGCCATTGCCGGCAATTGCCGCCAAATTTGACATACGATTTGACATTTCAAATCGCATGTCAAAACTGAACCAGAGCTAAAAAAGTGTGTGGATAGTGTGTGGATACTGTGCGGATACTGTGCGGATACTGTGCGGATACTGTGCGGATACTGTGCGGATACTGTGCGGATACTGTGCGGATACTGTGCGGATAGTGTGCGGATACTGTGCGGATAGTGTGCGGATACTGTGCGGATACTGTGCGGATACTGTGCGGATACTGTGCGGATACTGTGCGGATACTGTGCGGATACTGTGCGGATACTGTGCGCACCCCCCCCCCCCAACACACAGATCAGACAGGAGAGCCAGCCCCTGCACATATTGCAAACGCACCGCAATATATTGCAGTGCACATAAATACCCCAAGTAAAAGAGGAAGTGACCTCACAGGATAAAGGTGGATGGGGGGAAAAAAAACGTGGATGGAGAAAAAAAAAAAAAAACGTGGATGGAGAAAAAAAAAAAAAAAAACGTGGATGGAAAAAAAAAAAAAAAAAACGTGGATGGAAAAAAAAAAAAAAAAAAACGTGGATGGAAAAAAAAAAAAAAAACGTGGATGGAAAAAAAAAAAAAAAAAACGTGGATGGAAAAAAAAAAAAAAAAACGTGGATGGAAAAAAAAAAAAAAAAACGTGAATGGAGAAAAAAAAAAAAAAAACGTGGATGGAGAAAAAAAGGAAAAGAAAACGGGGATGGGGAAAAAAAAATGGGTGTTAACTGCATGTAAACATGTATAAAAATTCATTGCAGTGCACATAAATACCCCAAGAAATGGAAGAAGTGACCTCACAGGATGAGCGTGGATGGGAAAAAAAACGTGGATGGGGGAAAAAAAACGAGTGTTAACTGCATGTAAACGTATAAAATTCATGCAAATGTGCAGTTTCTGATGTGAAGTAGTATTTTTTTTGTATTAAATTCAATGATCTGGGATTTTTTTCTTTTTCGTATTAAATTCAATATTTTAGGATTTATTTTTTAAGTATTCTACCACCTTTTTTTATGCCCAAAAAAACAAAAGTCTTCACTCACCTGTTGCTGCACCTGCTGTGTGTTCACCTCCAACCAGGTGAATGGCGGGGGAAGGGAGGGATTCCTTTTATCACCTCTTTACCTGGCTATGGCTTTGTTAACTGTTTCATTCACACCGGCAGATTCCAGAATTAATTGTTGGGGGAAAAAGAAGCCACAAACCTCATTTTTCCTGAAAAGCAAACCGTGGTCATTAACCACTTGACCTCTGGGAGATTTACCCCCCTCCTTCATGCCCAGGCGTTTTATTTTTTATTTTTGCCATTCAACACTGCGCTACTTTTAACCACTTCAGCCCCGAAAGAATTTACCCCCCCCCTTTCCTGACCAGAGCACTGTTTGCGATTCGGCACTGCGCCGCTTTATCTGACAATTGCGCGGTCGTGCGGCGCGGCTCCCAAACAAAATTTACGTCCTTTTTTCCCCCCACAAATAGAGCTTTCTTTTGGTGGTATTCGATCTCCTCTGCGGTTTTTATTTTTTGCACTTTAAAAAAAAAGAGCGCAATTTTGAAAAAAACACTTAGGGCCAGATTCAGGTAGAGTTATCTATCTGTGATCCGCCAGCCTAACTGTCACTTTAAGCCGGCGTCTCTGTAACCAGAAAACAAGAAACGCCGGGTTGGAGTTCCGATGCGAGCGGCGTAATTGAATTTCGCCGTCGCATCGCAACTTTAATTTAAAAATGGCGCCGGGGGCGTTCCCGCTGATTAACGCCGAAAAAATATGTTAATCAGCGGGAATCGGCAATTCACGATCGTATTCGGGCGCGACGCAGTGACTTTCCGACGTTTCCGGAAGCGATCCGCGGCGTAAAGATAAAGCAGCACCCTAGTGGAGTATCCTATGTTAAGTATAGGCGTCGTCATCGCGTCGAAAAAAAAAAAAACCCGTCGCTTGCGTAAAACGTCCATGAATGGGAATGTGACGTCATTGACGTTCACTGTCAGAATTTGGAGCATGCGCACTGGGATGCATTGACAGTCGACGCATGCGCAGTACGTTCACCGCGGGATCGCGCTTAGTTTAAATAATACACGCCCCGTACCCGCCCAATTTGAATTCCGCTGGCTCATTTGCGATGCGCTGCCGCAACTTTAGGAGCAAGTGCTTCATGAAGAACAGCACTTGCTCCTAAAATTTTGCCAGAGTAACGTAAATGAGAAGCGTTACTCCAGAGCAAAGATGCCCCATCTACCTGAATCTGGCCCAATATCTTTTACTTTTTGCTATAATAAATATCTCAAATCTTAAAGGATATTGCCCAGTTTAGGCCGATACGTATTCTTCTACATATCTTTTGGAAAAAAATCGCGATAAGCGTTTATTGATTGGTTTGCGCAAAAGTTATAGCGTCTACAAAATAGGGGATAGTTTTATGGCATTTTTATAAAAAAAAATATTTTTACTAGTAATGGCGGCGATCAGCGATTTTTATCGTGGCTGCGACATTATGGGCTAACAGTGACACTGATGTTGTTCCTGATGAGAGGGAACAGACGATCAGCGTCCTGTCACTAGGCAGAACGAAGAGATGCCTTGTTTACACAGATCCGTCACACGATCGCGGGACACCAGTGGACTTCGAGCCTCCGGGTCCCGCGGGCACAGTCACAGAGCCCGCAGCAGGGGGGTGCTTGCTAGGGTGTGGAATTCAAAGTCGATATATATACGCGGCTGGGTTACGGTGACCACGGAAATTTTGATTGCTGACAACGGATCAACAGTGTCACATGTCCTGTCACTAGGAGAACAGGGAAATGCCTTGTTTACATCTCCCTGTTTCTTCCTCGTCGGACATTTGACATGAGGACCTGCTAATGCATACGCAACCAAATTCTTCAAACGCTGCTTCTGCCGACATATCTACTACAAAAAGGTAACCATTTTTTGCCACAACTTTAAACACATTCAACAAATTAGTACCCTTGATTAGTACTTGCTTTATGTTGCCAGGCCACACTTCCCCCACACCTATGTGCCATCAACCATAAATTTCCCTTATATTTCACCCAAGCTCTTCCAAAAAAAATATTAAAATAAAAAACCAAAAAAAAATAAAAAAAAATAAAAAAAACTCTATTTTTTTTTAAAACAACACAAAAATTAAATTAACCCAAACCCATAAAATTTTTTAGCTTACTACAAATTACCACTTCTGTAGTCATAATTACCACTTTGTGCACTGAACCCGACTTTCAGGTCCCCCTTCCCCCCTCCACCCCCGCAAATATTTACCCTACCCACTTTGTTAAATTAGTGATAAACCCTTAAAAATAAAATCTTGTTTTTCAATTATAAACCCGCGCCCAACTCTTACCCTTTTCAACCACAAATCAGTAGTTGGGTATAAATTAGTAATAATCTGTTAACTCTATTTTTTTCCCCCAAAGCAAAATCCCATTATTAAATATAATTCATTTCATAACTTATTAATCAAACACACATAAATAATTTAAATTGTGTGAGAGTCTAATCTCCCGCAAATTAGAGAGATTAATAAAATGAAGTCACTCTGCTGTGCTAATGGATTGCTGCTTAAACCTTTTCTGCTTCTGTAATAACAGTTATAATTTGTGATTAAGCAAAAAAAAAAAAAAAACTGGGTTCATAGTCCGTCCAATATTGGCCAAAAAATTTTGTGGAATTGAAAAAAAAAGAATGTGTATTGCAAAAAGTTCTAAGCGAATATGTGTCTTTAAAATCCAGTCCATAATTTATAAAAGTTGCTCTTAATTTCAGATTCCATACCCAAACTTACCCATATCTATTCTTGCCTACTAAATCTGGGACCAGTATTCTTGTCCCCTGTACTGGCTATAACATGATTGAGTGATTATGACCTCAGTATGTGTTGTGCTTCATAATATGGACAGTGGCACTAAATACATGTGTTGTAGACCTGTGACCATGTCATATTGACTATTTGTCTTATTTCCCCTCATGTCATAATGGACAGTGCATTATGTAGTGATTGGGGCAGATTCCTGTGACATATACTACTCATTTGTCCTTTCCCTCATACTCATAATCAGTAATATATATATGATCCCACCTTCATATTTTTGATTCACCTTTCCCCCTACACAATTAGGGGATGGTGAAACCCTTAGGGGTGGGACCTGATGTGATTTTCCTCAGTATGTGTGTGTGGCTGCAATGAGGACAGCACAAGTGTGAGTAGTCCTCACATGTGCCTGACATGTAGTATTGTTTATGTGTGTGTGGTATCAATAAGGACTCCTAGTGGGCTGATGTGACTGATTATCCTCATTAAGTGTTGTGTGGCTGCAATAAGGAAACACACACTTGTATATATCCAGGGCCCACATTGACTGATGTCCTTAGTATTTCCCTGTTCCTGCATAAGGATCAATACAACTACATACAGTATTCATGGACATTCACTCTGTCTGCCATACCCTGATTAATATTTTGCTCCTAATCACCAGAGTAACCATGGTAACCCCATCCTCTACATTGTGAATCCTACCCTTTTATGTCCATCATATGTTGCATGCACCCCTATATATGACCATCACAACTTGTTCACTATATTCATCTCTCCCACCTAATTCATCAATTCATTTCCTGTCCTCCTGGGAGTATGGATGGTGAAAGCCCTCGGGGGTGGGACTGATGTGAGGGATTGTCCTCATTATGTGTGTGTGGCTGCAATAAGGACCCCTAGTGAGCATGACCAGTGCATACAGTACATGTGGATGCTCTCTCTGCCATAATTCCTGATTCATTTCCTGTCCTCCTGGGAGTGTGGATGGTGAAAGCCCTCAGGGATGGGACTGATGTAAGGGATTGTCCTCAGTATGTGTGTGTGGCTGCAATAAGGATCCCTAGTGGGCTGGATCAGTACATACAGTACATGTGGATGCTGTCTGCCATAATTCCTCATTAATTTCTTGTCCTCCTGGGAGTAGCGATGGTGAAAGCCCTTAGGGGTGGGACTGATTTGAGTAATTTCCTTGGTATGTGTGTGTGGCTGCAATAAGGACAGTGCATTGTGTAGTCCCAGGGGGCAGGGGCTGATGTGGCTGATTGTCCTTAGCATGTGTGTGTGGCTGCAATAAGGACCCCTAGTGGGCATGACCAGTACATACAGTACATGTGGATGCTCTCTCTGCCATAATTCCTCATTCATTTCCTGTCCTCCTGGGAGTATGGATGGTGAAAGCCCTCAGGGGTGGGACTGATTTGAGTGATTTCCTCGGTATGTGTGTGTGGCTGTAATAAGGACCCCTAGTGGGCTGCACCAGTACATACAGTACATGTGGATGCTTTCTCTGCCATAATTCCTCATTCATTTCCTGTTCTCGGGCTCCTGGTAGTGTGACCATGTGTCGCGGATTGCCCAGGACAGTCCCGCATTTTGCAGGTCTGTCCCGGGCACCTTCATTCCGGGACAATACAGTGTCCCGGAATGAAACTGACACAGCCACCCCCCCTCCCCGGGCCAATCTGATGCCCCCAAAAAAGGCCGCCACATCACCGCTTTACTCACTGACAGTACCTGTCCTGGCCGGGAATGCCTGGAGGAGCACAGTCCCCGCCCCCTGCTTGTGATTGGAGAAAGTGTAAATCCCGCCTCTTGTGTCCAATCACTGTGCTGTGATTCGTTACACCACAAGCTGTTTTTTGGGAATGGGGGGGGGGGGGGGTATCCCTGAATGGTAGTTTGGAAATGTGGTCATCCTAGCCCCTGGGGACAATCGGCCCCTTACAGTTGTACTGCCTGTACCCCCCCTGATGGCGGCCCTGGGTGTGAGGGCCACATGAAGTGACCTGGAGAGCCAGATTTGGCCCACGGGTCTTGTGTTTGACACCTGTGCAATAGAGGAACCGTCTTCCTCTCCCTCTGCCCTGCCGCTATGGTAGAGCGCCACCTGCAGTGGAGACAGCAGACCGCACCCACTTACAGACTGTAGGATCCTCAGGGGGAGGGACCTACGTGAGTCAAAAAGTAAAATACACTAAAACATGAAGTGGCAAAAGCACAAAATAAGTCATTTCCATTGTGCAGTCATACGATCTTCCCATGGACGGACTCTCAGGGTTCAATGAGATAAAAAAACATTTTCCACTCAGCGAGAAGAAGAAGAACTCTTATCACTGAATGTAAGGAGATCTCTACGGACTTATTTCTGTGTCTCCCATCAATCCGATCATTCTTCCGGGACAAAGGAAAGAAACAATCAAAGGAGGAACAAAACCAGAGCAAGGCAACAGATATAATCTTCTGGTGGAAGCGCGAAACACCGGCGCTTTATTTCACCGCCACGCGTAATAATAAGACTATTTTGGAAAATGACGGTTGTTTGAACAGCATGTGGGAAACAATGCTTGCCTAAATTGCCGGGGATATTGGATCCTCTTGAAATGTCATGATCATCAAGAGGGGGGGCGTTGCTGGTTAGATGTATCGGAAAACAGCATAAAAAACATGTTCGAGGAAACGTGGAGGAAAATCAAATGGAGTAATGACTGAATCTAGACCATATACTACAGCCCTCGAAATTTCCACTCGCCTACTAGCATTTGGCGAGTGGATTTAGGCTGGGGGCGAGTGATGACAGGGCTACATGACCAATCTCCCTCCAATCTGTGCCTACACTTAGAGACCAGATGAGATTGGCGGCCGAAGAGGAAAGGTGCATGCTCGGGAAAAGTAGTCTGGTGAGCCGCGTACAGGCAGCGCAGTACACAGGAGCTCTCCTTACAATTCTCATTAAGCCATGGGACCTAACAGTATGACCTCTCTGAGCCTGCCCCCCTCCCCCCTCCCAATGTAGCTGGAGAGCAGAAAGTAATGAGTGAGGTGGAGGATTGGGAAAATTACCCCCCTGGTGCAGCGCTCACTGAAAGTTGCCCTGACATGAGAGTGGCAGCCTTCCAGTTTGTGCAGTTTTCTTCTCCTTGTGCTCTATGTAAGTCTCCAACAGTTTAGCCTGAGCACTGTGAACAGACTGGTCTCAATGTGCGCTGTGCTTTGGTGTCAATGGCAGTGCAGTTGTGTGGATCTCAGCGCTGGATTGTACTCCCTCCCGCTGTGCTGCAGCTCCTCTCCTCACTGTCAGCCTGAATAAAAGGGGGAAGTGGGTACATGCAAGCGTGGAGCTGCACACACAGGCTCCTGATGATGAGATGAATAGGAGAGAGAGAGAGAGGATGGAGGTGAATTGCAGAGGAGACAGCAAGAGAATGGGGAAGAGACCCAGTTCTAGTGCCATGTCCCTCTGATCTGCCCCCAGTGCCCTGTCCCATTTTGTTAAAGTTGTTGTTGGTAATATTTAATTGTGTAAAACATTTAACAGTGTCATTCCATAAGATAATCTATGAGGGTTTGTTTACGGGTGCAATTAGGCGGAGGGAAGTGTATGAATTAGGTGAGGCAACTGGTGGCGAGTAACTCTTGAGGCCTGGCTAGTAGCTCAGGACTTGAAATTTTGAGCCCTGATATACTATATATAGTATACGGTGCCGATCCTGACCTCCCTGGGGCCCTAAGCAAAATGACATGTCACATTAAAGTTGATAAGCGGGGGTGCTGACTTCTTACCTCTTCTCCCATGCAGCCAGCGATTTGAGACACGGGGTGAGGGGCCGAAAAAGACATGTCACATTAAAGTTGAGAAGCGGGGGGGGGGGGGGGAAGCAGGTGGGGCCCTAAGCGGCTTGCATAGTGAGCCTATAGGGCGGATCGGCCCTGACAGTATACATACACACATACAGAGGGGAAAATAATGATTTGATCCAATTGCCGCCGGTGGCAATTTTTTTGGATGGGGCGGCAAATAGTACCACTCCCCCCTGGTCGGTTGGGTCTGGAGCACTTACTCTCTTACTCTATTCCGGGCTCCGGTGGCGGCTTCTCCTGCTCTCCACGGGCATCGTGGCGGCTTTTGTTTCCTCCCTCCTCCTCGGCGGGCCATTTGGGACTCTCCTCTTTTCGGCTAATCGGAAAAACGGGTCTCAGACTCTCTCCTGATTGGCCGGATTGAGGATCAGTGTTTCAATAGTGAATATTCTTTTGCTGTTTGCTGGGCTCCTGGCGCAATGCTCTGCGCTCCGAGCCCACCCTATTTTGAAGCCTGTTAACCCGCGTACACACGATCGGTTCAAACCGATGAAAACGGACTGAAGTTTGTTTTCATCGGCCCAAACCGGTCGTGTGTAGGCCCCATCGGTCCGTTATCCTTCGGTCCAAAGGGCTTGCTTTAAAATTGAACCGATGGACGGCTAACCGATAGGTCAAAACCGATCGTTAGTACGCACGAGCATCGGTTAAAAATCCACGCATGCTCAGAATCAAGTCGACGCATGCTTGGAAGCATTGAACTTCGTTTTTTTCATCAGGTCGTTGTGTTTTACATCACCGCATTCTGACACGATTGGTTCATGAACCGATGGTGTGTAGGCACATCAGTCCATCGGTCAGCTTCATCGGTGAACCGATGAAAACGGATGGACCGATCGTGTGTACAGGGCTTTAGAGACTGTGGGCCAGATTCAGAGACCCGTAACTCCTGTCTAACTGGTGTTAGACTGGAGTACTTTCGAATTACGCACGTTTTTTAGCTAGTCTGAAATCTCAAACCATGAAAAGATGGCTGCGGGCTTCAATTAGACTGCATTACGTGTTTGTACGCCTTCGGATCTACGCTGCAATAAAATTGCGGCCACTGGGTGGACTTCCCGTCGTTTTCCGCGTCGGGGTATGCAATCTCTTACGGCATCTTTAGTCTAATATTAGACAGCCCATATTAAGTATGGCCGTCGTTCCCACGTCGAATATTAACGTTTTCCGACGTCTTTTTTTATTTTTTACGTAAGTCGTCCGGGAATAGGAATGTTCGTAAACGACGCTACTCCAAAAAAAAAATGACGTAACGACGTGATTTCGCGCAATGCACGGCAGGAAATTTCTGAACGGAGCATGCGCAGTTCGAGCGCCGCGGGGACGCGCCTAATTTAAATACTTCACGCCCCCTAATCGCGGAGAGAAATAGACTACGCCGCCGTATCGTACGGGCAAAAATCTACCAGAATTCGATTTAGAGCCTGGTAAAATACGGCAGCGTAGAGTATTTCGAATACGCTGCGCACATTTACGTGTACCTGAATCTGGCCCTGTGGCTCTAATCAGGTGCTTGAAAAAAAACGTTCATCACAGCAATGCAGCCTCCATTGTTCTTTTCAAAATTCGTCACTGGGATCCTGCTCACAGCTGATGATTAAACCATCCGTTGTTAAGGACGCGGTGGCCAGTTTTCTGGGCCGCTCCTTAGCAACCAGCTTAAATCTGGGAAAATTATCACTAAATCAAACAAATACCGCATTCGGTATGGATTGAACACTTTCACAATTGTTGGCACAAATGCAGTATCTTACCGCATTTTATTAGCCATTATTTAACTCTTAGGCCCTGTACACGCGATCAGGCCGGTCCGATGAAACTTGTCCGACGGACCGTTTTCATCGGGTCACCCCTGAAGTGGTGTGATGGTCTGATATGCGTACACACCATCGGGCCAAAATCCCCTCGGACCAGAACGCGGTGACGTAGAACACAACGACGTGCTGAAAAAACAAAGTTCAATGCTCCCAAGCATGCGTCGACTTGATTCTGAGCATGCGCGGGTTTTTGGTCCGATCCTTTTGTGTACTAACCGTCGAATCTGTCCGACGGACAGGTTTCCATCGGACAGGTTTTAAAGCATGTTTTAAAACTTTGGTCCGATAGGCCGTACACACCATCGAACTGGTCCGATGAAACTGGTCTGCAGACCATGTCCGATCGTGTGTACGCGGCCTTAGTGCATTGACCCCATAAGCTTCTATAGAGTGGGGCTGTGGGGGAACTGTAATACAAGTGCCCAGGTAAGGCCGGCAATTATTTTTTATCACCTGGTGACCCTGATAGGCCTGTGATGCCACCTAACTACATTTTCTGAGTTTTCCATTCTCACTGAAGATCTTTTGATTTAAATCCAGTAAATAAGTAATTCATAGATACAGTAAATGGCCGCGGATAAACAACTAGTAAATAGTTTTTCCCTCAAAGGACATTGGCAGGAGGCGTAGGCGGCAGCGGGATGCCAGCAATGATTGTAATATCTATTTATAAGTCACTGGCAGAGGGTTCCCCTCCGTCTCTCATGATCGGTATTCAGTACAAAGGTCGATCCTCACGTCATACGACTGTATGCTGGCAATCCGTGTTCTGACATTTATCACCAGGTGTCTCTGACAACATTTGTTTTGTTTGTAGTCAGTGAATTTCTACAGTACTTTGATGCCCAGAGGTGCCCAGAGGTGCCCAGAGGTGCCCAGAGATCAGTTTATCACCAGCTGCCTCAATGTCTGGTAAACAATATATTCCCTTGAAATGAATATTTTGTATTTTCCTGCCGGCCTCCTGCACCCAGCTGACCAGTTCCTGTTGGTCTGTGCAGGGTCAGTCCTTGGTCTCCCGTGGAAAGGGAATTGCCAGACCCCGCAATGGACAGTATAATGTTTAATGGAACCACCTGGAGTCAGGCATGTACTGGACATTGGGACTACAGGGAGTTCCCACAAATAGAGTTTTCTTTTGGTGGTATTTGATCACCTCTGGGATTTTTATTTTCTTCTTTTTTTTTCTGTTTTAATTACAAAACTTTGTAAATAAATACGTTTTCTCCTTTACGGATTGGCACTGATGAGGCTGCACTGACGGGCACTGATGGGCACCGATGAGGTGGCACCAATGAAGGGACACTGATGAGGTGGCATTGATGGGCACTGATGATGGGCACTAATATGCGGCACTGATGGGCGCTGTTAGATGGCACCGATATGCAGCACGGATGGACACAGATAGGCGGCATGAACTGACACCCCGCAACAACGATCGCCGCGATGACGTTATATGACGTCCGGTCAGGATATTGAAACCACTTTGCCGCCGTCATTTTGCATAAGGTGGGCGGCAAGTGGTTAAATTGGCTTGTGACAAATGCTGCAATCTAGAAATTGGATGAAAGGTTTAGCTCTGGGAAACACTATTTTGAAAGATAAAAAGTGCATTTTATATACATCTATATAGATCAGACCAAAATGATGGACAAATGAGGGCGGGAAGAGGGACAGAGGGACATTGCTCCAAATCAGGGACAGTCCCTCGAGATCCGGGACATTCCCTTGAGATCCGGGACATTCCCTTGAGATCCGGGACAGTCCCTCGAGATCCGGGACAGTCTCTCGAAATCCGGGACAGTCCCTCGAGACCCAGGACAGTCCCTCGAAATCCGAGACAGTCCCTTGAGATCCAGGACAGTCCCTCAAAATCCGGGACAGTCCCTCGAGATCCGGGACAGTTGGGAGTGATGGTCACAGTGCCCGGTACATTCCTTCGAGATATGGGACATTCCTTCGAGATATGGGACATTCCTTCGAGATTCAGGACAGTCCCTCGAGATCCGGGACAGTCTCTCGAAATCCGGGACAGTCCCTCGAGACCCAGGACAGTCCCTCGAAATCCGAGACAGTCCCTCGAGATCCAGGACAGTCCCTCGAAATCCGGGACAGTCCCTCGAGATCCAGGACAGTCCCTCGAAATCCGGGACAGTCCCTCGAGATCCGGGACAGTTGGGAGTGATGGTCACAGTGCCCGGTACAAAGCTTATTAGGAAAAATGTCCTCTTCTCATTCCCTAATTAGTGACGCTTCCTCTTTAAAGACATTTAAACTTCAGAACTCAACATGTGAACTCGCTGATGCCGAGAAGTTGGAGGATTAAAATATCTCGGCGGGAACGGGGCTGCTGGCGGAAAGTCACGTTGTCACCTTTCCTCCAATCCTGCACAGCGCCAAGTAGGATAAAGGTGGTGGAGACGCAGATGGGGAAAAGTCACGATGGTCTGAAAATAAAGGAGCAGATAAATTAATAATGGATGAATAAAGAAACACATAAAGAAATTAATAAACAAACAAATAAATTAATTAATAAACAAACAAATAAAGAAATTAATAAACAAACAAATAAAGAAATTAATAAACAAACAAATAAAGACATTAATAAACAAACAAATAAATAAGTAAATAAAACCTTCTTTGTTCTCTGTGTATCGGCCTTTGTGTTTGTTGAGCAGCATTGCGTTAACACTTTGCGGTACCCGCGTACGCCTGCGATGCAAGTTTTATTATAACATCCCCGGCTGCAATACTGAGACGCAGAGAAGTTGCATT
Organism: Rana kukunoris; assembly: GCA_029574335.1. Classification (NCBI taxonomy): domain Eukaryota; kingdom Metazoa; phylum Chordata; class Amphibia; order Anura; family Ranidae; genus Rana; species Rana kukunoris. The sequence goes on along the minus strand of CM056059.1, from coordinate 329,080,520 downwards.
CGAATCACTTTAATAAAGGAAGTAACGGGCCATAAGGGAGGCCAGATACTGAAAATATATGTCGGCTTCTATGGATTAAAGCGCATGCAAACCCTAAAGTCCTGTACACACGATCGGTTTGTCCGCTGAAAACCGACCATCGCACAAACCGATCTTGTGTGGGCCCCACGTGTAGAGCACGACAGGAAGATGGCACGGCGCTGCGCTAACCACAGACAGGGAGACATTTCCCGATCTCTGCAGCCGAGCATTGGGACAATGTCTCCCTGCCAGCGCCGTGCAGACTTCCTGGAGGGCTCTGCACGTGGAGTGTGCGGACACGCCGGAGCTCATCCCTAGTTGGGAGGTATGAATACGGTCTGACAGAAAGTATTGCAACGACTGCCATTTTATTCTCTAGGATGTCTGAAAAAAAAAAAATATATATATATATATATATATATATATATATATATATATATATATATAATAATATGTTTGGGCGTTCTAAGTAATTTTCTAACAAAAAAACAAAGAGATCTTAACTTGTAAACACCAAAGTTTGGGAGAAATAGGCCGGTCATTAAGCGAGAAATGTAAACATTGTCAGGACGGCATGTTGCTAAGCAACAACAAGCTTTGTGTTTATTTGATGTATTCTCGGGTAGAATGACTTGTTTTCACTTTCTTTTTTCTCGGAGAGCAGACAGGGAGAGTTATTCGTCTCTCCTGTGACCTCCAATAGTACCAGGCACACCTCCTCCACTATCTGTATATGAAAACAAAGAGCACACGCGCCACATTCAACATGGCGTCTTCACGTCGCCGCCGACGCACAGGAGGCGCGGCTGTTTTCCGCCGCTGTGATTGGTCTCTCGGCCCTCTGGCGTCATGACGTCGCCCCTGGAACCCGGAAGTCCTGTAGTAGATTAGAAGCTGCCTGTCCCCGGGCTGGTATCATGCTCCTGACTCACTTGCTGCTCCCTCAGCGCCTGCAGCAAGTCGCCGCCCTCACCAGTCGCCTGAGCTCGGCCTGCTTCGGCCAGGGGAGGTTCCAGGTTCATCCTATGCCGAGGATACTCTCCAGGGAGGCCAGCTCCCTGCCCACATCCACCATGGAGGAGCTCCTGAGCAGGTGTGTGCCCCCCCTGCCCCCCTATGAGACTAAAGACAAGACCCCCCCTCCCCCTGAGCCGCAGAGCTTGCACTTCATGCAGCAGTACCGGAGCCTGGACGCGGAGCGCAGGGCGGCCCTGCTGGGGGAGCTGGCGGCGGGGTACGGCGTGGACCATGCCCAGGTGGCGGAGCTGAGCGGGAAGCTGGTCCAGGATCAGCAGAAGAGGGACCTGGGCACCGTGCTGCAGGTGGAGGACCGGCTCCGCTACTACCTCACCCCCCAGTACAAGGGGCTCTTCTGTCACATCAGCAAGCTGGAGGGGGGCGTCAAGTTCCTGGTGGACCTGAGAGCCGACATCATAGAGAGTATGGCGTCCAAGGCGGCCGACGGCCCCCACGTCCGGGTAAGATGGTCCTGATTTATCGTAATCCACACTGAAGAAGTTAAAGTATAATAACCCCCAACATTGGTGCCAGCGGAGGCGATAGTAACCCCCAACGTTGGTGCCAGTGGAGGCAATAGTAACCCCCAACGTTGGTGCCATTGGTGGCAATAGTAACCCCCAACGTTGGCGCCAGTGGTGGCGATAGTAACCCCCAACGTTGGCGCCAGCGGTGGCGATAGTAACCCCCAACGTTGGTGCCAGCGGAGGCGATGGTAACCCCCAACGTTGGTGCCAGCGGAGGCGATGGTAACCCCCAACGTTGGTGCCAGCGGAGGCGATGGTAACCCCCAACGTTGGTGCCAGCGGAGGCGATAGTAACCCCCAGCGTTGGTGCCAGTGGAGGCGATAGTAACCCCCAGCGTTGGTGCCAGCGGAGGCGATAGTAACCCCCAACGTTGGTGCCAGCGGAGGCGATAGTAACCCCCAACGTTGGTGCCAGCGGAGGCGATAGTAACCCCCAACGTTGGTGCCAGCGGAGGCGATAGTAACCCCCAACGTTGGTGCCAGCGGAGGCGATAGTGACCCCCAACGTTGGTGCCAGCGGAGGCGATAGTGACCCCCAACGTTGGTGCCAGCGGAGGCGATAGTGACCCCCAACGGTGGTGCCAGCGGAGGCGATAGTAACCCCCAACGGTGGTGCCAGCGGAGGCGATAGTAACCCCCAACGGTGGTGCCAGCGGAGGCGATAGTAACCCCCAACGGTGGTGCCAGCGGAGGCGATAGTAACCCCCAACGGTGGTGCCAGCGGTGGCGATAGTAACCCCCAACGGTGGTGCCAGCGGTGGCGATAGTAACCCCCAGCGTTTGGTGGCAATAATAACCCCCCCAGCAGTGGTGGAAAAGAAAGTGTAGACTAGACAATGATGATCATGATAAAGAGCATTGAAAAAGTGATACATATAAACACAATGTTAGAAATTGAGATGTATCAATTGTGTGGTGGTCTGAAGATTCACTCTCCCACATGAATACAGACCACCACACAGGGATTTCTTCAGAATAACACAAGATACCAGCCCGGGGACCTCTCCAGCTACACAGTTGGATTAGACCTACTCCATTGGTCCACTAGAGGCTCTGAAGACTTGTTATCTTTCGATCCGTCCACCGATCGTTGATGTTGGTAGTCTATACAAAGCCCTTTTGGAGACATATGTCCCCTAAGTCACTTCATTTGGTAATCCGGCACTCATTCCGGTGGTGGGAACATTGCACAGGGAAGAAGTCACTTATTTACATTCACCTGGTGGATCTCCAAATTATCCACGGACTTTATTATATCAATTTGTCTGAAGACACACAATTGCTACATCTCAATTTCTAACATTGTATTTATATGTATCACTTTTTCAATGCTTTTTATCATCATTGTCTAGCGCTACACTTTCTTTGTTAGCGGCTATTAATATCACTGACCACGCAGGGTATCTGCACTTTTTCCGATAATAGCGTTGGGTGCCGGTGGTGGCAATAATAACCCCCAGCGTTGGGTGCCGGTGGTGGCAATAATAGCGTTTGGTGCCGGTGGTGGCAATAATAACCCCCAGCGTTGGGTGCCGGTGGTGGCAATAATAGCGTTTGGTGCCGGTGGTGGCAATAATAGCGTTTGGTGCCGGTGGTGGCAATAATAGCGTTTGGTGCCGGTGGTGGCAATAATAGCGTTTGGTGCCGGTGGTGGCAATAATAGCGTTTGGTGCCGGTGGTGGCAATAATAGCGTTTGGTGCCGGTGGTGGCAATAATAGCGTTTGGTGCCGGTGGTGGCATGAATAGCGTTTGGTGCCGGTGGTGGCAATAATAGCGCTGGTGGCAATTGGGGTTGTCCAGATACCGATACTAGTATCGGGACCGATACCGAGTATTTGAGGGAGTACTTGTACTCGCACAAATGCTCCCGATACCTAAATAGAATACTTTTTATTTATCAACATGTTCTGTGAAAATTCTTTGAGTTTTTTTACTACTGCGTGACAAGAAAATAAAACATTTTTATTCATTTTTACTAATTTTTATTCTTTTATAATGTCTTGAGTTAGAGTTCTTCATAATTCTAAAGAAAATATCCTTAGTCTGTATTGTGGTTTGAAAACTGTCACATGACATTTAAAAAAAGTATCGGTATTCGGTATCGGCGAGTACATGGAAAAAAAGTATCGGTACTTGTACTCGGTCCTAAAAAAGTGGTATCGGGACAACCCTAGTGGCATTAATAGCGTTGGGTGCCGGTGGTGGCATTAATAGCGTTGGGTGCCGGTGGTGGCATTAATAGCGTTGGGTGCCGGTGGTGGCAATAATAGCGTTTGGTGACGGTGGTGGCATTAATAGCGTTGGGTGCCGGTGGTGGCAATATTAGCGGTGGGTGCCGGTGGTGGCAATATTAGCGTTGGGTGCCGGTGGTGGCAATATTAGCGTTGGGTGCCGGTGGTGGCAATATTAGCGTTGGGTGCCGGTGGTGGCATTAATAGCGTTGGGTGCCGGTGGTGGCAATAATAGCGTTTGGTGCCGGTGGTGGCAATAATAGCGTTGGGTGCCGGTGGTGGCAATAATAAGCGTTGGGTGCCGGTGGTGGCAATAATAGCGTTGGGTGCCGGTGGTGGCAATAATAAGCGTTTGGTGCCAGTGGTGGCAATAATAGCGTTGGGTGCCGGTGGTGGCAATATTAGCGTTGGGTGCCGGTGGTGGCAATATTAGCGTTGGGTGCCGGTGGTGGCAATAATAGCGTTGGGTGCCGGTGGTGGCAATAATAGCGTTGGTGCCGGTGGTGGCAATAATAGCGTTGGGTGCCGTGGTGGCAATAATAGCGTTGGGTGCCGGTGGTGGCAATAATAGCGTTGGGTGCCGGTGGTGGCAATAATAGCGTTGGGTGCCGGTGGTGGCAATAATAGCGTTGGGTGCCGGTGGTGGCAATAATAGCGTTGGGTGCCGGTGGTGGCAATAATAGCGTTGGGTGCCGGTGGTGGCAATAATAGCGTTGGGTGCCGGTGGTGGCAATAATAGCGTTGGGTGCCGGTGGTGGCAATAATAGCGTTGGGTGCCGGTGGTGGCAATAATAGCGTTGGGTGCCGGTGGTGGCAATATTAGCGTTGGGTGCCGGTGGTGGCAATAATAGCGTTGGGTGCCGGTGGTGGCAATAATAGCGTTGGGTGCCGGTGGTGGCAATAATAGCGTTTGGTGGCAATAATAGCGTTGGGTGCCGGTGGTGGCAATAATAGCGTTGGGTGCCGGTGGTGGCATGAATAGCGTTTGGTGACGGTGGTGGCATGAATAGCGTTTGGTGACGGTGGTGGCAATAATAGCGTTTGGTGCCGGTGGTGGCAATAATAGCGTTTGGTGCCGGTGGTGGCAATAATAGCGTTTGGTGCCGGTGGTGGCAATAATAGCGTTGGGTGCCGGTGGTGGCAATAATAGCGTTTGGTGGCAATAATAGCGTTTGGTGGCAATAATAGCGTTGGGTGCCGGTGGTGGCATTAATAGCGTTGGGTGCCGGTGGTGGCAATATTAGCGTTTGGTGCCGGTGGTGGCAATAATAGCGTTGGGTGCCGGTGGTGGCATGAATAGCGTTTGGTGACGGTGGTGGCAATAATAGCGTTTGGTGACGGTGGTGGCAATAATAGCGTTTGGTGACGGTGGTGGCAATAATAGCGTTTGGTGACGGTGGTGGCAATAATAGCGTTTGGTGACGGTGGTGGCAATAATAGCGTTTGGTGGCAATAATAGCGTTTGGTGCCGGTGGTGGCAATAATAGCGTTGGGTGCCGGTGGTGGCAATAATAGCGTTTGGTGGCAATAATAGCGTTTGGTGCCGGTGGTGGCATTAATAGCGTTGGGTGCCGGTGGTGGCAATATTAGCGTTTGGTGCCGGTGGTGGCAATAATAGCGTTGGGTGCCGGTGGTGGCATGAATAGCGTTTGGTGACGGTGGTGGCAATAATAGCGTTTGGTGACGGTGGTGGCAATAATAGCGTTTGGTGACGGTGGTGGCAATAATAGCGTTTGGTGACGGTGGTGGCAATAATAGCGTTTGGTGACGGTGGTGGCAATAATAGCGTTTGGTGACGGTGGTGGCAATATTAGCGTTTGGTGCCGGTGGTGGCAATATTAGCGTTTGGTGCCGGTGGTGGCAATATTAGCGTTTGGTGCCGGTGGTGGCAATAATAGCGTTTGGTGCCGGTGGTGGCAATAATAGCGTTTGGTGCCGGTGGTGGCAATAATAGCGTTGGGTGCCGGTGGTGGCAATAATAGCGTTGGGTGCCGGTGGTGGCAATATTAGCGTTGGGTGCCGGTGGTGGCAATATTAGCGTTGGGTGCCGGTGGTGGCAATATTAGCGTTGGGTGCCGGTGGTGGCGGCAATATTAGCGTTGGGTGCCGGTGGTGGCAATAATAGCCTTGGGTGCCGGTGGTGGCAATAATAGCGTTTGGTGGCAATAATAGCGTTTGGTGCCGGTGGTGGCAATAATAGCGTTTGGTGCCGGTGGTGGCATTAATAGCGTTGGGTGCCGGTGGTGGCAATATTAGCGTTTGGTGCCGGTGGTGGCAATAATAGCGTTGGGTGCCGGTGGTGGCATGAATAGCGTTTGGTGACGGTGGTGGCAATAATAGCGTTTGGTGACGGTGGTGGCAATAATAGCGTTTGGTGACGGTGGTGGCAATAATAGCGTTTGGTGACGGTGGTGGCAATAATAGCGTTTGGTGACGGTGGTGGCAATAATAGCGTTTGGTGACGGTGGTGGCAATAATAGCGTTTGGTGACGGTGGTGGCAATAATAGCGTTTGGTGACGGTGGTGGCAATAATAGCGTTGGGTGCCGGTGGTGGCAATAATAGCGTTTGGTGGCAATAATAGCGTTTGGTGGCAATAATAGCGTTTGGTGCCGGTGGTGGCATTAATAGCGTTGGGTGCCGGTGGTGGCAATATTAGCGTTTGGTGCCGGTGGTGGCAATAATAGCGTTGGGTGCCGGTGGTGGCATGAATAGCGTTTGGTGACGGTGGTGGCAATAATAGCGTTTGGTGACGGTGGTGGCAATAATAGCGTTTGGTGACGGTGGTGGCAATAATAGCGTTTGGTGACGGTGGTGGCAATAATAGCGTTTGGTGACGGTGGTGGCAATAATAGCGTTTGGTGACGGTGGTGGCAATAATAGCGTTTGGTGCCGGTGGTGGCAATATTAGCGTTTGGTGCCGGTGGTGGCAATATTAGCGTTTGGTGCCGGTGGTGGCAATAATAGCGTTTGGTGCCGGTGGTGGCAATAATAGCGTTTGGTGCCGGTGGTGGCAATAATAGCGTTGGGTGCCGGTGGTGGCAATAATAGCGTTGGGTGCCGGTGGTGGCAATAATAGCGTTGGGTGCCGGTGGTGGCAATATTAGCGTTGGGTGCCGGTGGTGGCAATATTAGCGTTGGGTGCCGGTGGTGGCAATATTAGCGTTGGGTGCCGGTGGTGGCGGCAATATTAGCGTTGGGTGCCGGTGGTGGCAATAATAGCCTTGGGTGCCGGTGGTGGCAATAATAGCGTTTGGTGGCAATAATAGCGTTTGGTGCCGGTGGTGGCAATAATAGCGTTTGGTGCCGGTGGTGGCAATAATAGCGTTTGGTGCCGGTGGTGGCAATAATAACCCTACCAGCCTGCTTCTTCTGGTCTTCTTGAAAATGGTGGCCGTGGAGACAGTCTCCGCCTGCGGTGGACCTCTAGCGGCGTGGAGAAATTGGGACATTTCCTGGGAAATGATAGTCAGGAAAAGGGTCTAAATCCCGGGATTGTCCCGGGAAATTTGGGACAGTTGGCAAGTATGTGAATGGCGTGCTGTACGTTCCGTACCACTAATGGTCTCCGCTTTCTCCTAATAGAAGTTCCCGCCCCGCCCCCTCTAAGAACTTTTTGTCCTCCAAGCTTCAGGGAAACGTTCTTCAGACTCTGAATGAAAATTCTGATTTCAATTAAGTCAGAAATAGATTTAATTGTGCGCAGCGCGGCGCTTTTCACATCAAGACGCCGCGTACTGGAAACCGATAAAAGAAAAAGCAAAAAAATATATAGAATAAAACCCGTCCCGTGAATGCAAGCGTGCGAGAACAATGGCGTGCGCGGAGTACAGCGGCGGTCCGCCAGCGGCACAAATAAGTAAATAATCACAAAAAACGACAACTGAATAGAAAATTTTCAGGCAACGCCGCAATTCACCGGAAACGTCTCAATAAATTTAATTTAGATTTCTCATTACCGATCCCGGCTCGCTAAAAACTTTGCGTTCTCCAGAATTCTGAGGAGTAAAGGCGGCGGCGGCGGCGAGGAAAATAAGTACTTTTTTTTTTATTTATTTTTTAACGAAAACATGGAATTGTTTAAATTTTGTTTTTCTGAGCTTAAAAAAGATCCACTAATAGTTTTTCCTTTTGGACATAAAGCTTGTTTGCTGTTGAACGCGCCGGCTCGTAGCGGAGAGTTATTTTCGCTACTAAGTGGCTGAATGAAAGTCGTACAAAAGAGAGCGAAGCGGCGAGGACCGACAATTTGCGCCTTTTCAGCTTTTTAAAATTGCCATATATATATTTTTTTTTGGCCTCGGTAATTTGTGCCAAACTTTTTGTTGCTTGAACTTTTTCCTGTGATTGGGAAACGTAACCCTTTCGTAAAAGTACTTAATTTCCTCGCCGCCGCCGCCGCCGTATTTACTCCTCAGAATTCTGGAGAACTTAAAGTTTTTAGAGAGCCGCGATCGGTAGACCCTTCAGAGACCCCTCCATAGAAGTCTATGACAACGCTCGCTAACAGCACCCGGGGCTTTTATTCAGCTTTAGCTTTGGAGTTATTGCCGATGTATGTAGGAACGTACCCACCCTGCCTTGCCACCCCTGTAGTGAGTGACTACATTACTACATACAGGGGGGCTACATTACTACATACAGGGGGACCAAGAGAGGGGGGCTACATTCCTACATACAGGGTGACCAAGAGAGGGGGGGGCTACATGCAGGGGGACCAAGAGAGGGGGGGGCTACATGCAGGGGGACCAAGAGAGGGGGCGCTACATTCCTACATACAGGGGGACCAAGAGAGGGGGGGGCTACATGCAGGGGGACCAAGAGAGGGGGGGCTACATGCAGGGGGACCAAGAGAGGGGGGGCTACATTCCTACATGCAGGGGGACCAAGTGAGGGGGGGCTACATTCCTACATGCAGGGGGACCAAGTGAGGGGGGGGGCTACATTCCTACATGCAGGGGGACCAAGAGAGGGGGGCTACATTCCTACATACAGGGGGACCAAGAGAGGGGGCGCTACATTCCTACATACAGGGGGACCAAGAGAGGGGGGCTATATAGAGGGGTGCTACATTCCTACATACAGGGGGAGGGGACCAAGAGAGGGGGGGCTACATACAGGGGGATCAAGAGAGGGGGGCTACATTCCTACATGCAGGGGTACCAAGAGAGGGGGGGCTACATACAGGGGTACCAAGAGAGGGGGGGCTACATACAGGGGGACCAAGAGAGGGGGGCTACATACAGGGGGACCAAGAGAGGGGGGCTACATACAGCGAGACCAAGAGAGGGGGTTACATACAGCAGGGGACCAAGAGAGGGGGGCTACATTCCTACATACAGGGGGACCAAGAGAAGGGGGCTACATTCCTACATACAGGGGGACCAAGAAAGGGGGGGCTACATACAGGGGGACCAAGAGAGGGGGGGCTACATACAGGGGGATCAAGAGAGGGGGGGCTACATTCCTACATGCAGGGGTACCAAGAGAGGGGGGCTACATACAGGGGTACCAAGAGAGGGGGGCTACATACAGGGGACCAAGAGAGGGGGGCTACATACAGGGGGACCAAGAGAGGGGGCTACATACAGGGGGACCAAGAGAGGGGGCTAAATACAGGGGGACCAAGAGAGGGGGCTACATTCCTACATACAGGGGGACCAAGAGAAGGGGCTACATTCCTACATACAGGGGGACCAAGAAAGGGGGGGGCTACATACAGGGGGACCAGAGAGAGGGGGGGCTACATTCCTACATACAGGGGGACCAAGAGAGGGGGGGCTACATTCCTACATACAGGGGGACCAAGAGAGGGGGGGCTACATTCCTACATACAGGGGGACCAAGAGGGTGAGCTATGTTCCTCCATACAGGGGGACCAAGGAGAATAAAGGTAGCCACCCTCCAGCAGGAAGTCCAATCACAGCAGCAAAAACAAAGGAATTGAGAGATTTGGAAGACGCTGAGAGGGATAGAAGGGCCCTCTTTCCCCTCGTCTCCCCTCGTCTCCCCTCGTCTCCCCTCGTCTCCCCTCGTCTCCCCTCGTCTCCCCTCGTCTCCCCTCGTCTCCCCTCGTCTCCCCTCTCTCCTCTTCTCTTTTGAATGCAGTTTGTAGTTTTTAAGTGAAAAGTTGTGTTTTTTTCTTCTGTTTGAACTTCAGGATGACATTTGTATCTCTCTTGTGTGTGTGCAGGAGATGAGCGGGGTCCTGAGGAGCATGCTGTCTGAGTGGTTCTCCGTTGGATTCCTCCATTTGGAGAGAATTACATGGCAGTCTCCTTGTGATGTTCTGCAGAAGATCAGCGAGTAAGTGCGCTTCCTGCCGCCTCCCGCACAGAAGTGCTTCTGGAATCATAAAAATATTTTTTTCTTTATTTTTTTTTTTTTATTATTTTTTTTTTATATATATATATTTTTTTTTTTCTGCATTTTTATTTTTTTAGTAGCAGATAGTGGAGAAGGATGAGTCTCTGTCATGCTGGTAGTTGCTGTCTTATGTTCACATTGGAGAGATTTCTGCTCGCTTCCTGTGTGGCCAAGGGGACAGGATGTGGGGGGGGGGGAGAAGACGACAGCCTGACCGAGGTTATTCTCCCTCCACACTCCGTAAGAATTTTGATTTTTTTTTCACTTGGCTGTAAAGGTGTGGATACTCCGCTCCTAAAGCTCCCCTGCCCTTTGAAATCAATGGGCTGCGGCGGCGCTTTGCAGGCGGTTTTAACCCTTTCTCGTCCGCTAGTGGGGGTTATAAGTGCCCCGCTGGTGGCCAAATAGCGCAGCGAAAATTACTGTAAGGCGCCGCTAAAAATAGTGTCGCTTTACCACCGACGCCCCCCCCCCCCCACCCCACTGCCCCTGTGTGAAAGGGGGCCTTAGAGAGGGTCATAACTAGGGCTGTACCGCGATCAGTGCTCAGACCGATCATCGCGCAAGTATCGGTATTCGCCCAAATGCCCCCGATACCGAAATTGATATTTTGCAGTGCGATTTGCATCAAATGAAAAATTGGAAGGGATTAAAGCGCCATCTAGTGGGCAATTAACTTTTTTTTTTTTTTTTTAACTCGCAGTACATATCTGATGACATGAAAAATAGTCTACATAGGTGGTCCAGTCGGGCCAATGGTAGCAAATTCGGCCGGCTGGAGTTGGGGGTGTTCCAGGCCCAAAGCAGACTTCACCTCCTCCCTATACCCACGCAGGGTAACAGCGGCCCTGATTTGCTATCATCAGCGAGTATTGGTGCTCACTAATAAAAAATTAAAAAAACGGTATCGGTGGAACCCTAATTATAACCCCAGTCAGTGTTTATTTTTATTTTTTCCACTGTCTGTGTCCCATTGGGGACCCTCCCAGGTCACAAGAACTAGTGTCCCCATTGGAAGATTTACTTCCACTTTTTTTTTTACTTTCAGGTGTTGACAGGACAAATAAAGAGGGTGACTCTCCTTTATTGGGGACGCAGACCACAATAAAAACTAACGGGGGGGGGGGGGGTCTAATCCCTCTCCATTCTATCCAAAACTGAAAAAAAAAAATGTACTTGTTTTCTTCTGGATACAGCGGGGAGAGGTTGGAGCTCTGTAAAGCCATAGATGGTGCAATTCTTTCCTGTAATCACAGGTTGCAGGAAAGAAAGTCACTCGATATTTCCCCCCCCATCAGTCCGTGTTGATGGGGGTGGAATTCCTCCCTTGGAGCTATTGGGCCAGATTCTTGTATATCTGCGGCGGCGGCGGCGTAGCGTTTCCTATTTACACTACGCCGCCGCAACTTACAGGAGCAAGTGCCGTATTCTCCAAGCACTTGCTTCGTAATTTGCGGCGGCGTAGTGTAAATGGCCCGGCGTTTCCCCGCGTAATTCAAAGGGGGCGGCTTGTATTTAAATTGAGCGCGCCGCCGCGCCGAACGAACTGCGCATGCGCCAGCCGTAAACGTAGCCCAGTGCGCATGCTCCATGGTTTTGACGTTAACGGAATTAACGCACAGCCCTATTCGCGACGAGTTACGTAAACGACGGAAAAACACGACGCTGTCCCGACGTCCATACTTAACATGGTGTACGCCGGACCTACGCAAGGTTACCCCTCATATAGCAGGGGTAACCTTACGCGTACGCAAACTACGTAAAACTAAGGCAGCAAGCAAATACGTTCAGGAATCGGCGTATCGGGCTCATTTGCATATTCAACGCAGAAATCAACGGGAACGCCGCCTAGCGGCCAGCATAACATTGCAACTTAGATACGAAGGTGTAAGTGACTTACGCAAGTCGGATCTACGCATAATCTATGCCTAACTGATTCTAAGAATCAGTCGCATAGATGCCCAGCAAAAAAAAAAAAAACCTTTCCTTTCTGTGTCTCCCATAGTCGTCTCTAATTGGCTGTCCTTGCAGGTACGAGGCGGTGCATCCGGTCAGAAACTGGACAGATATGAAGCGTCGCGTGGGACCGTACAGACGGTGCTTCGCCTTCACCCACAGCGCCATGCTTGGCGAGCCTCTCATTGTGTTACACGTAGCTCTGATGCAACATATTACAGCCAACGTCCAGGTGAGTCCATGTGACCTGCAGGAGGCTCTGTTGTGCTGATTGGACCCATTTTATAAAGTATGTAAACGCCAACGATGAACTTCTCATCTGTTTCTGGTAAATTGCGCTTTGTTATATTTGTTACATTAGTGCAAAAAATAAATACTTGTTGATCCTGCCAAAAATGCTGGGAGATGATGGCTTTCTGTACTTGGGGCCCTTGCTGAATATATATATATTTTTTACTAGCAATGGCGGCGAGTTGCGTGTGTATTTAATTTTTTTTTATTTTATCGTGACTCACAGTCCCCTTCACACACTTAACCCCTTCAGTGCCCCCTAGGACACACTTAACCCCTTCAGTGACCCCTACAGATTAACCCCTTCAATGCCAGTGTCATTTTTACAGTAATCAATGCATTTTTATAGCTCTGATCGCTGTATAAATGAAAAGGGTATCAAAAGTGTTCGCTGTGTCCACCTTAATGTCGCAGTGACAAAAAAAAATCGCAGATCGACGCCGTCGCTAGAAAAAAATATTAATAAAAATACCACAAAACGATTCCCTATTTTGTAGACGCTATAACTTTTGCACAAACCAATCAATAAACGCTTATTGCGATTATTTTTGGGAAAAAAAATAATTATATAGTGTGTGTATGTGTGTGTGTATATATATATATTATAATTTTTTGGGGGGATATTTATTAAAGCGGAGCTCCACCCTAAAGTGAAGTTGCGCTGATTGACACCCCCTCCGGGGTCACATTTGACACCTTTCAGGGGGGAGGGGGGTGCAGATACCTGTCTAAAGACATTGTATTTGCACCCACTTCCGGCCACACGTCTCGGGCAAAAGACGGGTTTTCCTGACGTCCCCCGTTGTGTACTGGGAACACTCGGCTCCCAGCACCCAGCGGGAGCCAATCGGCGGGCGCAGCGCGACTCGCGCATGCACCATAGGGAACCGGGCAGTGAAGCCGGAGCGCTTCATTTCCTGGTTCCCTCACCGTGGATGGAGGGGGGAGCAGCAGGGTGACGAGCGATCGCTCATCCTCTGCTGCGGACGCCGCTGGACTCCAGGACAGGTAAGTGTCCTAATATTAAAAGTCAGCAGCTGCAGTATTTGTATCTCCTGGCTTTTAATATTTTTTTTTTTTTGAGCGGACGTCCGCTTTAAAGTAAAAAATATTGCATTTTTTTTTCAAAATTGTCGCTCTATTTTTGTTTATAGCGCAAAAAATAAAAACCGCCGAGGTGATCAAATACCACCAAAAGAAAGCTCTATTTGTGGGGCAAAAAAGGACGCCAATTTTGTTTGGGAGCCACGTCGCACGACCGCGCAATTGTCAGTTAAAGCAACGCAGTGCGAATCGCAAAAAGTGGCCCGGTCTTTGGCCAGCCAAATGGTCCGGGGCTGAAGTGGTTATTATACAAGAATAATAATTAAAGGAGAATTTTTTTTAAATGTGTTATATATATATATATATTAGGGCTGTTACTGATCAAAATTTTTGTGTTCAATTAATCGTTGTTTTTTTAATCGATTAATCGACTAATTTCGAATAATTATAACGCACATACAGATCCAACTACTTTTAGCTGATCTCCTCCTTGCAGGCCGATTCCCAGTGCAGCTCCAACCACTGGAAAAATGGATAGCAGGATACAAAAAATACACAAAGGCAGCGCTCGATGGGAATAGCATTAAAACTTTTATACTCTTCAAGTAGGTAACCAAATAAATATTGCACTGGAGATAAAATCGATGTAGCTACATAAACTGTAAAAATGGTGCGAGTAATACCAAATGGTAGTAAAAGCAGTCATAAAAACATGTAGCTAAGTATGATACTGGTATAAAAATGTGTACAACGATACCACTGCTGAATCCAGATGGGGAGGGGTTAACATCAGTCCATCGGCATGTAGATGTCCCATGAAGGGAACTATCACAACTCCCCGTGGATGGCTGTAGAATTCCAGGTTGATAGAGGGAAGTGATGGAAGGAAGTGTAACAGCCCTTGCGTGTGGCAGATAGTAAGGTCCCGCCGGCATGCAGATATGAAGGCACAGCAAAGGAGCCCTTCAGATGGACACAGCAAGCCCCGCCGGTGTCCGTGACGTTACCGGATCTCTGATGGAACTCCCTGAAGGCCCAGAAGCCGGCGGAGAGGTGAGTTCCAATCAAAAGAATTTAATCGATCAAAAAGATTTGAGATTAATCGATCGATTAAAAGTTAATTTGCACAGCCCTAATATATATATATAATATATATATATATATATATATATATATATATATATATATATATATATAGTATTATAAATTTTAATAACAAAAGTTCTTGCAAAACCCAAGCTGGCCATAAAGGGGGGTTGGGATGGGGGTGGTCACATGCTATGATGCACCAAGCGGTGTCGGGTTTCGCTGAATTAAAAAGAAAAAAAAAATATTTTCTGAATAGATGTCCTTTCTATCTTTTTCCACACTCGCTCTTCTCATTGCTCTCGCTTTCCTTTTTTGCCCCCCAGACGATTGTAAAAGAGACGCCCCCATCAGAAATTGAAGATGGCAACAAGATCAAGTCGGCCATATTCTACTCTATCAGCTCAACCCAACAAGGCCTGCAAGGTGTGGAGCTCGGGAACTACCTCATCAAGCGGGTGGTGAGAGAATTGCAGGTCGGTAGAACAGAGTCCAATGTGCGCTCCTCGCTATTTATAGTTACATTGTAACAGAGGGGATTACAATGTATCTTCATTTCTGTAAAGAGTATAATCTTAAATCCAGAGCAATTATGTGGGACGCTATTCCTCCCACTGACACCAATGATGGGGCGCTATTCCTCCCACTGACACCAATGATGGGGCGCTATTCCTCCCACTGACACCAATGATGGGGCGCTATTCCTCCCACTGACACCAATGATGGGGCGCTATTCCTCCCACTGACACCAATGATGGGGCGCTATTCCTCCCACTGACACCAATGATGGGGCGCTATTCCTCCCACTGACACCAATGATGGGGCGCTATTCCTCCCACTGACACCAATGATGGGGCGCTATTCCTCCCACCGACACCAATGATGGGACGCTATTCCTCCCACCGACGCCAATGATGGGACGCTATTCCTCCCACCGACGCCAATGATGGGACGCTATTCCTCCCACCGACGCCAATGATGGGACGCTATTCCTCCCACCGACGCCAATGATGGGGCGCTATTCCTCCCACTGACACCAATGATGGGACGCTATTCCTCCCACCGACGCCAATGATGGGACGCTATTCCTCCCACCGACGCCAATGATGGGGCGCTATTCCTCCCACCGACACCAATGATGGGACGCTATTCCTCCCACCGACACCAATGATGGGGCACTAGTAATGGAGAGGAAATCTTCCAATTGGGACACTAGTTCTGTTGACGGCCAGACATTCCCACAGACACCCTCCTAAACCTTGTGGACCTCCTTCCCAGAAGAGGTGAAGCTCTTATATTTGGGGCGCAGTGTTGGTGATTTCCAGCCTGGAAGGGGTTAACCCTCCGTGGATTATCACTCCTTTATAACAATCCCGTCCTCATCTTTTGTTGGATTTTTCACAATACGGTGATGAATTAAAGAAAAGATTTGTGCCGAGTTCTATTTTTAGATAAGAAATATTACTTTGAGAAATTCCATCACCTCTCAGGTACAGATTGTCACCCCCCCTCCCCCTCCCCCACACGTGGCGCCGGCTCTTCTGTTTTCTGACCCCCCCCCGTTATCCCACGAGCGAGTGTCATTTTTTTTTTCCCACAACCTATAAAATGAAGTCATTGATAAGCCTTTCAAAAGCACAAAAACCATCTTTTGCTTTATTCCCTCCAATGCTTATCTCCCCCACACAGGAAATCACATCACTTCTATTTAATCCTCAGAGCCGCCAAACCAATCACATCGTTATCTGTCACCGAGGAGCTTACAGTCTAATGTGAGTCGCCCCACACATTGTATATACCCCCCCCCCCCTGTGCACATGAGGGATTCTCTGACCCTCTGACCTCCATTGTGGTGTCAGATCAGACAGTGATCCCTGTAAATATTAATGTGACGCTCCTCGCCTACGTCCCTATCGTATAATGACGCTCCTCGCCTACATCCCTATCGTATAATGACGCTCCTCGCCAACGTCCCTATTGTATAATGACGCTCCTCGCCTACATCCCTGTCGTATAATGACGCTCCTCCTCGCCTACATCCCTATTGTATAATGACGCTCCTCGCCTACATCCCTGTCGTATAATGACGCTCCTCCTCGCCAACATCCCTATCGTATAATGACGCTCCTCGCCAACGTCCCTATTGTATAATGACGCTCCTCGCCTACATCCCTATCGTATAATGACGCTCCTCGCCAACATCCCTATCGTATAATGACGCTCCTCGCCAACATCCCTATTGTATAATGACGCTCCTCGCCTACATCCCTATCGTATAATGACGCTCCTCGCCAACATCCCTATTGTATAATGACGCTCCTCGCCTACATCCCTATCGTATAATGACGCTCCTCGCCAACATCCCTATTGTATAATGACGCTCCTCGCCTACATCCCTATCGTATAATGACGCTCCTCGCCAACATCCCTATTGTATAATGACGCTCCTCGCCTACATCCCTATCGTATAATGACGCTCCTCGCCAACATCCCTATCGTATAATGACGCTCCTCGCCAACATCCCTATCGTATAATGACGCTCCTCGCCAACATCCCTGTCGTATAATGACGCTCCTCGCCAAGGTCCCTATTGTATAATGACGCTCCTCGCCAACATCCCTATCGTATAATGACGCTCCTCGCCAACGTCCCTATTGTATAATGACGCTCCTCGCCAACATCCCTATCGTATAATGACGCTCCTCGCCTACATCCCTATCGTATAATGACGCTCCTCGCCAACGTCCCTATTGTATAATGACGCTCCTCGCCTACATCCCTGTTGTATAATGACGCTCCTCGCCTACGTCCCTATCGTATAATGACGCTCCTCGCCTACATCCCTATCGTATAATGACGCTCCTCGCCAACGTCCCTATTGTATAATGACGCTCCTCGCCTACATCCCTGTCGTATAATGACGCTCCTCGCCAACATCCCTATCGTATAATGACGCTCCTCGCCTACATCCCTATTGTATAATGACGCTCCTCGCCTACATCCCTATTGTATAATGACGCTCCTCGCCAACATCCCTGTTGTATAATGACGCTCCTCGCCTACATCCCTATCGTATAATGACGCTCCTCGCCAACGTCCCTATTGTATAATGACGCTCCTCGCCATCCCTACGTATAATCCCTATCTATTGTATAATGACGCTCCTCGCCTACATCCCGTATAATACGCTCCTGCCTACATCCCTATCGTATAATGACGCTCCTCGCCAACGTCCCTATTGTATAATGACGCTCCTCGCCAACATCCCTATCGTATAATGACGCTCCTCGCCAACATCCCTATTGTATAATGACGCTCCTCGCCTACATCCCTATCGTATAATGACGCTCCTCGCCAACATCCCTATCGTATAATGACGCTCCTCGCCAACATCCCTATTGTATAATGACGCTCCTCGCCTACATCCCTATCGTATAATGACGCTCCTCGCCAACATCCCTATTGTATAATGACGCTCCTCGCCTACATCCCTATCGTATAATGACGCTCCTCGCCAACATCCCTATTGTATAATGACGCTCCTCGCCTACATCCCTATCGTATAATGACGCTCCTCGCCAACATCCCTATTGTATAATGACGCTCCTCGCCTACATCCCTATCGTATAATGACGCTCCTCGCCAACATCCCTATCGTATAATGACGCTCCTCGCCAAGGTCCCTATTGTATAATGACGCTCCTCGCCAACATCCCTATCGTATAATGACGCTCCTCGCCAACGTCCCTATTGTATAATGACGCTCCTCGCCAACATCCCTGTCGTATAATGACGCTCCTCGCCAACATCCCTGTCGTATAATGACGCTCCTCGCCAACATCCCTGTCGTATAATGACGCTCCTCGCCAACATCCCTGTCGTATAATGACGCTCCTCGCCAACATCCCTACAGGGTTTTTTTAAAACAAAGATTTCATATAGTAATATTTTGTATCTTTCTGATTTAAAAATCAAAGCATAGTAGTGCTTATAGGATTGACTGTACTTCTGTGACAAAGGTTCACATGCTTGGCAATTCCAATACTGATTTATAGGTTCTGCCTGTGTGACACGTTTCACCAAAATGAGCTTCATCAGTACACATGAAAACAAGAGAGCAATCCACAAACATGTGGAGAATCCCTTGGGTGGACACCGGAGCAATAAGGGAAGCCCACCAGGATTTTTTATCTATCTATCGTAAAACCTTGGTTTGAGATCATTTGGCAAGGCAAACAAACATTTTTAATAATATATTTTGCCTTGATATAAGAGTAGCATCGTGTCACAACCGAGTATAAAAGAGAGGCACCTTTCTTTTCTCTCTTCTCTTTTCTCTCTTCTCTTCTCTCTCCTCCTTTTCTCTCTCCTTTTTTTCTTTCTCCTCCTTTTATTCTCCTCCTTTTTCTCCTCCTATTCTTCTTCTCTTCTTTTCCTCTCCACCTTTTTCTTCCCTTTTCTCTCTCCTTCTCCCTTTTTTTCTCTCTCTCTCCTTCTCCCTTTTTTTCTCTCTCCTTCTCCCTTTTTTTTTTCTCTCTCCTTCTCCCTTTTTTTCTCTCTCTCTCTCCTTCTCCCTTTTTTTCTCTCTCCTTCTCCCCCTTTTTTTTCTCTCTCCTTCTCCCCCCTTTTTTTTTTCTCTCTCCTTCTCCCCCCTTTTTTTTTCTCTCTCCTTCTCCCCCCTTTTTTTTTCTCTCTCCTTCTCCCCCCCTTTTTTTTTCTCTCTCCTTCTCCCCCCTTTTTTTTTCTCTCTCCTTCTCCCCCCTTTTTTTTTTCTCTCTCCTTCTCCCCCCTTTTTTTTTCTCTCTCTCCTTCTCCCCCCTTTTTTTTTCTCTCTCCTTCTCCCCCCTTTTTTTTCTCTCTCCTTCTCCCCCCCTTTTTTTTTTCTCTCTCTTTTTTTTTTCTCTCTCTCCCCCCCTTTTTCTCTCTCTCTCCCTCTCCCCCCTTTTTTTTTCTCTCTCCCTCTCCCCCCTTTTTTTTTTTCTCTCTCCCTCTCCCCCCTTTTTTTTTTTTTCTCTCTCCTCTCCCCCCTTTTTTTTTTTCTCTCTCCCTCTCCCCCCTTTTTTTTTTTTTCTCTCTCCCTCTCCCCCCCCCTTTTTTTTTTTCTCTCTCCCTCTCCCCCCCCCTTTTTTTTTTTCTCTCTCCCTCTCCCCCCTTTTTTTTTTTCTCTCTCTCCCTCTCCCCCTTTTTTTTTTTCTCTCTCCCTCTCCCCCCTTTTTTTTTTTTCTCTCTCCCTCCTCCCCCCTTTTTTTTTTTCTCTCTCCCTCTCCCCCCTTTTTTTTTTTTCTCTCTCTCCTCTCCCCCCTTTTTTTTTTTCTCTCTCCCTCTCCCCCCTTTTTTTTTTTTCTCTCTCCCTCTCCCCCCTTTTTTTTTTCTCTCTCCTTCTCTCTCTCCTTCTCCCCCTTTTTTTTTCTTTCTTCTCTTTTTATACTCCGACCTCCTGCTGGATTTTCCTTCTAATCCCCTTGTGGAGGCTTCCATTTGTGGATGGACATTTTATGGTCACATTGCTATAATCTTTCTATATGGACTATAAACTGAAGGACTTATGAATAAATGGCTGTGGAACGAATCATCTGAGTTTCCATTATTTCTTATGGGGAAATTCGCTTTGATTATACAAGTGCTTTGGATTACAAGCGTGTTTCTGGAATGAATTATGCTCACAATCCGAGGTTTTACACTGATTACCATATACCCCCCCATTAAAAAGCTTCCCCATGAAAGGGACTGAGGTTCCCCGTCTTCAGTATACAGATATATACTCTGTACACGCTGCGTCTCTCTCTTCCTCCTCTGCACGCGTGTTCAGCACCATGGACAGCACTCAGTTCACGTTGTCAGTGAAAGAGTTACATCTTTTTTTTTCCCCTGTTCTCCAGAAGTAAAATGTAATCTTGTGGTGACATTTGCAGTTGTCGGCGCCACTAGAACATCAAAGGATCTCTTCTGCTGTCATTTCTTTGTGAGCTCGATAAGTTATTTAGCGCTTGTGTGATGTTCTTGTCTGTGTGGGTTTTTTTTTCCTTCTTTTCGGTAACTCTCTGTCTTGGATCCGCAGAAGACTTTTGTGGCATGGATGCCTTTTTATTTTATTTTATTTTTTATATCTAGCTGTGAGGACAAGAGGGTTTTCAGGATCATTGCAGGTTTTGGGAAAATGCGGCTTCAAATCCGGCTGAACAATGTCCATCTCTTGCTAACGGGTGTGTTATGTTAACAGATGTGACTCTGGAAGGCCCCCGCCTTTTTTTTTAAAGCTGATGAGTTTCCAGGTGACAAGAGCGGGGGGGGGGGGGGGGTGATTGACATCTTAGCGACTAGACATCTTTCACAATTGGCAATACTTCAAAACAAAGCTATATTTTTACACGCCGTTGTAATCATGTAACGGCGAAGGTTGTGTGTGTCCCGGTGAGTTTACACCATTTCAAGGTCGGCCAATGTCGCTCCCGTCACGGTTGCTGGAGTTTTAACTGTCGAGTTTTCCCCCCCATGGGCCCTCCGGAGGGATTTTTTTTTTTTATTATTATTATTATTTTTTTATTATTATTTATTTAATATTTTTTGAAAGCTGGAAAAATTCCAGGAGCTCCATGTGGCCCAACAAAGCCTTATGTCCTCAGTCTAAGGACATAGCAAACATGTTATACTTACCTGCTGTGTGCAATGGAATTGCACAGAGCAGCTCCGATCCTCCTCTGCCTGGATCCTCCTCTGCCTGGATCCTCCTCTGCCTGGATCCTCCTCTGCCTGGATCCTCCTCTGCCTGGATCCTCCTCTGCCTGGCTCCTCTTTTGCCTGGCTCCTCCTCTTCTCAGGTCCCCTGTCAGCCTTCCTGGCTCCTCCCTCTTTTTGGGTCCCCCGGGGGGGTGTTTCTCCTCTTTATAGCAAACATGTTATAGAATGGAATTGCACAGAGCAGCTTTGATCCTCCTCTGCCTGGCTCCTCCTCTTCTCGGGTCCCCTGTCGGCCTTCCTGGCTCCTCCTCTCCTTGGCTCCCCCCCGGCGGCGCTCCTCCTCCTCTCCTTGGCTCCCCCCCGGCGGCGCTCCTCCTCCTCCTCCTCCTCTCCTTGGCTCCCCCCCGCGGCGCTCCTCCTCCTTCCTCCTCCTCTCCTTGGCTCCCCCCGCGGCGTCGCTCCTCCTCTCCTGGCTCCCCCCCCCCCCCCGGCGGCTCTCCTTGGCTCCCCCCCCCCGGCAGGCCTCCTCTCCTTGGCTCCCCCCCCCCCCCCGGCGGCGATTTTCTTCTTGGCCTCCCCCCCCTGCAGCTCTCCTCCTCTCCTTGGCTCCCCCCCCCCCGGCGGCGCTTTTCTCTCTTGGCCTCCCCCCCCTGCAGCTCTCCTCCTCTCCTTGGCTCCCCCCCCCGGCGGCGCTTCTGGCTCGCCCTCTTGATCCCCTGATGGCGCTTTTGGCTCCTTTTCTTCTCGGGTCCCCCCGCCAGCGCCGCACTTTTTATGAGGTTTATAGATCATTGTATTCTAATTTGATGTTGATTTTGAAAAAGTTGGGATACGGTATCCCAACTTTTTCAGAATTCGATCATATTACTTTTATGATTTTATTTGGGGGGGGGGGTTTGAATGCACTTTTAGCATCACGCAGCAGCTCAGTGATTTATTCTGCCAACAAACGCCTTCGGTCTTCAGGTGTAAGCGTTAACGATGAGCGCGGTACCGGTCTGTGACACGCCGCGGCCTTGCGCTCTGCTTTTTGCCGCTCCTCTGATCTAGAATGTGAAACATTCAAGAGAGAGAGAGAGAAAGAGAGAGATTTTCCTGCGGTCAGACTTCGGTGGGAGATAATCTTCATGGGGCTCAGGGGGGGGGGAGGGGGGGTTTATGATGAGCAGCTCCATATTTTATAGGATCCTCCAGAAGCTTTTTGTCAACATGCGTGCCGCTCTTTATACCCCGGTGTGTCTTTTCCATTTAAAAGTGCCGACGAAGGCCGACTGGTAAAGTGAAGATGTAGATCAAACGTGACACGACGGCGCCTTTTATTTTGAGGCGATGAATCCTCCGGATCTGTAATTTCTCCTGACGGAAAACTTCAAAATACAGACGCGGTCACCGGAGGGATTTGTCACTTACGATGTGTCTAAACCCCCCAGAACACAAATGTAATATATTGCCGCTTACCGGTCCTTAGACATGGCGGCTGCATTAGTATTCAAATTCTTTCTTTTTTTACACTGTTCTCTTAAGCCCCGGACCATTATGCAGGTAAAGGACCTGGCCCCTTTTTGCGATTCGGCACTGCGTCGCTTTAACTGACAATTGCGCGGTCGCGCGACGTGGCTCCCGAACAAAATTGGCGTCCTTTTTTTCCCCACAAATAGAGCTTTCTTTTGGTGGTATTTGATCGCCTCTGCGGTTTTTATTTTTTGCGCTATTATCAAAAATAGAGCGACAATTTTGAAAAAATGCAATATTTTTTACTTTTTTACTATAAATAAATACATTTTTTTGTTTTGTTCCTCAGTTTAGGCCAGGAGTCTCCAAACTACGGCCCTCCAGGTGTTCAGGAACTACAATTCCCATCATGCCTAGTCATGTCTACGAATGTCAGAGTTTTACAATGCCTCATGGGAAGTGTAGTTCCACAGCAGCTGGAGGGCCGTAGTTTGGAGATCCCTGGTTTAGGCCGATACGTATTCTTCTACATATTTTTGCTTAAAAAAAATCGCAATAAGCGTTTATTGATTTGGTTTGCGCAAAAGTTATAGCGTCTACAAAATAGGTGATAGATTTATTGCATTTTTATTAATAGTTTTTTTTTTTTTTTTTTACTACTAATGGCGGCGATCAGCTATTTTATTTTTTTCGTGACTGCGACATTATGGCGACCACATTGGACACTTTTGACACATTTTTGGGACCAGTGCTATAAAAATGCACTAATTACTGTGAAAATGACAATGGGTAGTAAAGGGGTTAACCAGTAGGGGGCGCTGTAGGGGTTAAGTCTGACCTAATTTGTGTTTCTAACTGTAGGGGGGCGTGGCTGTAGGTGTGACGTCACTGATCGCCTTTCCCTATATCCGGAACAGACAATCAGTGACACTGACACTGTGAAGAACGGGGAAGGTTTGTTTACACTCGCCTCTCCCCGTTCTTCAGCTCCGGTGACCGATCGCGGGACACCCACGGCGATCGGGTCCCGTGGGCGCGGTCACGGAGCTTCAGACCGGCGGCGCGCTCACGACCCATGCGGCTGGGCCTTTAAAGAGACGTACAGCTACGTGCCTGCGCCCAGCCGTGCCATCCTGCCAACGTATATCGTCGGTAGGGGGTCCTTAAGTGGTTAAAAATGGGTCACTTTTATTCCTATTACAAGGAATGTGAACAGCCCTTGTAATAGGGAAAGAAAAAGCATGACAGGTCCTCTTAAATATGAGATCCGGGGGGGTGGCCCTTTTAGGACGTATGCGCAGAAGTGAGGTTTTGACGTCGCTTCCTTCCTGCTATGTTATGGTGACGGCTGGGGGCCATCTTCCCCCGTCACTCGTCTCCATACCCAACCACCAGAAGGACCCGTTCGCCTCCGCCACTGCTGACTGCTTCCGGTAAGCGGGCACAGGAGTGCGGCGGGAGGGGGGGCTTCTTTCGCTGCCAATATTAGTGATCTTGCGGCGAATCTACAGCAGAGACCACCATTATCAGAAACGGGACCGCTGCCTGAAGAGGCGGATACCTGGGTTATGGCAGCAGCTGCTACCATTCCTGAGATATCCTTCAAACGGCCGACGTTTATCAGCGAGCGGCGGTCCAGAAGTGGTTGAGCATTCTCATTAAGGGATGCCTTGGTCAGTTTTATCATCACTTTAGGTTGGACATTTCTAGCGCAAAGACTATTTTTTTTTTTTTGGAATCCTGGATAAGAGGGGTAAAAGTTGTGGTTCTATGGTGAGTCGGGTTAGGCCAGTGTTTCTCAACTCCAGTCCTCACGCCCCCCCAACAGGTCATGTTTTCAGGATTTCCCTCAGATGGAAAGGCTGTGGGAATTACTAAGGCAGTGAAACTGATCAAATCACCTGTGCTAAATAATGGAAATCCTGAAAACCTGACCTGTTGGGGGGGCTTGAGGACTGGAGTTGAGAAACACTGGGTTAGGCAGACCCCACTGGGGTTCTCGGTCATTCTGTGCCCCTAATAAACACAGGGTAACTTACACATAGGAGGGGCCGGGGGAGCTGGACAAGGAGTTTACATAGCTCTACAAGGCAAGGTAAGCTGGGTTCCACAAGCCCCCCCCCCCCACCCAAAGTGACTACCAGATACGGCTCTTTTATTAGGCAATTTAGGCGGCAGCCTAAGGCCTCGCACTCACAGGGGCCTCGCGCCCGCCTAATTTGCCTCTGCTTAATCACTGTGTGATAGATCCGTGCAACTTTTTTCAGCCATTTTTATTTGCTTGAATTTTTTACCCACATAGGAGGGAGCTGGACAAGGAGTTTCCAGAGCTCTTCAAGGTCAGCTGAGTTCCACAAGCCCCCCCACCCAAAGTGACTACTAGAGGCGGCCGCCTAGGGCCTCGCACTCGCAGGGGCCTCGCGCCCGCCTAATTTGCCTCTGCTCAATAACTGTAATAGATCCGTGCTACTGGACCCTGACTTGCTCACCTCTTGTTCTGAGGACTGTGACCCCCCCCCCCCCCCTCCGGGACTTGGACCCGGCACCTCGGGTGAGCCTGCGTCCTCCACCAGGGTGCTTGTTCACTCCTCCTGCTGGTTGGTTGGCGCCTCTCTCCTGTTTATAGCTACTGATTTCCGTCCCCGACCATGATCTCCAAATTTCCACCTTCCTCCTCCTCGGGTTTCCTTTCTTCGGAATGGACGGTTTTATCTCCTTGTGCATCTCTCAGAAGTGAATGTTTCAGTCATTAGCGGCCGCCCGTCACCACTTCATCCCGGGAAGAGAAGTCCCTTTTTCTTTCTAGTGGATTTTTATTTGAACGGGTCCAATCACATCTGTGCCTCCTCAAGGCCGCCATCGAGTAAATAATTGCGTCTCGTAGGTTTTTAATGCAAACATTTATGTAGGACGCGGCTCTCGCCGTTCCATTTAACGGCCGCACCTGCTTCCCGCAGCATAAGCTCGTAAATGAGTTGGCACGGGGAGCCCGTACGGGGGCAGCGGCAGCCGCCGCCGAGCCGCGGGACAGGATTGGCTTTCTGTATGAGAAGGGATACGATACGAAGCCGGCGTCCCCCCCCCCCCCCCCCCCATCTCTCTCCTTTTCCTGGAGCCGCCGCATTCCTGCCGCTCGTTTATGTAATTACCTCGCGTCCCATGTTGGGCCTAATTAATTTGCATCTTGAGCTCGGATGGGGAGTGCAGCGGCTGCATTGTTTAAACGTTGGAGATTACTAATTGCTACAGATCTCCGAGTTGTATGAAACGCAAAGCAAGCCCACTGGGGCTCTGTGTTTTTTTAAATAAATCCTATGTTTTCCACTTTGATATTTTATTATTATTAAATGCTTTACGCAACAGAATGCGTCTTCCTTAAAGCACAGCTATAGGCAGAGGCTAAATATTTTTTTTTTTTCTTAATCCAGTTATGTGTTTTATTAAAAAATCTTGAAAATTAATTTTAAATGGCAACTTAATTGGCCTCCTGTAATCATCTGCACAGCAGGGATCTGAGGGGGGGGGGGGGGCAGTACTATCGGAGAATTGGGTTCTGCTGCATTGCACAGCGCTGCGGATCTAACATTTTAAGGAGTTGTAAAGGTAAAAAAAAAAATCCCTAAATATCTTCTTTTTCCTTGATGCAGTCCTCCTTCACTATCACCAGCAGACATTGATGTCACTTTGTAATTCTTCTTCACATTGTGAAATGTCGGCAGTCGTTTTGTAAGAGTTTATTTAATTGAAAAATCCCAACATATTTAACTGGTAGGAAAACGTTTTAAAAGTTGTCTCCATGGCGACGGTTGGAGGGGGAACATAAATAAAAGTTGCGTGCGATCCGCCATTTCTATTAGTTTTGTGCCCCGGGTCTGATTAATGGCGTCTCTAATAAAAAACATGTCCTCTCCTTCCTGGCGGCTATTAGGAGTTTAATGGAAGTCAGTGAGAGACCAGAGAGGAGGGCGAGTGTACAAAGCCCCCCTGTATACTGCCGAGCCCCCCCCCCTCCTGTATACCGCCGAGCTCCCCCCCCCCCCTGTATACCGCCGAGCTCCCTCCCCCCCTGTATACTGCCGAGCCCCCCCCCCTGTATACCGCCGAGCTCCCTCCCCCCCCTGTATACCGCCGAGCTCCCTCCCCCCCTCCTGTATACCGCCGAGCTCCCCCCCCTCCTGTATACCGCCGAGCTCCCCCCCCCCTCCTGTATACCGCCGAGCTCCCCCCCCCTCCTGTATACCGCCGAGCTCCCCCCCCTCCTGTATACCGCCGAGCTCCCCCCCCCTCCTGTATACCGCCGAGCTCCCCCCCCTCCTGTATACCGCCGAGCTCCCCCCCCCTCCTGTATACCGCCGAGCTCCCCCCCCCCCCTCCTGTATACCGCCGAGCTCCCCCCCCTCCTGTATACCGCCGAGCTCCCCCCCTCCTGTATACCGCCGAGCTCCCCCCCCCCCCCCCCCCCCCTCCTGTATACCGCCGAGCTCCCCCCCCCCCTCCTGTATACCGGCGAGCTCCCCCCCCCCCTCCTGTATACCGCCGAGCTCCCTCCCCCCCCCCCCTGTATACCGCCGAGCTCCCCCCCCCTCCTGTATACCGCCGAGCTCCCCCCCCCTCCTGTATACCGCCGAGCTCCCCCCCCCTCCTGTATACTGCCGAGCCTCCCCCCCCTCCTGTATACCGCCGAGCTCCCCCCCCCTGTATACCGCCGAGCCTCCCGCCCCTGTATACCGCCGAGCTCCCCCCCCCCTGTATACCGCCGAGCTCCCCCCCCCCCCTCCTGTATACCGACGAGCCCCCCACCCCCCGTATATACAGGGTATATTCTGTAAATAATCTCCTCAAATATTCCGTATTTATTAGAAGTCGCACACATGCAGGAAATGTGGCCAAGATGGATGGAGACAAATGTGACTTCTTCTTACATTACATTACACAGCTTTGTTCTGTGGCGCCATGAAAACATTACTGCACAGGGTCACTTAGAGAACCCCAACCCCCCCCCCCCCCCCTTTTTTTTTTTTATTAAGTCATTTAAAAACCAGTTCAGGCCATAGAATCGCAGTCTGGGTGGGTCTTAGTTTTTGTTACTCATTTTTGGTGAGTTTTTTGATGTGGTCCATTGCTGTCCCCATTCCCCCCCCCCCCCCATTTTTACCGATTTGAATTGGAGGTCTGCCTAAAAAATACATTAACCTCTTGGAGCCCGGGCCATTGTCAAATGACAGCCACTAGGTGGCTCTACAGATCCAGGGGGACACCTTTTTACGGCCTCTGCTACTCCGGCCATTGGGGGTGGCGCGTCGCTGAGATGCCGATGCGCATTCCGGGCAGCCGCGATGTCCACCAAGTACCCGCGATCGGCCATTACACAGCCAAGGACGTGGATCTCTGTGCACAGAGATCCACCTCCTGTCAGAGGTCACGAGACCTATGGTGTGTTCCCAGTACAGAGAAACACTGATCGGTCTCCTCCCCTTGTGAGTCCCCTCCCCCCTACAGTTAGAATCACACACTAGGGAACATATTGACCCGTTCAGGCTTTACCTCCTGGTTCCTTACTGCGCATGCGCGAGTCACGCCGCGCGATCTCACTGGTCCCTGCTGTCTTCTGGGACCTGTTTGTATCGGACACCCTAGAGCACAGGTGTCAAACACAAGGCCTGTGGGCCGAATCCGGCCCTCCAGTCCATTCCATGTGGCCCTCGCATCTCTCCTGCAGGAGAGCTCTGGTCCTCCCCCAGACCCTGTACTTTCCCCTTTCAAGCAATGCATCCAGCTTCTTCCCAGCAGCAGCATAAGGAAAGGTGGGGTGCACTGTGATGTAAGGGAGAGTGGGGGGCTCAACTTCTGATGGTGGGGGGGGGGGCTCTTGGCATCCAATGTAAAGGGAGGTGCTGGACATCTAATCCTACAGATAAAATCAGTCCTTTTGAGTACAATTCTAATGCTGATGCCGCCCTCCGATGAAATTGAGTTTGACACCCCCTGACCTAGAGAATAAAATAACTCCTAGAGTCCCTACTAGGAATATCCACTCTCTCTATTTGTCCTGGTGACCATTGTTGTCAAGACGGAAAATTACTTGAGTTCACCACTGGTGCTTTTGGCTCCCCACACCCCCTGGTTGGTGCCCACCATAGCAAGCTGCTTGCTATGGGGTACTCGTGCAGGCTCGCTCTCTACCTATGAAGCTTTGCAGAGAGATAGAGCAGAAAGAGCTTTTGTCCTTGCGCACATCGCTGGATCGAGATTGGGCTCATGTACCAAGTATAGGTATAAGGAGGGGGTGGGGAGGTAGTTGGGCTCAGAGA
Source organism: Rana kukunoris (assembly GCA_029574335.1). Taxonomy (NCBI): domain Eukaryota; kingdom Metazoa; phylum Chordata; class Amphibia; order Anura; family Ranidae; genus Rana; species Rana kukunoris. The sequence goes on along the minus strand of CM056059.1, from coordinate 329,051,539 downwards.
ATCCTTTAGAACCACTTCAAGTCTCTCACTCCAGTGTATATGAGTGTTAAAAAGTACCAGATGGGCATTTTTATGTTAATTGCATTTTTATATATATTTTTATTTTTTCCCCCTCAGGTTGAGTTTCCCCAGATCTCCGCGTTCTCCAGCCTGTCCCCGATTCCCGGATTTACAAAGTGGCTTCTCGGGGCTCTAAACTCGCAGACGAAGGAAAGCGGGAGGATGGAGCTCTTTCTGGAGTCGGAATGTAAAACGATATCGGACATCACCGGAGCGCCGGCTCCCGAAGCCTTAAAACGTCTCCTCACGAACAACGAGTGGATGAGATCGGAAAGATTGGTGAAGACCTTGGAGGATCCCATGATGAGACTCTGCGCTTGGTACTTGTACGGCGAGAAGCACCGCGGTTTTGCCTTGAACCCCGTAGCCAACTTTCACCTGCAGAACGGGGCCGTCATGTGGAGACTCAACTGGATGGCAGATACCAGCCCCCGAGGAGCCTCCTCTTCCTGCGGCATGATGGTGAACTATCGCTACTTTCTGGAGAACACCAGCGCCAACAGCTCTAATTATCTCAGGATGAAATACATCGAGGCCTCCGAACAAGTGCTGGGTTTGGTGTCTCAGTTTAAAAAGAACAGTAAGTTATGAGAGGACCCGGAACTTTCTGGGCCGAGGGTTTGTCCCTTGGTGGACCGTGGTCTGTGGCTCTATGACGCTGGCTTCATTCTCAACTCATGCACTACCTTCCATGTCGCCAGACAGAAGGATTTCACCTTTTTTGGCTTCCTTGTGAGGTCTTCAGACATTCGCCAACCCAACGTCCTCCTTCTGCTCTGGTCTCGTTTTAAAGCCTGCAAAGACATTAACAAACGATGCCTCATCTTCTTTCTGAGCAAGATCAACTTCCTGGGCAATGAATGGACATTCATAGAAAAGGGGGGGAGGGGGGCGTATATGACGTAATGAGTGTTGTGTGTATGTAATGAGTTTAGCAAAAAAGCCCATCAGTTCAGTTCAAGCATCTGGGGTGACTTCTTGCCGGCCTCAGACACTTGATGCAGCGCCTTCTTCGAGACTGAAGTGGCTCTAAGTGAACAGATAGATGGCGCCCTCTCCTCTAAGTGTAATATGAAATGTATTTATTGGAGTGAAGGACAATTGCCAACTTGCACAAACTCACTCGTCAATAAGTTAGGGCCTCTGATTGTAATTGCCAGCATAGCAGAACCCATTGGTATTTTTGTTGAACACACTAAATGGGCTGATGGGTAATTCAGTATATACGGAATTGCTCTTTTCTCTTCCGTTCATGGACGGACACGGCAGCAATTTTGCCTCAACTCGGAGAAATGGATTTTACGGTGAGTATAAAAATCCTATTTTTGTAGATCACATGCCAGAGCCAGCTGCTGACCGTGGGGGGGGGGGGGGGGGGGGAGCATGAAGTCTACGTTTGTAAAACTTGCAGCCTTGTTGTCCACAAGTAGGGCCAAAAACCAGGAACAACCGAGTTGGCTTGAGAAAGAGCCTTGAGCGGCCTTAAAACATGTAGCCCCGCCCCCTGACATCACTTCCGGTCTACTCTGCATATCAAAGGAGTCTGGTGGCCAGAGTAGAAGTGATGTCAGGGGGTGGGGCCAGTGCCAATCCTGACCCCCCTGGGGCCCTAAGCAAAATGACATGTCGCATATTAAAGTTGGGGGGGGGGGAGGAGGAGAACTGCCGAAAATGACATGTCACATTAAAGTTGAGAAGGGGGGGCTACTGCCGACAGTGACATGTCACATTAAAGATTGAAGTTCAGAAGTGGGGGGAGGGGGTGTTCTGCTGTTGGAAGTTATACATTAAAGTGAGAAGCGGGGGGTGCTAACTTCTTACCTCTTCTCCCATGCAGCCAGCGAGTTGAGAAGTGGTGAGGGGCCGAAAATGACTTCTTACCAGACGGGGCCTCTAGTAATTTGGGGGGCCCTCCGTAGCTTTGCGGGCCCCTAAGCGGCTTGCCTATAGGGCGGATCGGCCCTGGATGGGGCTTCATGTTTCAAGGCCACCCAAGCCTCTTCGTCAAGCCAAGCTGCTTGGCATGGAGTCTCTTCTGCAAGACTTGCAGCCTTGTTGTCCACATGTAGGGCCATAAACCAGGGCCAACGGTGTCGGCTTAAGAAATAGGCTTGGGCAACCTTGAAACATATAGCCCCACCCCCTGACATCACTTGCAGACTCATTTAGTATTCAGGAGGAGTAGACTGGAAGTGATGTCAGGGGGTGGGGCTACATGTTTCAAGGCCACCCAAGCCTCTTCGTCAAGCCAAGCTGCTTGGCATGAAGTCTCTTTTGTAAGACTTGCTGGCCACATGTAGGGCCATAAACCAGGCCCAACTTAGTTGGCTTGAGAAAGAGAGTGGGAAAGAAGACCCTCAAAAAAGAGCTGCGGGTAGACAAAGCTACCTTTTTTCAAGCAGCTTGGTCTACCTGTAGCTCTTTTATGAGGGTCTTCTTTTCCATTTATGACCTAGCACACAGAGACCGCACCACCATTGGTGAGTCTGCAAACTAATGGCCCATACACACGATCCGAATATCGGACGACGGATCGTACGACTTTTTTCGCTTAATAGTCGCAAGTAAAATAAAATAGGTTATTAAAGTCACGAAAATTCTCGTACGACAGAAAAAAAATAATCGGAAGTGATGTCACGTGTTGTAATGTATTTATATTGTATTTTCGGACGACGGCTGTACTGACTTAACGAAAATCGTCCGATCTGACATTGTACGAGGAAAATTTTCGCGCTCGTCCGATCGAATAATATCGGATGAACGGTCGTGATCGGCTCTCGAAAGTAGTGTACACATGATCCGAAAATCGTACGATCGTTTTCGCCTGATATTCGGATCGTGTGTACGGGCGATTAGGGACACAGCACCAGAAATGCACGTATCGTCATGGTGTAGTGTTTACCTGATAGTAAACTGATGACCTCCATTCTTTTTGTATATAAAAAAGGCTTGAGAAAGAGGCTTGGGTGGCCTTGAAACATGTAGCCCCACCCCCTGACATCACTTCCAGTCTACTCCTGAATCCCAAATGAAGTCTGGAAGTGATGTCAGGGGGTGGGGCTATATGTTTCAAGGCCTCCCAAGTCTCTTAAGCCGACACCATTGGCCCTGGTTTATGGCCTTACATGTGGACAACAAGGCTGCGAGTCTTACAGAAGAGACTCCATGCCAAGCAAATTGGCTTCACACAGAGGCCCCCCCCAAATGTCACATCCGGGGCTACTTGCTTCATGGCCGTTCAAGTCCTCTTTAAAGGGGTAATTCCCCCAAAAACCTTTTTTTACCATTGATTGAGGCTCGTTATGTCAAGGGGAATCGGGTGGTTTTTTATTAGAAACGAAGCAATACTTACCGTTTTACAGATGCATCGTCTCCGTCGCTTCCGGGTATGATCGTCTGGTCTGGGCGTGCCCATTTGATTGACAGGCTTCCGACGGTCGCATACATCGCGTCACGAGTAGCCGAAAGAAGCCGAGCGACGGTGCGGCTCTATACTGCGCCTGCGCACCGTCGTTCGGCTACTTTCGGAAAATCGTGACGCGATGTATGCGACCTCGGAAGCCTGTCAATCAAATAGGCACGCCTATAGTCGGAGCCCATACCCGGAAGCGTCGGAGACGATGCATCTCTAAAACGGTAAGTACTGCTTCATTTCTAAAAAAAAAAAACCTGATTCCCCTTGACATAACGAGCCCCAATCAATGTTAAAAAAAAATTTTTTGGGGGAACTACCCCTTTAAGTCAACTCAGTTGGCCCTTCATGTGGACAACATGGCTGCTAGTCTTACAGAAGAGACTCCATGCCAACTAAGGGTCCTTTCACACGGAGCGGACGGTTTTTGTGTCCGCTCCGTGTGTGTCCGTCAGCTCAGCGGGGATCATCCGTAATCCCCGCTGAGCTATCGGCGGACAGGGCGGTCTCCACACACTGTACAGGGACCGCCCATGTCTTTCCTCCGCTCTCCCCTATGGCGGGATCGGATGAACACAGACCGCGTGTCCGTATTCATCCGATCCGCCGGACGGAAGAAAAATAGGGTTTTCTTCTGTCCGAAAAACCGGATCTTTACGGACGTTAGCGGATGCATCATCCGTAAACGGACTTGAAAAAAACAAACGGACGAACGGTCGGTACATGGGTAAGGACCCTTACTTGGGTTGACATAGAGGTCATCTAAATTTTACATCGGGGGCTTCATGTTTCAAGGCTGCTCAAGCCCACTCAGTATGCCCGGGTTTTTGGCCCTACTCATGGAGACTCTTTACTCCACATGAGAGAGAGAGAGAGAGAGAGAGCTGCTCACTGCGGCGATGTATATAAAGGGCAATTTCTTATGTACCATGTAACCCACCATCCCCCCTCAAGTCAACGATCATTTCAGTTCAGCGTTGTGTAATTTAGGAACAAATTCACACTTCTTTTTTTTTTTTTATTAATTTTTTTTTTTTTGTCTCTTCTTTTTTATTTTTCTTCTTTTTTTCTTTTTTTTTCTTACCAATAGCCCCCTATGAGATCATTTGTTTTACTGTGTTTATTCCTCAGTTATATTAGGAAATTTTTGTGTGCAATAATCCGGTCCCACATTTCACAGACCTCCACTTCACATTACGGAACCCACCGATCAAGCAGAACAGAAAAGCAGAGCGCAGCAACCAAATTTCACTTCAGCTCGAGTCCAGTCCAGTCCTGGAACGATGGGTTCTGATTGGTTGCTGCACTTTGTTGCTCTGTAGAATGTGACGCACGTTTCCTTGTCGTCGCCCACGCCTTTACACTACAGAGGTACAGTGGAACCTCGGATGGTGAGTAACGCGGTTAACGAGCGTTTCTCAATACGAGCGCTGTATTTAAGGAAAAAAATCCTGACTCGGTTTGCGAGTGTTGTCTCACAAGACGAGCAGGATTCAAGCCAAAGTGGTGTGCAGTACCGCGTTTGGCCTTAGGGGGGGGGTGCTGGAGTCGAGGAGAGCCAAACGGCGCATTTCGCAGCTGTTTCATAAACACTCAGTTCCCAAGGTTTTCAGCGTTCAGCCGAGGTGTCCTCGGCCCTTTCTGAATGTTTACGAGGCTCTCCGGTGCCCACCCCCTTCTCTCTGGCCACATGCGGTATTGCATGTCATTGAAGTCAATACAGAACAAATTATTCGTTTCCATTGACTTCAATGGCGAAACTCGCTTTGAGATGCGAGTAGGGCTGGGGCAAAAATCGATTTTTGAAATCTGAATCAAAATCGATTTCAGATTTTGACCGAATCGTTTTTTATTTTTCTAATTTTTTTTTTTTTTTTTTTTATAGGACTAGCGATCTGCGCACTAGGCCGAAGCTGCGGCCTTTTCCCTGGATGGCGGCGAGCTGCTGGCAGGATTTTTTAGGCGAGGCCGCGGCTTCGGCCTAGTCTGCTGCCTTTTCCCAGGATGGCGGCGAGCTGCGGACAGTATTTTTTAGGCGAGGGCGTGGCTTTGGACTAGTCTGCTGCCTTTTCCCAGGATGGCGGCGAGCTGCGGACAGTATTTTTTAGTCGAGGGCGTGGCTTTGGACTAGTCTGCTGCCTTTTCCCAGGATGGCGGCGAGCTGCGGGCAGGATTTTTTAGGCGAGGCTTCGGCCTAGTCCGCGGCCTTTTCCCAGGATGGCGGCGAGCTGCGGGCAGGATTTTTTAGGTGAGGCTTCGGCCTAGTCTGCTACCTTTTCCCATGATGGCGGCGAGCTGCGGGCAGAATTTTTTAGGCGAGGCCGCGGCTTCGGCCTAGTCTGCTGCCTTTTCCCAGGATGGAGGCGAGCTGCGGACAGTATTTTTTAGTCGAGGGCATGGCTTTGGACTAGTCTGCTGCCTTTTCCCAGGATGGCGGCGAGCTGCGGCAGGATTTTTTAGGCGAGGCTTCGGCCTAGTCCGTGGCCTTTTCCCAGGATGGCGGTGAGCTGCGGGCAGGATTTTTTTAGGCGAGGCCGCGGCTTCGGCCTAGTCTGCTGCCTTTTCCCAGGATGGCGGCGAGCTGCGGGCAGGATTTTTTAGGCGAGGCCGCGGCTTCGGCCTAGTCCGCGGCCTTTTCCCAGGATGGCGGCGAGCTGCGGGCAGGATTTTTTAGGCGAGGCTGCGGCTTCGGCCTAGTCTGCTACCTTTTCCCAGGATGGCGGCGAGCTGCGGGCAGGATTTTTTAGGCGAGGCTGCGGCTTCGGCCTAGTCTGCTACCTTTTCCCAGGATGGTGGCGAGCTGCGGGCAGGATTTTTTATGTAAGGCCGTGGCTTCGGCCTAGTCTGCTACCTTTTCCCAGGATGGTGGCGAGCTGCGGGCAGGATTTTTTATGTAAGGCCGTGGCTTCGGCCTAGTCCACGGCCTTTTTCCCAGGATGGCGGCGAACTGCGGGCAGGATTTTTTAGGCGAGACCGTGGCTTCGGCCTAGTCCGCAGCCTTTTCCCAGGATGGCGACGAGCTGCGGGCAGGATTTTTTAAGTGAGGCTTCGGCCTAGTCCAGCTTCCTTTTCCCAGGATCGCAGTGGACTAGGCCAAAGCCCCAGTGTCAATCAGGGAAAAAAAAAAAACTTGATTCGAACTGTGAATTTCGTTTTTTTTTTGCCCAAAATCGCCCAGCCCTAGATGTGAGTACTTTGGATTACAAGCTTTCTCCTGGAATGGATTATATTCGTACTCCGAGGTTCCACCGCAGTTGTTTTGTAGATTCAGCCCAATCAATGGGCGCGGGTGACGACATTGCGGCGGGGGATGCGCTCTATTCCCAATACCTCATTAATGTTACCTTTTTTTTTTTTAATCATGTCATCGGCCGGCGCGAGTCTTCGGAACGACCGGCCTGGCACAGTAAAAAGCCGCCGCGCGGTGTCTGACTTTTCATGTAAAAGGAAAAAAAGTGCCAAAACCGCCGCAACTCATCTACATGAACCTTTTCAGAACCGCCGGCTTCCAGATATTTAATGAGCAGTTTTGTGAATTTTTATAATGTGTTCTCAGCGACATGTGATGTCCAAACGGCTGTACAATAAACTGTAATGTGCAGTAACTGATCCCTCTGCCCTATCGGGTGAATTGCTTCTGTTTAGGCGTTTCCCCTCCCCCCCCGAAGTCTTCGCTCACTAACGGGGACTCAATCCTCACTTCTGTAGAGCAGCCGTGATTCTTCTTCTAATAAAGCATTTCTCAGTATTTTTACCATGAAGGAAAATTTACTACATTCTATGTGAGGCAGGGGTACCGCCGGCCCTCCTGTATGGGGTCCTGGGCAGCAGGAGGAATCGGATCATGGACAGGAGGGGGTGATCGATGCAGTGGGGGTAATTACAAGAACAGGCCCGGCAGCTGGCGGAAAGGAGATTATCTACAGCACAGGTGTGAAACACAAGGCCCGCTGGCCGAATCCGGCCCTCCAGGCCATTGCATGTGGCCCTCACACCTCTCCTGCAGCTCCAGCCCTCCTCTAGACCCTGTACTTTCTGCTTTCAAGCAATGCATTCAGCTTCTTCCCAGCAGCAGCATAAGGAAAGGGGGGTGCACTGTGATGTAAGGGTGAGTGGGGGACTCAACGTCTGATGGGGGGGGGGCTCTTGACATCTAATGTAAGGGGGGAGGGGATGCGTTGGACATCTAATCTTACAGATACAACCGGCCCTTTTGAGGACAATCATAATGCTGATGTGGACCACGATGAAATTGAGTTTGACACCCCTGGTCTACAGGAGGGGTGACTGGTGGGGGGGGGGGGTCATTTACTAGAACAGACCCCCTGTACTCCCCACCCCCGTGCAGCAGATATAAGTCTGTAGGAGGGGAAAGAGATGAAAGCTGACAGCACTGCGAGGAAAGGAGGGTGCATGCAGGGGAAACCAGCAGCAAGGGCAATTGGATCATAGACAGAAGGGGGGTAATCAGGGCAGTGGGGGGGGGGGCAATTACAGGAACCGATCCCCTGTATGCCTCTCCCTGCAGCATCTAAAAGCCAGTGGGAGGAAGGAGAGGAGAAGCTGGCTTTCAGCTGTTGTAGGGAGAGTCGTACATGGGATTGGTTCCTGTAATTGCCCCCCCCCCCCCGCTGCACTGCACTGCTCACCCCCTGTGGACGGCCTTCCTAGAAAAAGTGAAGCTGTTATCGCTCCAAAGGGCGGAGCCAACTCAATATTGAACCCTATGGATCAAGACTGGGATGTCATTAAGGTTTGTGTGCGTGTAAAGGCCGGTGTCCCAATACTTTTGACAATGTAGTGTATAACTCTATAGCAGGGGTCTCTAAACTTTCTAAAGAAAGGGCCAGTTGGCTGTCCTTCAGGCTTTAGGGGTCCCGGACTGGGCCCAGTTGGAGTAAAAACGACGCCCGATCATCGGTATTGGGTGGGGGAGAAAAAGTTGGTGTCAGCGGAAGGAATAATGCCCCCCCCTGTTGGTGTCAATGGAAGGAATAATGCCCCCCCCCCGTTGGTTCAATGGAAGGAATAATGCCCCCCCCCCCCCCCGTTGGTGTCAATGGAAGGAATAATGCTCCCCCCCCCGTTGGTTCAATGGAAGGAATAATGCCCCCCCCCCCGTTGGTCTCAATGGAAGGAATAATGCCCCCCCGTTGGTGTCAATGGAAGGAATAATGCCCCCCCCCCCCGTTGGTGTCAATGGAAGGAATAATGCCCCCCGTTGGTGTCAATGGAAGGAATAATGCCCCCCCCCCCGTTGGTGTCAATGGAAGGAATAATGCCCCCCGTTGGTGTCAATGGAAGGAATAATGACACCAACGGGGGGGGGGCATTATTCCCCCCCCCGTTGGTGTCAATGGAAGGAATAATCCCCCCCCCCCCCGTTGGTGTCAATGGAAGGAATAATGCCCCCCCCCGTTGGTGTCAATGGAAGGAATAATGCCCCCCCGTTGGTGTCAATGGAAGGAATAATGCCCCCCCCCGTTGTTGGTGTTAATTAAAGGAATAATGCCCCATGTTGTTGGTGTCAACTGTCAATGGAAGGAATAATGCCCCCCCCCGTTGTGTAAAACCTTGGTTTAAGAGCGTTTTGCAAGACAAGCAAAATGTTTTAATAAATTTTGCCTTGATATACAAGCGATGTCTTGATATAAGAGCAGCGTCATGTCACCACTGAGTATAAAAGAGAAGAGAGGCTCCGCCTCTAAGTGTAGCAATATGGGTTACATGTAATGAAGGGACAACATTTAGAAACTTATTGCTACACTTAGAGGAGGAGCCTCTCTTCACTTTTATACCCTGTAAAAAAAAATGCTTTGATATACAAGCGCTTTGGATTACAAGCATGTTTCTGGAACGAATTATCCCCGCAATCTGAGGTTTTACTGTATATATAAAAAAGTGTAAAAAAAAAAATGAAAACGCCCCCGTCCCCAGTAGCTCACGCTCCGAAGTGAACAGGCACATAAGTCCCGCCCACATATGTAAACACTGTTCAAACCACACATGTGAGGTGTCGCCGCGTGCTTTAGGGCGTGCGCAATAATTCTAGCCCTAGACCCCCTGTGTAGCTCTAAACTGGTAACCTGTAATGCAAATTGTAAAGCGTCGCCTATGGAGATTTTAAAGTACCGAAGTTTGGCGCCATTCCACGAGCGTTGCGCAATTTCAAAGAGCGACATGTTTGGTATCTTTTTACTCGGCGTAACTTCATCTTTCACATCATATGAAAATAATTGGTCTAACTTTACTGTTTAATTCATGAAACCATTTTTTTTCCCCAAAAAAGGCGCTTGAAAAATGATCGCGCAAATACCGTGCGAGATAGAAAGTTGCAATGACCGCCATTTTATTCCCTAGGGTGTCTGCTAAAAAAAAAAAAAAAAAACATATATAATGTTTGGGGGTTCTGGGAAATTTTCTAGCAAAAAAATGGTGATTTTTACATGAAGGAGAGAAGCGGCAGAATAGGCGCGGTATGGAAGGGGTTCAGGTCGCCGCGATTCGCACGCGTTCCCCCTCCATCGTTAAATCGTTTTTAAGTTCAAATGCTGAAAAGCGCCGGCAGCAAATTTCCGACAGCCGATTCAGATTTCAAACCTCAGCAAACGCGCGAAGATCGGCGGCACCCAGCGTTATCCCTCGATCAATACCGCGCTTTATAGGCAGCGGATCAAACGGCGGCTGGCTGGCAGAGATCAGGGTACAAACGCCGACAACCACATGAACTTCTCAAGGATGAAAGATATCGGCTGATCTTCTTGTCGCTTCCCTAATGCATTCAATGTGACTTTGTAAAACTCTCTCGGCTGCAAGTTCTGTGATCCTCGGAGAAATCCATATCAGACTGCGGGGGATGGTACATTTCCCAGGGGGGGGGGGGAGGGGCGCAACAAAACGAGTGTCTGTTCAGGTCAGGTGTCTACAAACCCTTCAGTACAGGGGCCACGTTGGGTTTTACAAATATTTGCAGGTCCAAAAAATCTGTTTTATAAAACGTCAACCTTATGCAGAGCATCCGGAAAGTATTCACAGCGCTTCACTTTTTCCACATTTTGTTATGTTACAGACGCATTCCAAAATGGAGTCAATTCATTATTGTCCTCAAAATTTTACAAACATTCCCCATAATGACAACGTGAGAGAAGTTTGTTTGAAATCTTTGCAAATGTATTAAAAATGTGCATTAGTGTCACAGGCTCCTCCCATGTACATAAGTATCACAGACTCCTCCCATGTGCATTAGTGTCACAGGCTCCTCCCATGTACATAAGTATCACAGACTCCTCCCATGTGCATTAGTGTCACAGGCTCCTCCCATGTACATAAGTATCAGACTCCTCCCATGTGCATTAGTGTCACAGGCTCCTCCCATGTACATAAGTATCAGACTCCTCCCATGTGCATTAGTGTCACAGGCTCCTCCCATGTACATAAGTATCACAGACTCCTCCCATGTGCATTAGTGTCACAGGCTCCTCCCATGTACATAAGTATCACATTCTCCTCCCATGTGCATTAGTATCACAGGCTCCTCCCATTCACATAAGTATCACAAACTTCTCCCATGTACATAAGTATCACAGGCTCCTCCCATTTACATAAGTATCAGACTTCTCCCCTGTACATAAGTATCACAGGCTCCTCCCATGTACATACGTATCACAGGCTCCTCCCATATACATAAGTATCACAGGCTCCTCCCATATACATAAGTATCACAGGCTCCTCCCCTGTACATAAGTATCACAGGCTCCTTCCATGCACATAAGTATCACAGGCTCCTCCCATGTACATAAGTATCAGACTCCTCCCATGTGCATTAGTATTACAGGCTCCTCCCATGTACATAAGTATCACAGACTCCTCCCATGTACATAAGTATCACAGGCTCCTCCCATGTACATAAGCATCAGACTCCTCCCATGTGCATTAGTATTACAGGCTCCTCCCATGTACATAAGTATCACAGACTCCTCCCATCTACATAACTATCACAGGCTCCTCCCATCTACATAACTATAACAGGCTCCTCCCATGTACATAAGTATCAGACTCCTCCCATGTGCATTAGTGTCACAGGCTCCTCCCATGTACATAATTATCAGACTCCTCCCATGTGCATTAGTATCACAGGCTCCTCCCATGTACACAAGTATCACAGGCTCCTCCCATGTGCATTAGTATCACAGGCTCCTCCCATTCACATAAGTATCACAGGCTCCTTCCATCTACATAACTATCACAGGCTCCTCCCATCTACATAAGTATCACAGGCTCCTCCCATGTACATAAGTATTACAGGCTCCTCCCATGTACATAAGTATCACAGGCTCCTCCCATGTACATAAGTATCACAGGCTCCTCCCATGTACATAAGTATCACAGGCTCCTCCCATGTACATAAGTATCACAGGCTCCTCTCATGTACATAAGTATCACAGGCTCCTCCCATGTACATAAGTATCACAGACTCCTCCCATGTACATAAGTATCACAGGCTCCTCCCATCTACATAACTATAACAGGCTCCTCCCATCTACAAAAGTATCACAGGCTCCTCCCATGTACATAAATATCACAGGCTCCTCCCATGTACACAAGTATCACAGACTCCTCCCATTCACATTAGTATCACAGATTTCTCCCATGCACATAAGTATCACAGGCTCCTCCAATGTACATAAGTATCAGACTCCTCCCCTGTAAATAAGTATCACAGGCTCCTCCCATGTACATACGTATCAGACTCCTCCCATGTGCATTAGTATTACAGGCTCCTCCCATTCACATAAGTATCACAGACTCCTCCCATGTACATAAGTATCACAGACTCCTCCCATGTACATAAGTATCACAGACTCCTCCCATGTACATAAGTATCACAGGCTCCTCCCATGGCACAGCTGTGCAAAGCAACGTATATATAAGTTGCTTTGGATTTCGCCCCATGCGGGTGCACGCCCCTGCCGCAAGCTCTGTGACCATGCCTACGGCACCCACGCACTCACTGTCTGCCGGTGTCCCGCAATCGCGTTTATGGTTTCTCCAATCACAAGCAGGGGGCGGGGACTGTGCTCCTCCAGGCATTCCCGGCCAGGACAAGTTCTGTCAGTGAGTAAAGCCATACCATACCCCCGCGGATCGTTGTTGTTGAGCGGGGGGGGGGGGGGTTTGGTGGTTCCTCGGATTGGAGTTGTTGAGCGGGGGGGTTTACCGCAAATCGCGGGAGCGCGGGATTTACCGCGAATCGCGGGAGCGCAGGATTTCGCGGGTGGGGTGGGGGATTTGGCGGGACACTAGTGCGGATCGCGGGATTAAGCACGAATTGCGGGACATTCCCGCAAAATCCAGGACGGTTGGGAGGTATGGACTAAAGCGGTGATGTGGCGGCCTTTTTTGGGGGCATTAGTTTAGCCCCGGGGGAGGGGGGGTGTCAGTTTCATTCCAGGACACTGTATTGTCCTGGAATGAAGGTGCCGGGACCAGGGCTGTCTTAATGTCTGGGCCCCAGCTGCATGGGGGCCCCCTGCACTTTCCCCAAAGCAGCTGGTCCTTGAGCCCACGCTTCCCTGAAATTGGGGGCCCCCATGATGGCACTGAGAGTGATAGATACACGGGGGAGGGGGGGGCAGTCTGCCTCCTACCTACTTGATGTCTGTTTACCTGCACTGTCATCATTGTAGGGGCCCCAGAGCATTCCTTTGCCCAGGGGCCCATGATGCTATTAAGACGGCCCTGCCCGGGACAGACCTGCAAAATACGGGACTTTCCCGGGCAATCCGGGGACACATGGTCTCCCTCCGCTATCGATGTGTCTGGATGGGCCCGGCTCTCTACGTAGACGTCCATTATCCCATCTCTGATGCACAGAACCGGACTGCGGTTAAGTTGGCGTTAAGAATGTTTATTACGGTAACAAGGAGGTTGCAGGAAACTCGGAGGAACTCGGAGAATCCCCGGGGAGCTTAATGAGTTCTCAGCCGGCTTCCACTTCCAGGAGAGGAGCTGTCAGGGAGGGAGGGAGGGCACAGCTCATAGAACAATGATTAATGGGCTCTAAATATGATCCGTCTGCTGATTAATACTGTGTACTAATGTGTCTCTCCTCCCCCGGGGGGATTCACATACAGCCAGCGAGGCTTCATACCCCTCCCCCGCTGAGCTTTCTGTGTAAATAAAAAAAAAATCGAAGAACTTTCCCTCTAGCAAGAGCTGCGGAAGAGGAAGAAGAGGGGGGAGGGGAGGGGGATTTTCTTTCTTAAAGTGGCTTAAAGTCGCCTCTTTCCTAATCTCTCTGCATTTCCCCCTCTGCATTGCTGGAACCCGACAATCGGAAAAATGAAGACGCAACAATGTTGCTTTCCCTTAGAGAAAGATAAAATGTTTTTTTCTGAGGGCACCTGTGTCCTGCAAATGGCAGTCGGGTCCCAACTCTTATTAAAGGGGTTATAAAGGAAAAAAAAAATCATCCTTTACCCGCAGACATTCCTCTTTTCACTTCCTCATTGTTGGTTTTTGCTCAGAAGTTGCTCTATTTCTTCTCTGTTCTGTTCACTTCCTGCTTGTCTGATTGTTACTCACCACCGTGAAGGGAGGCTTTACTGCGGTGGTCAGTGACGTGCCCCGCCCCCTCCTGGGAACTACATCTGTGCGGCAGTGACGCTCTCTACGTGTCAGAGACTTCAAGGAGGTGTGAATTACTGGGCGTGGCCGCAATGCATACTGGGAAATGTAGTTCTTACATGAACGAGCGCCGCAAACCAGGGAGTGAATGAGAGAACAGAAACTAGAACGCCGGAGGTGATAGAGATGAAGGAATTTAATAACAGAATCATTACACTATTCTGTCCGTCTTCCGCGCACACATTCATTTTAGGCAAAATAATGTTTTCCTTTACAACTTCTTTACCCACTTCAGCCCCGGACCTTTATGCAGCTAAAAGACCCGGCCAGTTTTTGCGATTCGGCGCTGCGCCGCTTTAACTGACAATTGCGCGGTCGCGCGACGTGGCTCCCAAACAAAATTGGCGTCCTTCTTTCCCCCCACAAATAGAGATTTCTTTTGGTGGTATTTGATCACCTCTGCGGTTTTTATTTTTTGCGCTATAAACAAACATAGAGCGACAATTTAGAATTTTTTTCTTTTACTTTTTGCTATAATAAATATTCCCCAAAAATATATAAAAAAAATTTTTTCCCTCAGTTTAGGCCGATACGTATCCTTCTACATATTTCCGGTAAAAAAATCGCAATATGCTTTTATCGATTGGTTTGCGCTAAAATTTATAGCATTTACAAAATAGGAGATAGTTTTTTATGGCATTTTTATATATAAAAAAAAAAAAAAAAAAATTCACTACAAATGGCGGCGATTAGGGATTTTTTTTTTGTGACTGCGGCATTATGGCGGACACTTCGGACAATTTTGACACATTTTTGGGACCATTTTCACAGCATAAAGTGCTAAAAAAAATGCACTGATTAATGTGAAAGTTACAATTGCAGTTTAGGAGTTAACCACTAGGGGGCGCTGTAGGGGTTAAGTGTGACCTCATGTGTGTTTCTAACTGTAGGGGGGCGGGGCTGGACGTGTGATGCCAGTGATCGGCTTTCCCTATATCAGGGAACAGACGATCAGTTTCACTGCCACTGTGAAGAACGGGGAAGCTGTGTTTACACTCACCTCTCCCCCCGTTTTTCAGCTCCTGTGACCGATCGCTGGGACCGCCTCCTGCACATTTACGTCAGCAGAATGGCACGGCTGGGCACAGGCACGTACCTGTATGTCCCCTTTAAGTGCCCAGCCTGTTGGGCCCCTCCCACAGCTCTACTCTCTCCTTGTGCGGGGGGACTGGTCTTGTCTTCACCCCCCTCCTGTAGTTTTCTACAGGCAGCCTTTAGTGGGTGGAGCCTCCTGTGCTCCTCCCACAACTCTGCTATCTCTCCTTGTGCAGGGGGACTGGTCTTGTCTCCACCCCCTTCCTGTTTTCTGTAGTGGGTGGAGTCTACTTTGCTCCCCCCACAACTCTGCTCTCTCCTAAGGAAGGGGTACTGTCTCCACCCCCACCCTGTAGTTTTCTGTAGTGGGTGGGGTCTACTCTGCTCCTCCCAGAACTCTGTTCTCTCCTAGGTCAGGGGGACTGGTCTTGTCTCCACCCCCTTCCTGTTGTTTTCTGTAGTGGATGGGGTCTACTCTGCTCCTCCCACAATTCTGCCTTCTCTTAGGGCAGGGGGGCTGGTCTTGTCTCCACCCACATCCTGTAGTTTTCTGCAGGCAGCCTGTAGTGGGTGGAGTCTACTTTGCTCCCCCCACAACTCTGCTCTCTCCTAAGGAAGGGGTACTGTCTCCACCCCCACCCTGTAGTTTTCTGTAGTGGGTGGGGTCTACTCTGCTCCTCCCAGAACTCTGTTCTCTCCTAGGTCAGGGGGACTGGTCTTGTCTCCACCCCCTTCCTGTTGTTTTCTGTAGTGGATGGGGTCTACTCTGCTCCTCCCACAATTCTGCCTTCTCTTAGGGCAGGGGGGCTGGTCTTGTCTCCACCCACATCCTGTAGTTTTCTGCAGGCAGCCTGTAGAGGGTGGGGTCTACTGTGCTCCTCCCACAACTCTGCTCTCTCCTAGGGAAGGGGGACTGATCTTGTCTCCACCCCCTTCCTGTTGTTTTCTGTAGTGGGTGGAGTCTACTTTGCTCCACCCACAACTCTGCTCTCTTTCCTTGTGCAGGGGGACTGGTCTTGTCTCCACCCCCTCCTGTAGTTTTCTGTAGTGGGTGGGGTCTACTCTGCTCCTCCCACAACTCTGCTCTCTCCTAGGGAAGGGGGACTGGTCTTGTCTCCACCCCCTTCCTGTTGTTTTCTGTAGTGGGTGGAGTCTACTTTGCTCCTCCCACAACTCTGCTCTCTCCTAAGGAAGGGGTACTGGTCTTGTCTCCACCCCCTTCCTGTAGTTTTCTGTAGTGGGTGGGGTCTACTCTGCTCCTCCCACAGCTCTGCTCTCTTTCCTAGGGCAGGGGGACGGGTCTTGTCTCCGCCCCCCTCTTGTTGTTTTCTGCAGACAGGACTGGTCTTGTCTCCACCCCCTCCTGTAGTTTTCTGTAGTGGGTGGGGTCTACTCTACTCCTCCCACAACTCTGCTCTCTCCGAGGGCAGGGGGGCTGGTTTTGTCTCCACCCACATCCTGTTTGGTGATCAAATACCACCAAAAAAAGCTCTATTTGTGTGAAAAATTGATATAAATTGAATTTGCATGCAGTGTTGGATGACCGGGCAATTGTCGTTTAAAGTAGCGCAGTGCCAAGTAGAAGAAAATGGCCTGGTCATGAAGGGGGGTTAAGCCTTCTGGAGCTTACGTGGTTAATAAACTAAAAATGTATGTATATATAATTAGTGTATAGAGTATACACCCCACCCCCCCCCCCCATGTATCCCTATGAAGAATGGATAGTAGAAAGGTTTTCCGCACAGTAAGCTCATATCTATGACTGATGCGGCTTCTTTAGACACAATGGGAGCCGAGAAATCCGCTGACTGAGGAGTCGGGGAATCGGGTCATCTGAGGACTCGTCTGGAGGAGAAGTCCGAAGCCAAATCTACAACTCCCAGCAAGTGGCGCTCTTCTTCAACAAGCCGACATTTAACCCCTCACTTCCCAAGCCTATCCGACACTTCTCTCCTACGTGTTTTTTTTTTTTTTTGCTAAAAAACTATTTATAATCCCCAAAACATAATATCCGATCATCAATATGGTGAAAAATCAACCGCCAACATTTTATTCTCCAAGACCTTTGCTTTAAACAAATCTATAATGTTTGGGGGTTCTAAGTAATGTTCTAGCAAAAAAATACAGATTTTAACATCTGTGTAAAAAAAATTGCCCAAGACATAAACAACTACAACCAAACAGCAACAACTACAACTGAACAACTACAACCAAACAGCAACAAGTACAACTGAACAGCAACAACTACATCCAAACAACTACAACTAAACAACTACAACCAAACAGCAACAACTACAACTGAACAACAACAACCAAACAGCAACAACTACAACTGAACAACTACAACCAAACAGCAACAACTACAACTGAACAACTACAACCAAACAGCAACAACTACAACTGAACAACAACAACCAAACAGCAACAACTACAACTGAACAACTACAACCAAACAGCAACAACTACAACTGAACAACTACAACCAAACAGCAACAACTACAACTGAACAACTACAACCAAACAGCAACAACTACAACTGAACAGCAACAACTACATCTAAACAACTACAACTAAACAACTACAACTGAACAGCAACAACTACAACTGAACAGCTACAACTACATCTAAACAACTACAACTGAACGTAGAATGTAGGCAGGGAGATATCAATCGAGGACACCACATCCCATAATGTATAATAAAATGGAAAGGTGGGGAAAGGTGGGGTAGCAAACCCCGGGACTTTAAACGGTGTCCAAATAAATAAATAAACAAATTTTAAGAAAATATGCACAATTTATTACAATTTATACATACAAAGATTAACATAACAATATTTGGAATAAAATAACCAAGTGATGGTCCATAACGAACCAATGTGGCTCACACTAAGGGCCACTGAAGTCCCTATGCTTGACTGTTGCCCAACATGTTTCGCCCAGGGCCGGGCTTCATCAGGGGCTTAGTACAGGGGAAGAAACTACAAAATAATAAAAAAGGAAAAAACACATTAATTAACCAATTAGGCCAATTGTTCATTTAGAAGGGACTGGATTACAAAGTCCGGTCCGAAAAACATGATTATATAGCACACAAAAGTACATAAAGCAATAAACGTTTTTAACACAAAAACGATAAATGACGGGAAAGTAAATAATGTTAGCAACAATATAACATGCATATAATTTGCATAATAACAGCAATAAAACAGGACGAACAAAACTCACCCTCAGATATCGGCTAAAATCCAGACACACAGCAACCAATTTTAGATGTAATTGATATCCAATTAAAAAGAAATAATGAAAATAATTCCTAAATAATTCGCCAAAGAAAGAAAAGGGATAGACCCTCAAGTTGGTCCTGTGCCCACAGATGATCAAGCTGCAGTAAGAAAAAGGGGAATGATGTTAAGTTCCTAAAAGTTATTATTAGATGTACTAAATTAAGTAAGTTAAAAAGTGACTGGAGGAGCAAATACATGCATCATGGGAGTGACCCCCAGACGCATGGATAGTTTCCCCCCAGTATTAATGACATACCTAAGTGGGGTGTGCTGGTGGGGTCACAAATAGTTAATGGTTGAAGACAGAGAGAGAGAAGCCAAAAAATCAATGAAGCCTCCACAGTCCTCAATATATGTAGTTTGGATTAGTCAGAGCCCATAGGCTCAATCTAGAGACAAAACCATCAATTGATGAGTTATCAGTAAAGTAGTATAGCTTTAAACACATAAAGAATTCTATAATGTAAATTTGAGATAAGTCTGCATGAGGTTTGGCAAAGAATTTACCTAATGCGCCTGGATCCAAGATAAAAATCCTGAGAGAGACAGCATAGATTCAAAAATCCGACTGAGTGTTTGACAGGAAAAAATATGGCTTTTAAATACCCCTCGGCGGGGTCTGACGTGGCCGACGAGGGCGGGCAGTGAAGTGAATGCCAAGAGAACCCCAGCCAATCACGCCGCAAGCGTCAAGGGGAAGGGCGTGTCCCCGGATCCCGGCACGCCCAAATAGGCGCGTCCGGCAGACAAAGAGGCCCTTCCCCTTGACAAACACTCAGTCGGATTTTTGAATCTATGCTGTCTCTCTCAGGATTTTTATCTTGGATCCAGGCGCATTAGGTAAATTCTTTGCCAAACCTCATGCAGACTTATCTCAAATTTACATTATAGAATTCTTTATGTGTTTAAAGCTATACTACTTTACTGATAACTCATCAATTGATGGTTTTGTCTCTAGATTGAGCCTATGGGCTCTGACTAATCCAAACTACATATATTGAGGACTGTGGAGGCTTCATTGATTTTTTGGCTTCTCTCTCTCTGTCTTCAACCATTAACTATTTGTGACCCCACCAGCACACCCCACTTAGGTATGTCATTAATACTGGGGGGAAACTATCCATGCGTCTGGGGGTCACTCCCATGATGCATGTATTTGCTCCTCCAGTCACTTTTTAACTTACTTAATTTAGTACATCTAATAATAACTTTTAGGAACTTAACATCATTCCCCTTTTTCTTACTGCAGCTTGATCATCTGTGGGCACAGGACCAACTTGAGGGTCTATCCCTTTTCTTTCTTTGGCGAATTATTTAGGAATTATTTTCATTATTTCTTTTTAATTGGATATCAATTACATCTAAAATTGGTTGCTGTGTGTCTGGATTTTAGCCGATATCTGAGGGTGAGTTTTGTTCGTCCTGTTTTATTGCTGTTATTATGCAAATTATATGCATGTTATATTGTTGCTAACATTATTTACTTTCCCGTCATTTATCGTTTTTGTGTTAAAAACGTTTATTGCTTTATGTACTTTTGTGTGCTATATAATCATGTTTTTCGGACCGGACTTTGTAATCCAGTCCCTTCTAAATGAACAATTGGCCTAATTGGTTAATTAATGTGTTTTTTCCTTTTTTATTATTTTGTAGTTTCTTCCCCTGTACTAAGCCCCTGATGAAGCCCGGCCCTGGGCGAAACATGTTGGGCAACAGTCAAGCATAGGGACTTCAGTGGCCCTTAGTGTGAGCCACATTGGTTCGTTATGGACCATCACTTGGTTATTTTATTCCAAATATTGTTATGTTAATCTTTGTATGTATAAATTGTAATAAATTGTGCATATTTTCTTAACATTTGTTTATTCATTTATTTGGACACCGTTTAAAGTCCCGGGGTTTGCTACCCCACCTTTCCCCACCTTTCCATTTTAACTACAACTGAACAACTACAACTACACAACTACAACCAAACAGCAACAACTGCAACTGTACAACTGAACAGCAACAGCTACAAGTGAAGAGCAACTACTGAACAACTGAAACTGAACAGCAACACCTACAAATGAACAGTAACAACTACAACTGAACAACTACAACTGAACAACAACAACTCAACAGCAACAACTACAACTCAACAGCAACAACTACAACTGAACAGCAACAACTGAACCGCAACTACTGAACAACTACAACCAAACAGCAACATCTAAAACTGAACAACTACAACCAAACAGCAACAACTACAACTGAACAACTACAGCCAAACAGCAACAACTACAACTAAACAACTACAACTGAACAGCAACAACTACAACTGAACAGCAACAACTACATCTAAACAACTACAACTGAACAACTACAACCAAACAGCAACAACTACAACTGAACAACTACAACTGAACAGCAACATTTACAACCAAACAGCAACAACTACAACTAAACAACTACAACTGAACAACTACAACTGAACAGCAACAACTACAACTGAACAACTACAACCAAACAGCAACAACTACAACTGAACAACAACAACCAAACAGCAACAACTACAACTGAACAACTACAACCAAACAGCAACAACTACAACTAAACAACTACAACTGAACAGCAACAACTACAACTGAACAACTACAACCAAACAGCAACAACTACAACTGAACAACTACAACCAAACAGCAACAACTACAACTAAACAACTACAACTGAACAGCAACATTTACAACCAAACAGCAACAACTACAACTAAACAACTACAACTGAACAGCAACATTTACAACCAAACAGCAACAACTACAACTAAACAACTACAACTGAACAGCAACAACTACATCTAAACAACTACAACTACAACTACACAACTACAACCAAACAGCAACTGTACAACTGAACAGCAACAGCTACAAGTGAAGAGCAACTACTGAACAACTGAAACTGAACAGCAACACCTACAAATGAACAGTAACAACTACAACTGAACAACTACAACTGAACAACAACAACTGAACAGCAACAACTACAACTGAACAGCAACAACTGAACCACAACTACTGAACAACTACAACCAAACAGCAACATCTAAAACTGAACAACTACAACCAAACAGCAACAACTACAACTGAACAACTACAACCAAACAGCAACAACTACAACTGAACAGCAACAACTACAACTGAACAACTACAACTGAACAGCAACAACTACATCTAAACAACTACAACTGAACAACTACAACTACACAACTACAACCAAACAGCAACAACTACAACTGAACAACTACAACTACAACTGAACAGCAACAACTGAACAACTACAACTGAACAACTACAGCCAAACAGCAACAACTACAACTAAACAACTACAACTGAACAGCAACAACTACAACTAAACAGCAAAAACTACAACTAAACAACTACAGCCAAACAGCAACAACTACAACTAAACAACTACAACTGAACAGCAACAACTACAACTGAACAACTACAACCAAACAGCTACAACTACAACTGAACAGCAACTACTGAACTCTATTGCCTTGGAATCCTTCTTGAACGGCGGCAGTTGAGTGAATTAGGGGGGGGGGGTAAAGCCTCCAGCGGAGTCTCTTGGCCACCCGAAGGATCAATCCTTTAGACATTAATGGGCCGCAGAGGGACGATTTGTCACCGGCCGTTCGAAAGGCAGAAGTCAGTTTTAAATCCTGAAAAGGCCACGGCCGCTTGAAATACGGAGCGGTTCTGCGCGGAGCTCCTCGCCGCCGCCTATCTCGTCCTTCCTCCGGAGCCCCGGAGCCATTCCAGGCCCGGCGTTAATGTGCTGACACCCGACAATTTATAGAGATGAAAGCAAAACTCCGACTTTCATGCTAATAGCGTCTCTTAAAATAACAGACGAGCCCCTGAATAATTAAATAACGGGAAATTGCTGCGCCAGGGTTACATATGAAAGGGGATCGCGCTTTTTTTTTTGAAGTTGCATTAGGGGAACCGCCGTGCTCTTGAAAGACTCAATATCTTTTTTATTTTTTTCTAAAAGAAGAGATGAAAGTGTTTTATATCATTTCGGGATTGTTTTACGTCCGAGGAAATAACGGGGAACCTTTTTTTCCGGTGTCGGTGGGAACGAAGCGAGCGACCAGCCGATGTGCTGATGTAACAATTACCTGATGTCAACCGGTGGGGGGCGCCGGAAAGAATATTTAAAGAATAGAAAGCTGAGATAATGGAAAATGCTACAAAAATGCTACAAAACCCCAAAAAGCTTTTAGTTCAAATCAGCAAAATAACGTCCAGGTGCATCAGAACAAAAGGTGTGCAAAGTTCATTTTCTTTAGAAAGCAGCCACAGCTTGAGTAGAAAGGTCTGTCCTCGGCCAGCATTCCGCACAGAAGGACCCTTGAGCTCTGTGTGGAAGCAGTGGTCTCTCTGCAGTTGTAACTCAAAAGTATCGGACCCAGGGCAGCTGATAGGCCAGTACAACTGGCCCTGTAGTACTGGGCCCGGCCAGCAGGGGTCCCCAGGCAACCTGAACAGATAGCTAATTAATGTAAATAAAATATCCTCCAGCCATCGTCCGTCTGACGCCCACCTCCAGCCCCCCCATTTACTTTTTAAGTTGTTTTTTTAGTGTGATAGCACTGTAACTTCAATGTGCTTGTAGGTGGCGGCAGCGGGAGGGACAATTTTTTCTATTTCTGACGTGGAAGAATGCCTCTTCATTTTAGGGGGGGAGCTGAAGGGGGCCCAGTCGGGGAGGCTGTACAGGGCCCCATGATTTCTATCAGCAGCCCTGCAGAAAGTCACAGCTTTTAGATCCTGAGTAGAAAAGCCTATCCCCTGCCAGCATTCTGCACAGAAGGACCCTTGCTCTCTGTCTGGAAGCAGTGGTCTCTCTGCTGAGGTCTGACACGCCCCCTGCTGAGTCAGAGCTAAAACTCTCTAATAAGGAGGCTCATGCTCCCTGCCAATGGAAGAGCTCCAGCTCTGACTCATAGGGGGTGTATCGGACCTCTGCATACACTGCATTTAGAGCCCGAGTAGAAAAGTCTGTCCTCTGCCAGCATGCCACACAGAAAGACCTTTGAGCTCTGTGTGGAAGCAGGGGTCTCTCTGCAGCTCTGACTCAAAAGTATCGGACCTCTGCAGAAAGGGCTTTTAGATCCTGAGTAGAAAAGCCTGTCCCCTGCTAGCATTCTGCAGAAGGACCCTTGCTCTCTGTGTGGAAGCAGTGGTCTCTCTGCTGAGGCCTGACACGCCCCCTGCTGAGTCAGAGCTAGAGCTCTCTAATTTGCGAGGTTCATGCTCCCTGATTGAAGAACACAAGCTCTGAATCAAAAGGGGAGTATCAGACCTCTGCAGAGAGGTAAAGTAGAAAAGCCTGTCCTCTGCCAGAATGCTGCATAGAAGGACCCTTGCTCTCTGTGTGGAAGCAGTGGTCTCTCTGCTAAGGCCTGACAGCTGCAGAGAGCCGCACAGGGCATATTTCTGTAATTGCCCCTCCCCCTGACCACACCCATTACTCCTGCTGCTTGGGCTCCCCTGTGTGCCCGGGCCCCCTACAGGAGGACTGGTGGTCCCGCCCTATCAGCAGCCCTGGTGAGGAACATCGGACATGCACCATGTGACCATGGATTTAGGAAAAGAGGTTTTAGGAAGCTTTTTCCTTAACCCAGTGTCTCTCTGGGGGGTTTAGGATTAGTGGGGGAAGAGGACATTCCTGGATATGAGGTTTACCCCCATGATGAATGTTCACCGAAGATCTACGATCATTTCCCAGGAATTGTGCCGGGCCGGGAACTGGGAAGACGGGACTTCTCTTATTAGATCAGACGGATCTCCTGATCTCTAATTAACCAACTAAAGTCTCCACTTCTCCCATCCCCCGCTGGTTGTGACCTTTCCATCTGCGATGTCCGGATAACTCCGCACTTTATGATTATGGTCCTTCATCACAGAGATACCGATCATGCGGCGACACCAACGCTTATTACATCTCCCCTCCCCCCCCCCGGATCTAAGTGTCAGGAAAAAGAAATGACAGGATTATGTAAAAAATTCCGATATCTTTTAATATGTAATCATTTTAGGAGCTGATCAGAAATTATAATAATAAAAATATTAATAATAATAATAATAATAATAATAATATCTATAATATATTTAAATAATTGAATAATATACTTAAGGAATCTAAAATAAAAGTATTAATAATACCAGTAAAATATTTCAAGTAATTAATAATAATATAAATAATAATAATAAATGTAATATATTTAACAGACATAACAGAATTAAAGGATATGATAATAAAGACAACAACAGCAACAGTAATAATAATAATACATTTAAAGAAGTCTATTAGAGCCTCTGGTGCTTCAAAAAAATACCCCACCTCATTAGAATCCATGGTCCGGTGCTTGTATACGTAGATCAGGAGGCGGCGCTCATGCGCCCTCTATGGACGGGCCGCCACTGCTTTGCTTTATAATTAGATAAGGATTCCATTCAGTGGCGGTGCGTCCATAAGGGGCGCATGGGCGCCGCCCCCTCTCTCCTGACACCTCACTATCACCATAGATAGAGTCACGCATTGCATGGATCTACTGTATCTATGGTCGCAGCTGTCACCTCCTATTCAGGTGTCCGGCCCTTTTTCGGGCGCCGGGCATCTGAATTACAGCGGCGGGTTATTTTTCTGGAAGCACCTGATTGGAGCCGCAAGCTCTAATAGGCGTCCAACTAGGTAAACAGTGGGCGCCGTGCTAGGCACTTGCTGTTCACTCAGCGTTGTGTTAGGAAAGCGAATGAACGTTCGCTTTCCTAGCACTGAACTGCCTCTTAGTCAGTCAGGTGCACCTGTCACCTGATTGGCTGTAATGACAGGTGCTGTGATTGGACGCCGCCTATTAGGTGTCCAATCATAGCAGAGGACGGGAAGAGAGGACGAGAGAAGACATCGAGGGGTGTGGAGGACACCGCCGAGACAAGGTAAGTGCCGGGTGGGCAGGGGATGCACACTGGCAGCATTTGATGGGCACAGTAGCAAGTGGCAATTGATGGGGCACACTGGCAGCAGTTGATGGGCACAGTAGCGGCAATTGATGGGCACACTAGCAGCAGTTGATGGGCACAGTAGCGGCAATTGATGGGCACACTGGCAGCAGTTGATGGGCACAGTAGTGGCAATTGATGTGCACACTGGCAGCAGTTGATGGGCACACTGGCAGCAGTTGGTAGGCACAGTAGCGGCAATTGATGGGCACACTGGCAGCAGTTGGTAGGCACAGTAGCGGCAATTGATGGGCACAGTGTCAACAATTGATGGGTACAGCAGCTGCGTTTGATGGCACAGTGGCGGCAGTTGATAGGCACAGTGGCTGAGTTTGATGGCACAGTGGCTGCATTTGATGGGCACAGTGGCTGCATTTGATGGGGCACAGTGACTGAGTTTGATGGGCACAGTGGCTGAGTTTGATGGCACAGTGGCTGCATTTGATGGGGCACAGTGACTGAGTTTGATGGCACAGTGGCTGCATTTGATGGGGCACAGTGACTGAGTTTGATGGGCACAGTGGCTGCATTTGATGGGCACAGTGGCTGCATTTGATGGGCACAGTGGCGGCAGATTTTGCACTCTTCAGATTAGGTAAATCATCCCCTATGGGGTCTCAGAACACAAGGGGGTCCAGAGATAATCCCCCGGGGGGGTGAGGAAAATTTGATGTATTATTCAAACTTCTTCCCCCAACAGGTCGATCTGTTTGGAAGAGAAGCAATCTGTAATGAGATACACAATCCCCTGTCCTGTACGGCCCGCGTTCCTTCGATCACCACAGTGAAGGCTGCGGGTTCATAAAACACGCCATTGATAAGTGATATTACACCTTTAATTACACCTCCTGCCCATCTGCAGGAAACAGATGAACCTGGAAGCCCCATTTGTCAGCGGTTCCTTGACTGGGAGAGGAGTTATCGGCGGTGACACGGGGCGGCCGGCAATGGATGGTTTATGGAAATTGGCAGAAGAAGGAGAACCGGGACTTTCTCTGCCTGACAATGAAAATGAACAGATTGATGGAGATCCTCTTCAGTCAATATTGTTGGGCAGATTAGAGGAACGGGTAGCTACAGACATAGAACATGGCGATATTTCCTTTTCTTAAAGCTGAACTCCGGGGGAAACGGCTACACATGGAATTAATATGCTGTATGTAGCCACCCTGCCCCCGGCCGGAATGAGTTATTACATTTAGATATTCTTGGCCTTGATATTCAACATAAAACCATAACCGTAAAGACGAAACAAGACCAAAAGGCCTAGTGCCGTAATGGCGAACCTTGGCAGATGTTTTGGAACTACATTTCCCATGATGCTCGTCTATACTGCACAGTGTGTGGGCATCATGGAAAATGTAGTTCTCAAAAACATCTGGGCTGCCAAGGTTCGTCATCACTGGCCTTACCTGGTGCATTACCGTCTAGACATTATTAAGAAATAAACCAATGAGTGTATACTTAGTGGTAAGGAGCAGGTGGGATACTCTTTCTCCATTTTTCCCTCCTCGTTGGGCGCCAAGCAAGGGTCACATGAGAGTCCAACCCCTGAGTGGGTTCTTCTGGGCTCACTCTGGGGTTGGCCTCTCATGTTACCCTACACTAGGCACTTTGGGTGGGGACACATGGGGTACCTTTACTAGGAAAGACAACTGAACTCTAATAAACTCTCTTGATGGGGCGGGTGGGTCACTCTTTCTCCATGTTTCCCTCCTCATTGGGCACCAAGCAAGGGTCACATGAGAGGCCAACTCCCGGAGTGGTTTCTTCTGGGCTACACTAGGCACATTGGATGGGGACACATGGGGTACCTTCACTCGGAAAGACAACTGAACTCTAATAAACTCTCTCGATGGGCCAGGTGGGATACTCTTCCATGTTTCCCTCCTCGTTGGGTGAAAAGCAAAGGTCACATGAGAGGCCAACCCCAAGGTGGGTTCTTCTGGGCTACACTAGGCACTTTGGATGGGGACACATGGGGTACCTTTACTTGGAAAGACAACTGAACTCTGATAAACTCTCTTAAAGGGGCAGGTATGTCACTCTTCCTCCATGTTTTTCGCCACATTGGCACCAAACAAGGGTCACATGAGATGCCAACCCCTGGAGTGGTTTCTTCTGGGCTACACTAGGCACTTTGGATGGGAGACACATGGGGTACCTTTACTACAAGGGTGTCAAACTCAATTTCATTGTGGGCCGCATCAGCATTATGATTGCCCTCAAAAGGGCCGGTTGTATCTGTAAGATTAGATGTCCAACGCATTCCCCTTTACATTAGATGTCAAGAGTCCCCCACCATCATAAGTTGAGTCCCCCACTCTCCCTTACATCACAGTGCACCCCCCTTTCCCTATGCTGCTGCTGAGAAGAAGCTGCATGCATTGCTTGAAAGCAGAAAGTAAAGGCCCGGAAGAGGACCAGAGGAGGGCTGGAGCTCCCTGGCAGCTGTAGAAGAGGTGCGAAGGTCACATTAAATGGCCTGGAGGGCCAGATTCGGCCCGCGGGCCTTGTGTTTGACACCTGTGCTTTACTCGGAAAGACACTGACTTCTGAACTAATAAACTCTCTCGATGGGCCAGGTGGGATACTCTTCCATGTTTCCCTCCTCGTTGGGTGCCAAGCAAAGGTCACTTGAAAGGCCAATCCCGGGGTGGATTCTTCTGGGCTACACTAGGCACTTTGGATGGGGACACATGGGGTACCTTTACTTGGAAAGACAACTGATCTCTGATAAACTCTCTTAATGTGGCAGGTGGGTCACTCTTCCTCCATGCTTCCCTCCTTGTTGTGCGCCAAGCAAGAGTCATCTGAGAGGCCAACCCCGGGGTGGGTTCTTCTGGGCTACACTAGGAACTTTGGATGGGGACACATGGGACACCTTTACTTGAACAGACAATCCATTGTTGAAAAAAGCCATACTAATCTCCCAAGCTTTGAACATCTCATGGAGCTCTGCTCATTCCATCATCGGAGAATGGAAAGAGTATGGCACAACTGCAAACCTACCAAGACATGGCCGTCCACCTAAACTGACCGGGCCGGGCAAGGAGAGCATTCATCAGAGAAGCAGCCAAGAGGCCCATGGTAACTCTGGAGGAGCTGCACAGCTCAGGGGGGAGAATCTGTCCACAGGACAACTATTAGTGGTGCTCTCCACAAATCTGTCCTTTATGGAAGAGTGACAAGAAGAAAGACATTGGAGAAAGAAAGACATAAGAAGTCCTGTCTGCAGTTTGTCAGAAGCCATGTGGGGGAGGGGACACAGCAAACATATGGAAGAAGGTGCCTTGGTCACATGATACCAAAATTCTACATTTTGGCCACTGTGTGTGGCAGAAAACTAACACTGCACATCACCCTGAACACACCATCCCCACCGTGAAACATGGCGGTGGCAGCATCATACGGTGGGGATGCTTTTCTTCAGCAGGGACAGGGAAGCTGGTCAGAGTTGATGGGAAGGTTGAGTTGATGGGCTCCACGAACGCTTGTAGAATTTGGAGGAAAATAATGAATTTAATCAATTTTGGAATAAAGCTGTAACATAACAAAATGTGGAAAAAGTGAAGCCCTGTGAATACTTTCTGTATCTCAAAGCTGCATTACCTGCCCCCTTTATATTTTTCCTGGATTTCAGCCTCAGCGGTAGGCATGTCATTCCCTTTCCCCGCACTGAAGAAGGTTGGCATGGTTTTGGACGCTTGGCATTTCTAAAAGGCTTCGTCTTTTTAGCTGTGGCGAAAAAAAGGACAAATCTATTAGGTGACATTTTATAGAATGTCAATGGACTTTTTAGATCGGTAATTAACTTGTTGTTGAGTAAAAAAATAAAAAAATAAGATATTTGGGAAAATTACGGGCGGAAGTCTGAGCATGGGCAGATAATTATAAGCCTGGATACGGAACGAAATTGAAAATGATGCGGGAAGAATAAAAAAACAGCGACAAAGACTTATATTTATTTCTCCAAAGATACACAATACAACGTATGCCGAGAGCGTGGGGGGCGCAATTATCAACCGCCACCCCCGACCCGCCGCAAAGTAAGATTACAGAATGTGGTCACCTCACGTAACAGAATATATTTTATTTTATCTGATAACTGAAAATAAAGCAATAGAACCTCTGTAGGGAAGAAAATATCAAATAGCCCAAAACCATTAACCCTAACCCCCAACCCTAACCCCCTAACCCCCAACCCCCTAACCCCAACCCTAACCCCCTAACCCCCAAACCTAACCCCCTAGCCCTACCCCTCTAACCCAAACCCGAAAACCATTAACCCTAACCCCTAACCCCCTAACCACCTAACCATTAACTCTAACCCCCTAACACCCTAAACCCTGACCCCCTAACCCTAACCCTAAGCCGAAAACTATTAACCCTAACCCCCTAACCCTAACCTTAAGCCGAAAACCATTAACCCTAACCCTAACCCATAACGAAAACCATTAACCCTAACCCCTAACCCTAAACCATTAACTCTAACCCTAACCCCAAGCCGAAAACCATTAACCCTAACTCTAAGCCAAAACCATTAACCCTAATCCTAACCCCGTAACCCCAACCCCGTAACCCTAACCCTAAGCCGAAAACCATTAACCCTAACCCCTAACCCTAAACTATTAACTCTAACCCTAAGCCGAAAACCATTAACCCTAACCCTAACCCTAAACCCTAAGCCGAAAACCATTAACCCTAACCCCTAACTCTAAGCCGAAACCATTAACCCTAATCCTAACCCTGTAACCCTAACCCCTAACTCCGTAACCCCAACCCCGTAACCCTAACCCTAAGCCGAAAACCATTAACCCTAACCCCTAACCCGAAAACCATTAACCCTAACCACAAACCCTAAGCCTAAGCCGAAAACCATTAACCCTAACCCCCTAACCCCTTACCCAAACCCTAGGCCGAAAACCATTAACCCTAACTCCCTAACCCCAAATCCTAACCCTAAGCCGAAAACCATTAACCCTAACCTTAAGTCGAAAACCATTAACCCTAACCCCTAACGAAAACCATTAACCCTAACCCTAAGCCGAAAACCATTAACCCTAACCTCGTAACCCTAACCCCCTAACCCTGTAACCCTAACCCCGTAACCCTAACCCCCTAACCCTGTAACCATAAACCTCTAACCCTAAACTCTAAGCCGAAAACCATTAACCCTATCCCCTAACCCTCAACCCTAGTTTTGCATTTGGCTAATATAAAAGCCAATTTTGAGGAGCGATAAGATTTTTTCCCAATGACCACCAATGGACTAATCTCAGCAAGGGTTTCTTAAGATCCGAGAATTACTGCAAGGGTTCTCTTGGGGATGAAAAGGTTGGGAAAGGCTGATCTAGGCACTCTTGTACCTTGGACGACAGAGCTGTATGTCTGCAGTGTTAGATCATCTTAGGCACTGCTGCCTCTGATTGTCAGTCTCCCCAGATTTCTGCTCACTGTTCTCCTTGCTGGAGAGGAAGCTGTACCTGGAGACCTGCAGTGCAAGGATCCCCCTGCTTTTGCTTCATGCATGTGGATCTGTGCTTCCTTCCCT
>CM056059.1:328850457-329015457 GCA_029574335.1 Rana kukunoris | reverse complement strand
TACGACGAACAACACCACCCCGACCGGCAGTATGCCGGTGTTTTTTTTTTTGTACTTACCTTTTTACGGGCGCTCTTCCCAATCACAGGCCGTGATTGACGTCCCTCAGCCCGGCGCATACAGCGCGCCACGAGATGCCGAAGAAACCCGAACGTCGGCGCGGCCCTATACGGCGCCTGCGCACCGACGTTCGGGTTCCTTCGGCATCCCGTGACGCGTTGCATGCGCCGGGCTGAGGGACGTCAATCACGGCCTGTGATTGGGAACGCCCAGTCCCTTGGGATCGCCGGAGGGGAACAGCGCCCATAAAAAAGGTATGTACGGAACAAAAAAAAAAAAAACACCGGCATACTGCCGGTCGGGGTGGTGTGGTCCGTAGTATACTAGAAATTTGTTTGGAGGGTGAACCTCCACTTTAACTTGTAACTTCTGCTTTTGTTTCTTTTTTTTATTGATTTTTTTATGTATCTATTGCTATTTTATTTTCAATGCTTTATTTTATTTATTTATTATTTTTACATATTTATCACACGACAGGTCCCCTTTAATGGGAGGAGCTTCTTTCTCTTCCCGGAGACAATGAACCAAAGCGGGAAATTCTCCAGGAACTTGTTACATTGTTGCTTCCTATGGGTCGGAGGTGCGGGATTAATATTTCATAATCCGGCGGATCTCGCTAAAGACGCGACGATTGAGAGGCAAATCACATCCCGCGGCTCATCGGATATTCCGGCTCGCGGATCGCCGGGGGGAAAAACATCTCAGGAATGAGCCGTCCTCTGGGGGAGGGGAAGGTTCCTTGTTGTTTCCGGTGGTGTTTCTAGCCCCTTTGTGCGCATGCCAGGGCCGTCTTAATGCCATCATGGGCCCCCGGGCAAAGGAATGCTCTGGGGCCCCTACAATGATGACAGTGCAGGTAAACAGACACCAAGCAGGTAGGAGGCAGACTGCCCCCCCCTGTGTATCTTATCACTCTCAGTGCCATCATGGGGCCCCCAATTTCGGGGCAGCGTGGGCCCAAGGACCAGCTGCTTTGGGGAAAGTGAAGGGGCCCCTCATGCAGCTGGGGCCCCTGGACAGTGCCCAGGTGTGCCCTCTCATTAAGACAGCCCTGGCGCATGCACAGGTCAGCAGAATAACTTGTTTATTACCAATTTTCTAAATTTTCTTAGTTAGTGGATTATAATTCTAGTCGCTCGATGGATTATAACCACTTGCCGATCGCGTCCTGTGTATACACGTCGGCAGAATGGCACGGCTGCGCAAAGTAATGTATATTTTTATGTCTCTTTGAAATTTGCGCCATGCGGACGCACACGCGCCCCTGCCGCGAGCTCCATGTCTGTGCCCGTGGGACTCGATTTCCACCAGTGTCCTGCGATCGTGACACGGAGCGGCAGAACGGGGAGATGTCAGTGTAAACAAGGCATCTCCCTGTTCTGCCTAGTGACAGGACACTGATCTACTGCTCCCTGTCATCGGGAACAGCGATCAGTGACTTGTCACTTGTAGCCACGCCCCCTAACAGTTAGAATCACCCCCTAGGACACACTTAACGCCTTCCTCGCCCCCTAGTGGTTAACCCCTTTCCTGCTGGTGTCATTTACACAGTAATCAGTGCATTTTTATAGCTCTGATCTCTGTATAAATGACAATGGTCCCAAAATAGCGTCAAAAGTGTTCCGTATGTCCGCCATAATGTCGCAGTCATGATAAAAATCGCCGATTTTTGATTTTATTTTGTGCTATAGGAGGAGGGATTGGGGGGTGGAATTTGTGCTGGGATGGGGGGAGTTTGAAATGGGGGAAGAAGATATGTACTAGGAGGGGAAATTTGGGAGGGGGAGTGCCAAGAGTGTTGATTTAGGGGGACTTGTGTTGAGAGGGGGATTTGTGCTAGGAGAAGGGATCTGGCCGGAATTTGTGCTTGCGGGGGGGGGGGGGGGTGAAGTGTGGGGGGGAGATGTGTACTAGGAGGGGAAAATTTGGGGGTAGAGGATTTGAGATAGGAGAATTTACTATTTTTTGACCGGGGGCAGCATTTGGAGGAGGATGGGGGGGGGCAAAGGTCTGTGCTGAGAGGGGGAATTTCAGTAGGGGGTTGGATTTGTACTGGGGGAGGGGGACTTTATGCTTAGTGGATAAGCATGCAGATCAGTGCTCAGTGTTTTTGTGGGGGGAATTTTTACATCTTGGGGGGGGGGGGGGGGTTGGCATGTTCTTTCTGGGCTCTAGATGACCTTGTCCTGGCTCTGCCCAGAAGCGATACGTCACTTCCGGATTGGCAGATCCCTCGGCCCAGAATATCTAAATGGGGGTTCAATAAAAGAGGACATGATGAGTAAGTTGGGCTCTGGTGGTCTTATCTCTGGTGGTCTTTTCTCTGGTGGTCTTTTCTCTGTGATCTTTTCTCTGGTGGTCTTATCTCTGGTGGTCTTATCACTGGTGGTCTTTCCTCTGGTGGTCTTTTCTCTGGTGGTCTTATCTCTAGGGATCTTTTCATTGGTGGTCTTATCTCTGGTGGTCTCTGGTGATCTTATCTCTGGTGATCTTATCTCTGGTGGTCTTATCTCTGGTGGTCTTATCTCTGGTGGTCTTTTCTCTGGTGATCTTTTCTCTGGTGATCTTTTCTCTTGTGGTCTTTTCTCTGGTGGTCTTTTCTCTGGTGGTCTTTTCTCTGGTGGTCTTTGCTCTGGTGATCTTTTCTATGGTGATCTTTTCTCTGGTGATCTTATCTCTGGTGGTCTTTTCTCTGGTGGTCTTTTCTCTGGTGGTCTTATCTCTGGTGATCTTTTCTCTGGTGGTCTTTTCTCTGGTGGTCTTAGCTCTGGTGGTCTTAGCTCTGGTGATCTTTTCTCTGGTGGTCTTAGCTCTGGTGGTCTCTGGTGATCTTATCTCTGGTGATCTTTTCTCTGGTGATATTATCTCTGGTGGTCTCTGGTGATCTTTTCTCTGGTTATATTTACTCTGGTGGTCTTTTCTCTGGTGATCTTATCTCTGGTGGTCTCTGGTGATCTTATCTCTGGTGATCATTTCTCTGGTGATCTTATCTCTGAAGAAGTGGACCGTGCCCCAAAAGATACATCAGACACAAAAAAGTCCCCCAACGTCGCCATCTATGAGGACAAGAGAGGAAAAATAGACGACTTTATAAACCTGATTGATAATGTGAGGAATAATGACGGGCGAGAGATCGGCGGTTCTATAAAGTCGTTTTCTGGAGTCTTTTAAGAATCTGTCAAAACGTCTTTTTAGAGACGAGAAGATTTCTTCAAGTAAAAGGTTTTCCATTTATTTCCTTCTATTTCTATTTATAGACGACGTTCTTCTCCTATAAACTCAACTCTTAGGCCTCGTACACACGAGGGAATAAATCCGCTGAACATGGTCCGACGGACCATTTCAGTCGAAAAATCCGCTCGTGTGTAGGGGCAAACGGACCGTTCTGGCCGGATTCCTCCGGCGGAAAAATTTCAAAGCATGCTTTGAAATTTTTCCGCCGGATAGCTGCCGTCAGATATGTCCGCTGGTTAGTACGGCAAACCAGCGGACATATCTGCCCGCACATGCGTCGTATCCTGTGAATGGATCCGACGCATGCGCGCGGAAGTGTTCACTTCCTGGTGCGGTGACGTGGCGGCGTCAACGTCACCGCCGCGTCACCGCGCTGTCCGCCGGCGGGGAATTTGATCCGATGGTGTGTACAGCCATCGGATCAAAACATCCCGGCGTAAATATGCGCTGTAAACGGTCCGGGGACCGTTTACAGCGGATAAACCCCATCGTGTGTACAAGGCCTTAGGACACACCCAGGGAACATGATTAACCCCTTCCTCGCCCCCTAGTGTTAACACCTTCCCTGCCAGTGGCATTTGTATAGTAATCAGTGCTTTTTTATAGCACTGATCGCTGTATAAATGACAATGGTCCCAAAAATGTGTCAAAAGTGTCCGCCGTAATGTCGCAGTACCGATAAAAATCGCCCATCGCTGCCATTTCTAGTAGAAAAAAAATATTAATAAAAATGTCATAAAACTATCCCCTATTTTGTAAACGCTACAACTTTTGCGCAAACCAATCAAAAAAATATGTAGAAGATTACGTATCGGCCTAATCTGAGTTTTTTTATATTTTTAGGGGATATTTATTACAGAAAAAAGTAAAAAATATTGTTCTTTTTTTTAAATTGTCGCTCTATTTTTGTATATAGCGCAACAAATCAAAACCGCAGAGGTGATCAAATACCACCAAAATAAATCTCTATTTGTGGGGAAAAAAGGACGCCAATTTTGTTTGGGAGCCGCGTCGCACGACCGCGCAATTTGTCAGTTAAAGCGACGCAGCGCCGAATCGCAAAAACTGTCCGGGTCCTTCAGCTGCCTAAAGGTCCGGGTCTTAAGTAGTTAAGGCCCATACTTCTGTATGTGCGTTTGAGGGGGGGGGGTGGGGGGGGTATTTTGGTAGCCCCTCCTCCTCCTGAGTTTCCTGTTTCCCATCAGGGGACTCGCACATTTTTTTGTTTTTGTTTTTCTTTTAGAAGTTTGCTCACCTCCACACAGCTTGTTAGCGCACGATAAGTGATACGTTGGGAATGAAATATGACCGCGGAAGCTGAGTAAACGGCGCCGTATTCCGCTCTAATAGAGATCTAATTTGTTTGGAAGTTAAAAGAAACACGCCTGGGGTTATGGACGCTACCTGCCACGCGGGAAGAAAGATTGCCTGCAAAGTGCGCCGTTTAATGAAGAGAAAACGCGCCTTCCCACCGGCGGCCAGCAGGGGTCTCTCTTCCATTCGCTATGGTTGTCGCCAATCTGCTGACGGCCTCACCTGAAAAGCCTCCAGAGTTTTTTTTTCTTTTTTTTACACCCTCGTGTTTATGGAGCTAAAATTTTTTTTTTTTTTAGCTCCTAGAACACAATGCATCTTCTAAGCACATCTGGGCCGAATCGCGGGGTTCTGCTGCTTTTAATGTCTTTGTAGTATAAATGTTCTGTGCATGAGAAGAGTATATATTGTCATATAAACACTCCTTATATAAAAGAGAAATTCAGGCGAAACCCAACATAATAAATATGCAAGAGAAAAAAAAATAATAGATATCGAACGCTCTGTTTTGTACGC
This sequence comes from Rana kukunoris, assembly GCA_029574335.1. Classification (NCBI taxonomy): domain Eukaryota; kingdom Metazoa; phylum Chordata; class Amphibia; order Anura; family Ranidae; genus Rana; species Rana kukunoris. Next base: position 329,010,333 of record CM056059.1, on the reverse strand, counting down.
AAGTAAAAAAATAGCAAAACACGGGGGAGGGGAGGGGGAGGGGGTAATGTTGCCCAGAAATGCGCTTTAAAGTAAATCTAGGGGCCAGATCCACAAAAAACGGCGTATCTTTACGAGATGCGCTACGCCGCCGTAAATCAGAGTGGCTCCTACGGCATCCACAAAGAACTCGCTCCCATATATGCGACGGCGTAACGTAAATCGGCCGGCGTAAGGTGCCGTAATTCAAAGTAGGCAGGTAGGGGGCGTGTTGTATTTAAATGAAGCGCGACCCCGTGTAGATGCATGGCCGAACGAACGCCGTCCGTGGACGTATCCCAGTGCGCATGCGCCGGAAAGAATGCCTAAGATACGTCGAACACCGCCTACACTTGCAAATGACCTAGATACGCCGATCCACGAACGTAGTTGCGCAATTTACGTAAGGTGTACGAACTTTACCCCTTATAAAGCCAGGGGTAGGGCATGTTAACGTATGGACGTCGGAAAAAACTTCGTATTTTACGTCGTTTGCGTAAGTCGTACGCGAATAGGGCTGTGCGTAAGTGATGTTCACTTCGTAGGCAGTGTTCGACGTATCTTAGGCATTCTTTCCGGCGCATGCGCACTGGGATACGTCCACGGACGGCGCATGCGCCGGATAGAATGCCTAAGATACGTCGAACACTGCCTACGACGTGAACGTCACTTTACGCACGGCCCTGTTCGCGTACGACTTACGCAAACGACGTAAAATACGACGCTGTTCCGACGTCCGTACGTTAACATGCCCTACCCCTGGCTTTATGAGGGGTAAAAGTTACGCCGGTCGTACGCCTTACGTAAACTGCGTAAATTGCGCAACTACGTTCGTGGATCGGCGTATCTAGGTCATTTGCATATTCGGCGCGGAAAATCGTCGGAAGCGCCCCTAGCGGCCAGCGTATAATTGCACACAATTACACGCCGGCGTAGGCAAGTTACGTCGGCGGAGGAAGCCTATTTTTTAAACGTATCTGCCTTTGAGAATCGGCGTAAACATACGCCAGCGCAGATTTGAAATTACGGCGGCGTATCTGGGGATACCCCGCCGTAAAAGTTTTGTGGATCTGGTCCCTAATTGCTAAAATTTTCTGTCGGCTTTAACTGGTCAAAAGCTGCTTCCATGTTTTTCTCTTTTTTTAACCACTTTCCCTTCCGGAAGATTTACCCCCCCATCATGACCAGACTACTTTTTGCGTTACTTTATCCACTTTGGCTGGCCAAATGACCGGGCCACTTTTTGCCATTCGGCACTGCGTCGCTTTAACTGACAAAATGCGCGGTCGTGCGACGTGGCTCCCAAACAAAATTGACGTCTTTTTTTTCCCCTTTTTTATTTCTTTTGGTGGTATTTGATCACCTCTGCGTTTTTTTCATTTTTTGCGCTATAAACAAAAATAGAGCGATCATTTTTATAAAAAATGCAATGTTTTTTACTTTTCGCTCTAATAAATATCCCCCCAAAAAATATAACTGTTTTTCCTCTCAGTTTAGGCCGATACGTATTGTTCTACATATTTTTGGTAAAAAAAAAAAAAAAAATTGCAATAAGCGTATAGTGATTGGTTTGCGCAAAAGTTATAGCGCCTTCAAAATAGCGGATAGAATTATGACATTTTTTTTACTAGTAATGCCGGTTATCTGTGATTTTTGTCAGGACTGCGATATTGCGGTGGACACATCGGACACATTTTTGGGACCATTCACATTGCACAGTGCTATAAAAATGCACTGAATACTGTATAAATGTTAGTCTGGTGGTCTTATCTCTGGTGATCTTTTCTCTGGTGATCTTTTCTCTGGTGATCTTTTCTCTGGTGATCTTTTCTCTGGTGGTCTTATCTCTGGTGGTCTTATCTCTGGTGATCTTTTCTCTGGTGATCTTTTCTCTGGTGATCTTTTCTCTGGTGATCTTTTCTCTGGTGATCTTTTCTCTGGTGATCTTTTCTCTGGTGATCTTATCTCTGGTGATCTTATCTCTGGTGATCTTATCTCTGGTGATCTTATCTCTGGTGATCTTTTCTCTGGTGATCTTTTCTCTGGTGATCTTATCTCTGGTGATCTTATCTCTGGTGATCTTTATCTCTGGTGATCTTATCCCTGGTGATCTTATCTCTGGTGATCTTTTCTCTGGTGATCTCTCTGGTGATCTTTTCTCTGGTGATCTTATCTCTGGTGATCTTATCTCTGGTGATCTTTTCTCTGGTGATCTTTTCTCTGGTGATCTTTTCTCTGGTGATCTTATCTCTGGTGATCTTATCTCTGGTGATCTTTTCTCTGGTGATCTTATCTCTGGTGATCTTTTCTCTGGTGATCTTTTCTCTGGTGATCTTATCTCTGGTGATCTTTTCTCTGGTGATCTTTATCTCTGGTGATCTTATCCCTGGTGATCTTATCTCTGGTGATCTTTTCTCTGGTGATCTTATCTCTGGTGATCTTTTCTCTGGTGATCTTATCTCTGGTGATCTTTTCTCTGGTGATCTTATCTCTGGTGATCTTTTCTCTGGTGATCTTATCTCTGGTGATCTTTTCTCTGGTGATCTTATCCCTGGTGATCTTATCTCTGGTGACTGGCAGGGAAGGGGTTAGCGTGTTCCGGTACTAGGCTCCGCTGTGGTACTCAGCCCGGATTCTGGGTATGCGCTCTTGTCAGTTGCCAGCAGAGAGAGCAAGCGGGATGGGAAACAGCAGCACCATCTACATGGGCTCCGCCTCTGGACACAGACAGGGAGGGGAGCACTTTGAACCTTCGGTGCCCCCACCTCTGCGGCGCCTGGGTGCGGTGCACCCCGTGCACCCTGCCTAGGATCGGCCCTGGAGCAGAGGTCCCGGGAGGTGTGACATGTTTCCTCCTACTATGCAGTTCTTTCACATAATGAAAACATTTCCACCCATCCAAAAACAACCAGAAGTTCAGGCATGGTCCAGCCCCATCTGCTGATATTTGGCGGTCGATGGCGGATGCAGGTGTCACAGCGGGTTACAACCCCAGATCTTCTTTATTCCATCCACAACACCTGAAATCCTGGCTTTGTAGCGGGGATCTCTCTGCGCCGCTTATAAGGACTTTATTACCGGTGATTCGGCTTGCCAGAGACACTTAACCCCTCCGCTGTCACTGAAAGAAAACACATGAGATGGAGAGGTTACAGGGAAACAAACCACAGCGAGCGAAATGTCAAACTAAACTGGAACACAATATACTTGTTGTGATTTCCCTCCCTTTAAGCCGCGACTTCCAGGCCTCGGAAAAAACGCCTGCCAATTGAAGCAATTCAGTTCCGACTAAACAACCCCGTATCTGTTTCGCTTGACTTAGAAATCACATTAATTCAAAGATTATTCCTCGGCATGCGGCGCGGCGTATTCACAGGTACCTTACACAACTGACAATTTGTCAGCGCTCCCTCCAAGACTTCTACACGGGGAATAGGATCCAATTTGGATCGGTTACAAGCGAATAAACATAATAAACTTCAAAACTGGGCGCCGGTGAGAAACAGCGCAGCACAAAATAATAATAATAAAAAAATACACTGTCTATAGGAAAAAAGGATAAAGGGCAAAAGCGACTCGGCAAAATCGGCAACCTCTGGTCACCCAAAGATAAATAGAATAAAGAACCCCACTAAATCCCGGAATAACCCTTCCTGAATGTCAACACTGATATTATGACCACCCACCTGATATTAAACAGGTCCCCCTTTTGGCAGCAAAACAGCGCTGACCCATTGAGGCATGGACGCCAGGGTAACATCCACATGAATGCCAGGAGCCAAGGTTTCCCAGCAGAACATTGCCCAAAGCTTCACACTGCCTCCTCCGGCTTGTCTTCTTCCTGTACTGCACAGCAGGTGTACAGAACTCAGCATAGGGATGGTGGGAACCCTTCATAATGGGCCTTGAGGGATTGCCCAAGCCCGGTTTTGGGGGCGGGTCTGCGATTGATTAATTTGGAGAGAATCCCAATGAAGTTTAGGGATCAAGCTTGGCTTGGCCTTTAATGGGAAAGTATATGTAAAGGGCAACTTAAAGTTTCTTTCCATGAGTGATCGGGGCTGCCCGAGAGTGGTGTGTGGAGGAGTGGTGGAGTCCATGGATCACTTTCTACTTCAGTGCCCTTTTAATATAGAGGTGTACAAGAGGGTGGGGAGGGCTCTGAGTATACCCTTCCTCCCCCATATGAGTTATGCAGAGGGGGTGTATGGGGCATTCCAGACTCATCGGGATTATGATTTGGAAACACTTTTTTTAGTTAGTCTAGTAGTCCGTTTTTTCACGTGGAGTGCACGGTGTCAGGTATCCTTACGGAGTAAAATCCTCCCTGTCGAGGTGGTGGTGCAGGACATTCTGGGTGAGGTTGGGAAGATTCGGGGTCTTGAGAAAAACAGGTGGCGGCAGGAGGCCTGGATAAAGGCGTGGAGGAATATCGGGACTCTGTAGCTGCTGCCCTTTGATCTCGGGGTGTGTGGCCTTTCTTTCTATCCTTGCTTCACTCCCCTAGATTTTCAGATCAAATATATTTTTGAAAAAAAGGCTACATGCATGGTGACGGTGATGTTTCTTAGTCTGGCTTCTCGTAGGGATTATGTTTATTAACTCAGCACAGGGATGGTGGGAACCCTTCATAATGGGCACAGCGGGTGTACAGACCCAGGAACTCAGCACAGGGATGTTGGGAACCCTTCATGATGGGCACAGCGTGTGTACAGACCCGGGAACTCAGTACAGGGATGGTGGGAACCCTTCATAATGGGCACAGCGGGTGTACAGACCCAGGAACTCAGCACAGGGATGGTGGGAACCCCTCATAATGGGGCACCGCGGGTGTACAGACCTGGGAACTCAGCACAGGGATGGTGGGAACCCTTCATGATGGGCACAGCGTGTGTACAGACCCGGGAACTCAGTACAGGGATGGTGGGAACCCCTCATAATGGGGCACAGCGGGTGTACAGACCCAGGAACTCAGTAGAGGGATGGTGGGAACCCATCATAATGGGCACAGCAGGTGTACAGACCCGGGAACTCAGTAGAGGGATGGTGGGAACCCCTCATCTTGGGCACAGCAGGTGTACAGACCGGGAACTCAGCACAGGGATGGTGGGAACCCCTCATCGTGGGCACAGCGGGTGTACAGACCCAGGAACTCAGTACAGGGATGATGAGAACCCCTCATAATGGGGCACAGCAGGTGTACAGACCCGGGAAACTCAGCACAGGGATGGTGAGAACCTCTCATAATGGATACAGCGGGTTGACAGACCCGGGAACTCAGCACAGGGATTGTGGGAACTCCTCATTATGGGCACAGCGGGTGTACAGACCCAGGAACTCAGCACAGGGAAATTCTGTCAGCGCGATCCCGCGTCGTTCTCCCCACAGCTTCTCGGCTCTTCATTGAATAGATTGATAGCAGCGCAGCCATTGGCTCCTGCTGCTGTCAATCAAATCCAATGAAGCGGCCACCAGGGGGGCAGGGCTGAGTCATACACTTAGCGGCTATGGACACAGAGTGTATGACACAGGAGCGCGACCGCAAGCTAACCCCCTCGGGAGAGAGCTTCCCAGAGGGGGTTATCAATTATGGGGAGGAGCCGTAAGAGACGCCGTGGGACCCCAGAAGAGGAGGATCGAGGCCACTCTGTGCAAAACAAACTGCACAGTGGAGGTAAGTGTGACATGTTTCTGATTTTATTTTGTTGTATAAATAAATAAACAAATACATTTTGATTTATTTTCCACTCTATCCAAAGCTAATTAATTTTTTTACTGGAATTGAACTTGACCCCCGCCCAGAAAGGGGGAGCCGAACATTTGTTTCCTAATGGCGGAATCCCCCTGAATACTCTCAGCCTAGCGGACTTCTGTCACGGTCAGGGGTTAACGCCGTTTACGATATTCCATTCCACCAACCAACGACAGCTTATCCGACACTCCACAATTCCGGCAGACAGGACCCATTGGATTTCCCCCAGAAAACGAGACACACAAAGCTCTGTTCTCTGGTTCCAAACGGATAGCTTTTAATGACAAACTCAGGCTCTTTTTATACACCAAAGAGCATGCTGCAGTAATCAAAGGGACAATGACACACCCCACCCACAACATCACACAATATGTGCTAACGAGCCTCCAATACACATTCCCTTAGTAAACATAAGTCAGACGTCTGACCTTTAGAGGGTGCTAAGTCACATTCCACATCTATTATCAATTGAACCTTCACACAATACTGTCTACCAAGCTCCAATCCACAGTAGCAGACTTAATTAGCACAATAGACAATAGAATGCAATCATAGTTACATAGTTACATAGTTACATAGTTAGTCAGGTTGAAAAAAGACACAAGTCCATCCAGTTCAACCATAAAAAAAATAAAAAATAAAACAAAGTAAAACACAGTACATCCTCCCATACACCCAACTCCATACCCACAGTTGATCCAGAGGAAGGCAAAAAACCCCAGCAGAGCGATGATCCAATTTGCTACCGGAGGGGAAAAAATTCCTTCCTGATCCCCCGAAAGGCAATCGGATTTACCCCGGATCAACTTTACACAGTTTAGTTGCAAGCTTTATAACTACAGCCAGGTAGCTGGAGGTGATTAACATCAACTAACATCTTTCAATAAACCTGTTGGGTTCAGAATTAACCACCTGTAATATTTCAAGATATCCTGCAATACATTGTGACTTATTACTGTCCCATCTCATGTAATGCCCCTAATGGACATAGGATGACCCTAGACCCAAGAGTCATGGTGAAGCTGAAACAGGAGTACCCCACATCCTTCAAGAGCCTCTGGGTCCCACGGGCCATTCCGTTACAACTTCTTATTCCATTTTTTCTCCCTTCTAACCAAATGCAACTTCCACTTTGAAAAGAACTTCCTCTGACCCTTCAAAAGTCCTTTAAACCTGAAGAGGCGGAATAAAAGCTTCTAAATATTTTGTGAAGAGCTCCGGCGTGCTTCTCGCTGGCGGTGGAGTGATTGGTTGCTGCCTCTTCTTCTAGATATGATTTATACGTTCCCCCGTCTGTGCCCTCTTCATTCCGGGGGAGTGGGGGGGGGGGATATTAAAAGGCCGCACTGCGTCATCATCGGCCCTCACAGAACATGGAACATTCGGCGGCGTGCCTCGGGGGAATTTATATTACTCCTCTTGTGACTAATGAGTCCTTCTAACCCAGAATTCTTTAGAAATTATCTTCATTTTACATTTGAGCTTTTTTTTTTGCTTTTACCGAAAAGCCGGCATGTGGTGACCTCTCTCTGCACCTCCATTTCCTCCGGAGTGAGGAGATCTCTTTGAATTACTGCCATTGTTCGGCTAGTTTGGCCCATCATTGCCGAGCTCAAAAGGTCGTCTTGTCTTTCCGTTCCCTCATTGATGGCGAGCGAAGACGTTTTCTCCAACCGGTTCCTCCACATATCGGTGCTCCCGAGTCACCGACGGCTCAGCGCAATTCATCTCAGTTCTGTATAAATGGGAAGAAAAAACAAAGTGGTTCTAAACTGGGCGTATAAGACGACCCCCTCATTTTCCTGCTAAACGGTTGGTTTTGGGATATACTCACCTTATAAGATGACCCCCTTCCGACTCACCTCCCTGCGCCCATTGCATATCTCACTGTGCCCATTGCATACCTTAATGTTCCCATTGCTTACCTCACTGTGCCCTTTGCCTACCTCACTGTGCCCTTTCCTACCCCACTGTGCCCATTGCATACCTCACTGTGCCCATTGCATACCTCACTGTGGCCATTGCATACCTCCCTGTGCCCATTGTCTACATCAATGTGCCCATTGCCTACCTCACTGTCTCACTGTGCACATTGTCTACCTCACTGTGTCAATTGCATAACTCACTATATCCATTGCCTACCTCAATGTGCCCATTGCATAACTCACTGTGCTCATTGCCTACCTCAATGTGCCCATTGAATACCTCCCTGTGCCCATTGCCTACCTCACTGTGCCCATTGTCTACCTCTAAGTGCCCATTGCATACCTCACTGTCTCACTGTGCCCATTGTCTACCTCACTGTGCCCATTGCATAACTCACTGTGCTTATTGCCTACCTCAATGTGCCCATTGCCTACCTCACTGTGCCCACTGCCTACCTCACTGTGCCCATTGCATAACTCACTGTGCCCATTGCATAACTCACTGTGCCCATTGCCTAACTCAATGTGCCCATTGCCTAACTCAATGTGCCCATTGCCTAACTCAATGTGCCCATTGCCTAACTCAATGTGCCCATTGCCTACCTCACTGTGCCCATTGCATAACTCACTGTGCCCATTGCCTACCTCAATGTGCCGAACTCCATACCTTAGCCCTGTATGCAGGGTCAGACGGCGTTTGATGGGCACAGGGGCTGCGTTTGATGGGCACAGGGGCTGCGTTTGATGTGCACAGGAGCTGCGTTTGATGGGCACACTGGCTGCGTTTAATGGCACAGTGGCTGCGTTTGATGGCACAGTAGCTATATTTGATGGGCACAGTGGCTACATTTGATGGGCACAGTGGCTGCGTTTGATGGCACAGTAGCTATATTTGATGGGCACAGTGGCTGCGTTTGATGGGCACACTGGCTGCATTTGATTGGCACACTGTCTGCGTTTGATGGCACAGTGGCGGCAATTGATGGGCACAGTGGCTGCATTTGATGGGCACAGTGGCAGCAATTGATGTTTTTTTGCACCCCCACAAATTTTGAGCACCAACCGCCACTGACCTCCAAATACCAACCAGTCGCTCTCTTCCTTCTTGTGTAGCTTAACAGACCCAGGCCACGCCCACCATGCGACACACATTTACAAGGCTCATTTGTAGAGCGTGAAAAGTCAATGTCATTGTCATCCTCCGGGGGCCGCCGAGTATAAATTTTTATATCCATTATTACATTCAATAAGGAGAAAATGGCGAGGTGCGTTTAATGGCTCCGGGTCGCTCTACATAATATCTTAATTTCTTTGTCGGCATTTAAGCCAGATGGAGGGTCAACCCGCGCCGCCGCGCCGCTCGGTCTAAAATCAGACTCGTGTTTTATACGAGGAAGAAAAGTTCAGTCTTTAATAGCCGCCTCAGATATCAAGCGAAATATTACAGACGTGCCATCGCGGGAAACATTTCCATAACCCTACGCGCTTCAATATCATTCCAACGCTTTTCATGATAAAAGGAGATTAGAGACACAGAACAATTTCTCCCATTTCAAAGAGCGATCAAAACGTTTTTTTTTTTGTGCGTGTGTTATGGAAGTTTTGGGATAAAAATACAACGAGGAGCGCGGCGGACAGACGTTTTTGAAGCTTGAAAAATCCTCGTACCTATCTGCGGAAACGCAACCTCGTTTGAAAGGTACGTTTACCCTTCAAGGAAACGGACATTTCATACAACATTGTAACTTTATCCGAGAAGATAATATCCTTTTATAAAAGACGTATGTAAAGGGCCCCCGGGTGTGAGATATCAGAGCAGGGGGCTCCAAACTTTTCAAACAAAGGGCCAGTTTATTGTCCTTTATGCCTCGTACACACGCAGGGAATTATGGGGCCCCTTACACAGCTTCAGGCATGGGCCCCTTGGAGCGGGAGGGGGGGGGGGGGATGTGCTGCCGCCTCAAAATTGAGAAGCGGGGGGGGCTGCCGCTAATTGAGAAGCGGGGGGGCCCTTTACAAAAAAATGAAAAAATATATAAAAAATAAATGTAATTTTTTTAATATATCAAAAAAGTGGGGGTTGCCATCCGGGGCCCTGGGGACCTCTGGGCCCTTTAATAAAATATATACATTGGTGCCGTGACCCGGATGTCAAGCTGATTCTATTTGAACCATTGTGTGGGGGTATATATGTGTTGGTATACCATTCTGGTGGAATTATGGACTGAATGATACTCCACACCTCCTCCTCGTCTGTGATAGGTGCCCCCACCTCCTAATCGTCTGTTATAGGCGCCCCCACCTTCTCCTCATCTGTGATAGGATTCCCCACCTCCTCCTTGTCTGTGATAGGCGCCCCACCTCCTCCTCGTCTGTGATAGGCGCCCGGCCTCCTTATCGTCTGTAATAGGCGCCCCCACCTTCTCCTCATCTGTGATAGGCGCCCCAGCCTCCTCCTGGTCTTGATAGGCTTCCCCACCTCCTCCTTGTCTGTGATAGGCGCCCCCGCCTCCTAATTGTCTGTGATAGGCACCCCTGCCTCTTCCTTGTCTGTAATAGGGGCCCCAGCCTCCTCCTGGTCTTGATAGGCTTCTCCACCTCCTCCTTGTCTGTGATAGGTGCCCCCGCCTCCTAATCGTCTATAATAGGCACCCCGCCTCCTCCTTGTCTGTGATAGGTGCCCCCGCCTCCTAATCGTCTATAATAGGCACCCCGCCTCCTCCTTGTCTGTGATAGGCGCCCGGCCTCCTTATCGTCTGTAATAGGCGCCCCCACCTTCTCCTCATCTGTGATAGGCGCCCCAGCCTCCTCCTGGTCTTGATAGGCTTCCCCACCTCCTCCTTGTCTGTGATAGGCGCCCCACCTCCTAATTGTCTGTGATAGGCACCCCTGCCTCTTCCTTGTCTGTAATAGGGGCCCCAGCCTCCTCCTGGTCTTGATAGGCTTCTCCACCTCCTCCTTGTCTGTGATAGGTTCCCCCGCCTCCTAATCGTCTATAATAGGCACCCCGCCTCCTCCTCGTCTGTGATAGGTGCCCCCGCCTCCTAATCCTCTGTAATAGGCACCCCGCCTCCTCCTCGTCTGTGATAGGCGCCCCAGCCTCCTCCTGGTCTGTGATAGGCTTCCCCACCTCCTCCTTGTCTGTGATAGGTGCCCCACCTCCTCCTCGTCTGTGATAGGAGCCACCCGCCTCCTGCTTGTCTGTGATAGGTGCCCCCATCTCCTCCTTGTCTGTGATAGGCTCCCCCGCCTCCTGCTTGTCTGTGATAGGTGCCCCCATCTCCTCCTTGTCTGTGATAGGTGCCCCCGCCTCCTCCTCGTCTGTGATAGGCGCCCCGCCTCCTATTCTGTTATAGGCGGAACACTGATACAGTTTCCCAGCATCGAATCAGTGTTCCTCTATCACAGACCTGTAGGATTTATTCAACTGCAGCAGAAAAAGAATCCGGTCTCCTCTCCTGCCAGACAGAGCTGGCTTGAAAAGAAATACAAATCTGTTGTCGGGCAGAACAGTTCTTTTATATGTAATTCAGCCTTAAACCATAATAGAAGAAGATATCGGTGATCTTTCTGTATAACGAAGACGAGGTGTTCAAATTTTTCAATGTCAAAATGTCCAATAATGAACCTCGTTCCGGGAAACATTTAAGCGCGTTGTATTTTGGAATTTGCGTTTTATCGCTTTTTTTTTTTAAACCAGAATAACTAGTTTCATATTCTTTTTCTTCCATTCCCACCTCCCCCGTAGATGCCGCGGTGACCCCTCTGCTTCATGTAGTTAGCTCCTCGCAGAATGTTCTTGTAATGTGACTGTTCTGTGTTGAAGCTTCCCGTTGAGAGGTCAAGGAGCCGCTCTCCAAAGCAGCGGCAGAGAAAGTCCGCCTTCGCTTCCACAGCGCCAAACTTTATTGTTGCGGTTGGAAGTTCTAGTATATTTAAAAATACATTTGTGATAAAAAAAAAAAGATACTTCATTTTCTAATCATCAGTTTAAAGTTATAAATCCTTTTCCTGGAAACACCGTAAAGGGTCAGCCTACCATATGGTGAAGCGTGGTCTTCCTTGGCGGGGGTCTTGGCACCGTGGAAGATCCCAGCATGGTAGCTGAATTCACAAGCTGTTAGCGTCAGCATTTCATCGAGGCCCCTGGAGCTGGGAGCCACGTGCCGATATCACACCGCGCCGTGACAAAAAGGAACCGCCAAAGGTGATAATTTGAGTTATTTGTGAAGTCTGTTGGGTTGAGTCGCCTACTGGCCTCCCATGTGACTCAGGGACTCTGGTCATCAGATCTACATGATGCAATTCTTTGCTTTAAGGGGTTCCCACTCATCCTTTTGCATCTATGGTCCAGCAGAGAGAGTGGGAATTTCTTTATAATGACTGTGACCAATGTGCCTACCTGGAAACTCAAGTGTGGAAATGTCACCACCAGAAATCCCAAGACTTGTGAAGCCCCAAAAGGGCCCGCTAAATTGCCCCAGGTCCCTTTTGCAAGCTCAATAATCAGTCTAGGGCAGGGGTTCTCAACCAGGACTCCATGGATCCCAGGGATGGACTGGCCATTGGGACTACAGGGAGTTTTTCCGGTGGGCCGATGGCTCAGTGGGCCGGCTTCAGTAACAGCGGACCACCGCCCCTTTCCACTTCTTTTGTCTCTCCCTTCCCGCAGCGCTCACCTGGGGGGGAACAGAGGAGCAGGGGGAACAACAGGGAGCATGAGGGATGGGACAGACAGCTGACTCAACGGCTATGGCCTCTGAGTTTCTCACTTCTGCCTAATCTTATCCCATAAGGGGGGGGGTCACCGAACAAATTCTTTGCCCCGGGTGAAATAATGTCTAGCTTCCCCACTGGTACTGCCTATAAGAGTACCGGTACCAGCCTTTCTACTCTAATAAAGTAGATTGGCTAGTGACTAGTGAAGGGGGAGAGGGGGCTTGGGTGGCTGTTGCAGGGTGCGGGAGTTGTCCGGCCGCCATGGGAGAGACCTATCAAAGTGGGCAAGTCTGGATGAAGTCCAGGGCCAAATTTGTGTCCCAGTCCAGCCCTGATGGATCCCTAGAGGGATGCTAGAGGTTCCATGAGCAATAAGCAATTTTTGCCTCTCAGATACGTTCCCACTGACACCATTAATCTTTTTAGCTATCTATGAGGGGGTAATTCGTTCCAATGGCCACAAATGTAAGGAGCATTCTTCCCACTGACCATCACACTAATGTATTATAATAATTTTTAGCAGTTGTCCCCCCGAGACTGGAAATATATCTCCAGGGTTCCTCTGTGTGGAAAAGGTTGAGTAAGGCTGGTCTAGGGGTTGCTTTTCTTCCAATACCTGGGATAGGACTTAGGGAACTGGGGTATAATCCAGAAACCCTGAGCAGTAACAAAAGGACACGTTCACTCTGTAGCCCCCCCTTAAAGCGGGGGTTCCGCGGGAAAACGTTTTTTTTTTTTTTTTAAGATTAATCTGCTGCTGTCCAGATAGCAAATCGTTTTTTCACCAGTCCCATTCTTGCAGCCGCCAGGATGTTCATTTCCCCGAAAAGGATATTTTATAAAAATGTAAGATGGGCATTGCCATCTTAATTGTGGGCACTCTGAAGCCCTCCAGTATTTACTTCCAGGATGTGGTGAATGCTGATGTCCCCGCATTCACCGCGCTATCCCACGCATTCGCTGTGTAAACGGCGAGCCGCGCCGTCAACACTGCACAGTTGCCATGACAACGGCCGGCGGCGTCCTGAAAAGGACACGCCCCGCTGTGACCAGTACAACAGTGCTTTTTTTTATCAGAGAAAGCTCAGAACGCTGTTCACTTTTACAGATGGTGCGTCCGTTTTCCAAGGTGTCCAGGTGTGTAATGGCGATTTTGTCTATATTTCCTTTAATTAAAATGGCAAATAAGTATCCGCCCTCGTCACATGACGTTATTCTGCACTCCTACTTCTGGACTTCTCTGTTGTCTTTGTCACAGTGGACCACCCCGCCCCCTCCTCACAAAACGCCACACCTTTGGTCTCCATCACTGTGCTCTTTGCTGGTTCTCTTCATACTTAGCCGACTGCACCTTTACTGTTAGACCCCCTTTACACTAAGCCGCCCATAGCGTAAGCGGTAAAACGCCGCTATTTTTACCGCCAACGCTATGGGCGGATTTGCGGCGCATGTCGGCCGCTAGCGGGGCACATTTAACCCCCGCTAGCGGCTGAGAAAGGCTTAAAACTGCCAGCAATGCGCCTGCAATGCGCCCTCAGTGTCAAAGGGGTCTTACTTACAATTCTACTTCCCTCTCTCCTCTTCGTTCTTTTTAATTTTCGTTCTTACGTCCGAAATTTCGGTTTTTCGAATTTTGAATTTCCGAATTTTCAAATATTTGATTTGACGAATTTACACATTTTTGAATTCATTTTTTTTTTTTTTTATATTCAAATTTAGGAACGTTTGGAACAATTTGTTGAACAGGTTTTCGTTAATTCGGATTTTTCCGAATGGATGAATTCGTCAAAATTTGTTAAGAAGACGAATTGGGAACAAAACGTATTTCACGCGTCTAAGCGAAATGATAAATTATTTTTCTCGGTCAGGCGATCCTCGTGTTCGAATTTCGTATGCCAGGCGATCGTCCTCCTTTCACGGACTCGCGGCGTCTCTTCTCCAGGATTACATTGTATCTCATCCTTTAACAGGGAAGAGATTTTGACAGAGAAAACTTTATTTGGTGGAGATTAATTAGCACATCACGCGGTGCTTATAATTTAATTTGAAAGGTCGGTGTAGATTGGAGGCTGTAATGCCACTCGGAGGAAAGGTCAGCCGTCCCCCTTGTTGGAATTTCGAAACGAAGTCAAGTTAAAAAAAAGGAAACAAAAGTCTATTCAGGTAATTATAACGGGCAGTAAAAGATACGGGGGCCGGATTCAGATACATTTGCGTATCTTTCGGCGGGCGTAGCGCATCTCATATGCGTACGTTGCTCCATTTTTCCTGACAGTAAAAAAGAGATCCTGCTCTCTTTTTTTTTCCCGACAGTTTTTCCGTAGGGAAAAATGGAGCATACACATGGTTTGGAATTCCCGGCCAAAAGCTCTCATGGCAGTTTTCCGACGGGAAAACCAGTTGTGTGTACGCGGCATAACAGATCTCTTCTCCTGCCGATGCCGCTGACCAGTTGCTTGGGTCAGAGGAAGACCGCGCTGGAAGTGACTCCCTGCCGGAGTTCCGTTCTCCAAGACGAGTGAAGCAGCTGATGTTACATTTGTCATCAAAGGATCGGCGTTCAATGGCGCTCGTTGTGCACGTGCCGTCGCCGCTGTGCGGCTCTCTAATGTTTTCTGATCCTTTATATTTATTTTTTTAACATGAAAGCTCTGATGATGTCGGAAAGCATCTGATAGAACAGCTGCTCGGGATCAGAGGAGCTGGCTGATGTTTGTGTACTAAATAATCAATAGATACACCTCTCTTGGCGTCCTGAAGGCATCTGTGTCCTCGCCGTCGCTGTCGCTGCTGACTGCGCAATAATTAGCGCGGAGGGACAGATGTGCCGCCATTTTAATCTAGGCTGGAAAGTAAAAATACTGCACCCTCATCACATAGTTCTAGTTTAACTATTTAAAGACCAGACCTTAAAGACTGCGACAGGTTGGCTCCCCTTCGAGGGCGAATCGCCGTCATGGTACGTTGGCCGCTTTCAAGACCACTAGGGGGCACAACCCCAGAGCCGATGTGTGTGGCTGGTGGCCGCGGTGTTGTCCGCTGGCCACCCGCAATCCATGGGCGTCCGAAATTCCATAGACTCCCATGTTAAACGTCAGTCTAGTCATGGACACAGTTAGGCATGGGCACAGTGAGGCATGGAAACCGTGAGGCAAAGTGAGGCATGGACACAATGAGGCATGGGCACAGTGAGGCATGGACACAGTGAGGCATGGACACAGTGAGGCATGGGCACAGTGAGGCATGGGCACAGTGAGGCATGGACACAGTGAGGCATGGGACACAGTGAGGCATGGGCACAGTGAGGCATGGGCACAGTGAGGCATGGGCACAGTGAGGCATGGGCACAGTGAGGCATGGACACAGTGAGGCATGGACACAGTGAGGCATGGACACAGTGAGGCATGGGCACAGTGAGGCATGGGCACAGTGAGGCATGGGCACAGTGAGGCATGGGCACAGTGAGGCATGGACACAGTGAGGCATGGACACAGTGAGGCATGGACACAGTGAGGCATGGACACAGTGAGGCATGGGCACAGTGAGGCATGGGCACAGTGAGGCATGGGCACAGTGAGGCATGGACACAGTGAGGCATGGACACAGTAAGCATAGCTTCCAACTTTCCCTGATTTCGAGGGACTGTCCCTGATTTGGAGCAATGCCCCTCTGTCCCGCTTTCCCCTCATTTGTCCCTCATTTTGGTCTGATCTGTATAGTTGTATATAAAATTCACTTTTTATCTGGCAAAAAGTGTTTCCTAGTGCTAAAGCTTTCCTCCAATTTCAAAATTGCTGCATTTGTACATTTTAAAAGCCAAGAAAAAGGAAAAGTAGTGGTTAAAAAAAAAAACCTTGTGGATTTGATTAAAGGGACACTAAAGTCAGGGCTTTTAAAAAAAAAAATAACAAACATGTGATACTTACCTCCACTGTGCAGTTCGTTTTGCACAGAGTGGCCCGGAAAGCTGTCTTCTGGGGTCCCTCGGCGGCTGTCTGGGCTCCTCCTCGCAAAAGCTTTCCCTCTTCATGCGAGGGCGCTCGCATGGAGGAAAGCTTTTGCGAGCGCGCTCCCGTGATACAGCGGCGGCCATAGCCGCCGACTGTATCACTCGGCTCCGCCCCCGGCGCGCCGCGTCATCCGCTCTGATTGACAGCTGCGCTAGCCAATGGCTGCGCTGCTATCAATCCGCCCAGCCTAGCCAATCAACGGCCAGGCTGGGAACCGAAGAGGACGACGTGGACGCGCCCGGGAGATTCGAAAGGCCAGGTAAGTACAACGGGGGCTCGGGGGGGGGGGGGGGCGGTGCTGTGAGATGTTTTTTTACCTTAATGCATAGGATGCATTAAGGTAAAAAAACATGTACCTTTACAACCCCTTTAACCTTGTTTTGGTTAATTCTCCTTTAAGGGGGTGTGGCAGAAGGTGTGCCCTATGCCTACATACCTTTGTTAGTAGGTGTCCCTCATTCACATCTCAAAATGTTGGGAGGTATGCAGTGAGGCATGGACACCGTGAGGCGTGGACACAGTGAGGCATGGGCACAGTGAGGCATGGGCACAGTGAGGCATGGGCACAGTGAGGCATGGGCACAGTGAGGCATGGACACAGTGAGGCATGGGCACAGTGAGGCATGGGCACAGTAAGGCGTGGGTACAGTGAGGCATGGACACCGTGAGGCATGGACACCGTGAGGCAAAGTGAGGCACAGTGAGGCATGGACACCATGAGGCATGGACACCGTAAGGCACAGAGAGGCATGGACACAGTGAGGCATGGGCACAGTGAGGCATAGGCATAGTGAGACATGGGCACAGTGAGGCATGGACACAGTAAGGCATGGACACAGTAAGGCATGGACACAGTGAGGCATGGACACAGTGAGGCATGGGCACAGTGAGCTATGGGCACAGTAAGGCATGGGCACAGTGGGGCATGGACACAGTGGGGCATGGACACAGTGAGGCATGGACACAGTGAGGCATGGACACAGTGAGGCATGGGCACAGTGAGCTATGGGCACAGTGAGGCATGGGCACAGTGGGGCATGGACACAGTGGGGCATGGACACAGTGAGGCATGGACACAGTGAGGCATGGACACAGTGAGACATGGACACAGTGAGGCATGGACACAGTGAGGCATTGACACAGTAAGGCATGGACACAGTAAGGCAAAGTGAGGCACAGTGAGGCATGGACACAGTGAGGCATGGACACAGTGAGGCATGGACACAGTGAGGCATGGACACAGTGAGGCATGGACACAGTGAGGCATGGACACAGTGAAGCATGGACACAGTAAGGCAAAGTGAGGCACAGTGAGGCTTGCAGATGGACACCCTAGGCTTATACTCGAGTCAATATGTTTTCCCAGTTTTTAGTGATAAAATTAGGTGCCTCGGCTTATACTCGAGTATATACGGTATATACTCAAAATGGGAGGCACCCCATGGACGCCGGACCCAATAGAAAAGATCACAACTGACATTTTCCAAATGAATCATTTTGTTTACAATTTCGCTCATATTTTCTGCCAATGAAATTCCTTTCCTCGCTCCCATTTCACGCTGGCCACCCGTTCTGCATCTCCCTACCTCGTGCCGCCAGCCAATGGCGTACAAATCGTCTTCTTTCCCCAGGAGAGAAATAAATGCCCTAATTTCGGGGTCACCCTTCTATTCTCAGCAGGTCACCTCTTCTGTAGAAACGACCCGCTGGTGCCGAATTTATTTTCTGCCTCCGAAACTTGAGGACCAGCGAACACGGGAAGATGCCGGTTACTATGACGATGATTCGTGAAAAATACGCATAATTATATCTTTCCGACGATAAGAAATGTCAGCCGGCTCGGGATTTACTCATTAACCTTGTGAAGAAAACCTTCATCCGGACCCCCACGTGACCCCCCCTTATCTCCGGGTTCAGGAGAGCCGGGCGTACTCCGGCAATTAGGTGCGGTCGGGTCGGTTCTGTGTATATCAATAGTTTTTACTCTTTCTGGTAATTGTGTTTATTCTTGTTTTCTGGTCTAGCTGATTTATTGTTTATTTTTTTAATAATAATGCAGTGCACCTGAAAAACAGACGGGATTTTCATTCTCCATTCATATTTCACATCAAAAACGGAATACAAAATGGTGTAAGGCCCTAGTGCCCAACACCCGCCCTGCTGGCTGTCTATGTGCGGTCCACCGGCTGTCTATGTGCGGTCCACCGGCTGTCTATGTGTGGTCCACCGGCTGTCTATGTGTGGTCCACCGGCTGTCTATGTGTGGTCATCCACCAGCTGTCTATGTGCGGTCCACCGGCTGTCTATGTGTGGTGCACCGGCTGCCTATGTGTGGTCCACCAGCTGCCTATGTGTGGTCCACCGGCTGTCTATGTGTGGTCCACCGGCTGCCTATGTGTGGTCCACCGGCTGTCTATGTGCGGTCCACCGGCTGTCTATGTGTGGTCATCCACCAGCTGTCTATGTGCGGTCCACCGGCTGTCTATGTGCGGTCCACCGGCTGTCTATGTGTGGTCATCCACCAGCTGTCTATGTGCGGTCCACCGGCTGTCTATGTGTGGTGCACCGGCTGCCTATGTGTGGTCCACCAGCTGCCTATGTGTGGTCCACCGGCTGTCTATGTGTGGTGCACCGGCTGTCTATGTGTGGTCCACCAGCTGTCTATGTGCGGTCTACCGGCTGCCTATGTGTGGTCCACCAGCTGTCTATGTGCGGTCTACCGGCTGCCTATGTGTGGTGCACCGGCTTCTATGTGCGGTCTACCGGCTGCCTATGTGTGGTGCACCGGCTTCTATGTGTGGTCCACCAGCTG
Organism: Rana kukunoris; assembly: GCA_029574335.1. Classification (NCBI taxonomy): domain Eukaryota; kingdom Metazoa; phylum Chordata; class Amphibia; order Anura; family Ranidae; genus Rana; species Rana kukunoris. The sequence continues at coordinate 328,991,097 of CM056059.1, read as the reverse complement.
TCTATGTGCGGTCTACTGGCTGCCTATGTGTGGTGCACCAGCTGCCTATGTGTGGTCCACCGGCTGTCTATGTGTGGTCCACCGGCTGTCTATGTGTGGTGCACCGGCTTCTATGTGTGGTGCACCGGCTGTTTATATGGGGCACTGCCGTCTGTCTATGAGCGGCCTACTGGCTGTCTATGAGTGGTCCACCGGCTGTCTATGTGCGGTCTACCGGCTGCCTATGTGTGGTGCACCGGCTTCTATGTGTGGTCCACCGGCTGTCTATGTGTAGTCCACTGGCTGTCTATATGAGGCGCTGCCGTCTGTCTATGAGCGGCCTACTGGCTGTCTATGAGTGGTCTGTTGGTTATTTATGTGTAGCTTGCCGTATCCTGGATTTGGGGGGACTATCTAATGTTAGCCACCCCCCCCCCACCAGTGGAAGGGGAAAATGTTGACTGTATTCATTTTCTTTTTTCCACTCTTTTCCTAATGTTAGTATTGCATCACTTGTTCCTGCTGGATTCTCTGATGGTCACGTTTGCCGCATTTCAGCCACGCCAGATCTTCCGACGGCCATGCGCCCATTCCTTCACATCCCAGGACCGGTTCTTTTTCGTTTTTTTTCTCAAGCCGCGGCTTTCTTCAGCGTGTTTAATACTCGCCGGCGAGGGACGGAATGCCTGACAGAATTTTAGGACGCACATCATAAGCGCCATTTACCATATGCCCCTTCCTCGCCGAGACGCAGCCGGGCTCCCCCCGGGGGGTTGGTGGAAATCACATTTTCTAAACAACGATGGGGGAGGGGAACGCCCACGGTAGAAAACGAGTTCACACCCTGGGATTATTTCATTTTAACATTCGCCGTCTTTCCATCCAATGGCGGGGAAATCGCTCAGATTTGTGCGTTTTGTTCCTGAAATTGGACTCGGCAAACAATAAATCTATTTTTGTTTCGTAAAAAAAAAAAAAGACTAACAAAAGAGTCTTTACCTTCAAATCAAATATAAAATGTCAGGTTATTCTCTGCGGTGCCGTAAAAACACAACGCCGCGCCAAGCTGTCTCTTTAGAAATGTAATCTTTCATTCTCTGTAGTCACAAGATAATTCGTCGGCCCGAGAAGAACGCAGCTTATGTTTCCCTTCTAAAGGGTAAATACCCCGACTTCTCAGACTGCTGGCTTTCCTTTCCTACCCCCCCCCCCCCCCCCCTGGCCCCCCCTGTCATTTGTTTAACCACTTCAGCCCCCGGAACATTTGGCTGGCCAAAGACCAGAGGCACTTTTTGCGATTCGGCACTGCGTCGCTTTAACTGACAAGTGCGCGGTCGTGCGACGCGGCTCCCGAACAAAATTGGCGTCCTTTTTCCTCCACAAATAGAGATTTCTTTCGGTGGTATTTGATCACCTCTGCGGTTTTTATTTTTTTTGCGCTATAAACAAAAATAGAGCGAAAATTTTGAAAAAAAATATATATATATTTTTTACTTTTTGCTATAATAAATATCCCCCAAAAATATATAATAAAAAAAAAACATATTTTCCTCAGTTTAGGCCGATACGTATTCTTCTACATATCTTTTTGGTAAAAAAAAATAAAAAAAATCGCAACAAGCGTTTATTTATTGGTTTACACAAAAGTTATAGGCCCGGATTCACAGACATCGGCGCACATTTATGCCGCCGTAGCGTATCTCTTTTACGCTACGCCGACGCAGCGCGGAGAGGCAAGCATGGAATTCACAAAGCAAATGCTCCGAACTCTGCGCCGGTGTAGCTTATATTCGTAGGCGTAAGTGGAAGTCGGCGTGATCCATTTAAACGAAGCGTGACCCCATGCAAATGATGCACGCAAGTATTTAAAATGAACTGCGCATGCGTCGTACCTTGGACGCATCCCGGTGCGCATGCTCACAATCATGTCAAAACAACTTGCCTAAGATACGTTGAATCACTGCCTACGACGTGAACGTAACCTACGCCCAGCGCTATTCACGTACAACGCAAACTACGTAAAATTAGACGGCGTTCGTTCCCTGGTCCATACCTTTGCATGAGTTGCGCCTCCAATATGGGGAATAACTTTACGCCGGACGTAACCCTTACGCAAATCGCTTGAAACATGCGCCGGGCGCAAGTACGTTCGTGAATGGGCGTATCTCCTTCATTTGCATATTTGAATAGAAAATCCATGGGAAAGCCACATGCGTCCAGCGTAAATATGCGTCCACGATACGCCGGCGTAGGCAAGTTACATCGGTGGACTGAAGCCTGTTTTTAGGCGTATCCTAGTTCTGTGGGTCCGGCGCACAGATACGACGGCGCATGTTTACACTTACGCGTCGTATCTCGAGATACGTGGGCGTAAGTGCTTTGTGAATCCGGAGCAGGATAAATAAGCTGCATGCTTTCTGTTCCTAGGGTGCCCCTTGTTTAAATCACTCAGCGATTGTGTTACATTGTATCATTGCCTTCCAACGATGGAGGAACGTGAGCCCCCCCCCCCCCCCCCGGCAATTGCAACTGTGTAAAGCGTTTGCTGAAAGTAGCATTGGTGAGTGAATAATGTAGCGATTGGTCACCCCATATTAACCCTTAGCGAGCTTCTCTACGTCGCCGAGTCCTTTACAAGACCAGATAACGTGCCGTCATTATTCAGAGCTGTGAAAACGCCGATCTCCGGCCCATCCTTCCTCCCGGGTTCATATTTTTCACTTAACCGGCACATCTAAAAAACCAATACAAGTTCCTCTCTCGCCTCGCCATGGTAATTGTCAGGTTGTGAAGAGCCTCGAAGATCTGAAAAAAAAAAAAATCCATACAAACTGGAACCCGAGCCCATGAAGCCCCTGAGTGGCTCCGAGAGCGTCCCGATCGATATGCTTATTAGAGACGTAGAGCGCAGTTTTTGAAAGGAATGCGATGTCCTTATTAGGGAGGTTGTGCCCATCGGAGAGCCGCGTCCGTCCCGAAGGTTCCTCGTCTTCCTCCGTCTCCTTCATTCCGCCGGATAAAGACTTCGGAATAATGGATTCGGACATTTTCAGAATAGCTATTGGAGGAATGAACCGTCGCTGGTTTGGGGAGGAGTTTTCTTTCCTGACATTCAGTTCCTGAGAAAATAATAATAATAATAATAATAATAATGTTTGTTTTTCTATTTCTATAGAACCTTACATCGGCAGTCACACCTCGTTCCTGTCTTTCTGCATTATCCTAAATCATGCTATGATGGACAGGGCCCCCATCAGGAATTATGGGGCCCCTTACACGGCCTCAGGCATGGCCCCCCTGGAGCAGAGAACTGGGGGGGCTGCCGCTAATTGAGAAGGGGGGGTTTGCCCCTTTCAAAGAAAAAGAAAAAATGTACATAACAAAAAAAAGGGGGTAGCCAATCTTTTTTAATATTTTTTTTATTATTATTAAAGGGCCCAGAGGTCCCCAGAGCTCCAGATGGCAACCCCCCCCCCTTTTTTTAAATAAAAGAATTGTTTATATATATATATATATATATATATATATATATATATAGTCAAGATTCCAACATGCTCCTATAGGTGTGATGGTCAGGGTTCCAACAAGCTCCTATAGGTGTGATGGTCAGGGTTCCAACAAGCTCCTATAGGTGTGATGGTCAGGGTTCCAACAAGCTCATATATGTGTGACAGTCAGGGTTCCAACAAGCTCATATATGTGTGACGGTCAGGGTTCCAACAAGCTCCTATAGGTGTGATGGCCAGGGTTCCAACAAGCTCCTATAGGTGTGATGGTCAGGGTTCCAACAAGCTCCTATAGGTGTGATGGTCAGGGTTCCAACAAGCTCCCATAGGTGTGATGGTCAGGGTTCCAACAAGCTCCTATAGGTGCGATGGTCAGGGTTCCAACAAGCTCCTATAGGTGTGATGGTCAGGTGTCCAACAAGCTCCTATAGGTGTGATGGTCAGGTGTCCAACAAGCTCCTATAGGTGTGATGGTCAGGGTTCCAACAAGCTCCTATAGGTGTGATGGTCAGGGTTCAAACAAGCTCCTATAGGTGTGATGGTCAGGGTTCCAACAAGCTTCTATAGGTGTGATGGTCAGGGTTCCAACAAGCTCCTATAGGTGTGACGGTCAGGGTTCTAACAAGCTCCTATAGGTGTGATGGTCAGGGTTCTAACAAGCTCCTATATGTGTGATGGTCAGGGTTCTAACAAGCTCCTATAGGTGTGATGGTCAGGGTTCCAACAAGCTCCTATAGGTGTGATGGTCAGGGTTCCAACAAGCTCCTATAGGTGTGATGGTCAGGGTTCCAACAAGCTCCTATGTGTGATGCAGGGTTCCACAATAGCACTCCTATATGTGTGATGGTCAGGGTTCCAACAAGCTCCTATATGTGTGATGGTCAGGGTTCCAACAAGCTCCTATAGGTGTGATGGTCAGGGTTCCAACAAGCTCCTATAGGTGTGATGGTTAGGTGTCCAACAAGCTCCTATGGGCGTGATGGTCAGGGTTCCAACAAGCTCCTATAGGTGTGATGGTCAGGGTTCCAACAAGCTCCTATAGGTGTGATGGTCAGGGTTCCAACAAGCTCCTATAGGTGTGATGGTCAGGGTTCCAACAAGCTCCTATAGGTGTGATGGTCAGGTGTCCAATAAGCTCCTATAGGTGTGATGGTCAGGGTTCCAACAAGCTCCTATAGGTGTGATGGTCAGGTGTCCAACAAGCTCCTATAGGTGTGATGGTCAGGGTTCCAACATGCTTCTATATGTGTGATGGTCAGGGTTCCAACAAGCTCCTATAGATGTGATGGTCAGGGTTCCAACAAGCTCCTATAGGTGTGATGGTCAAGGTTCCAAGAAGCTCCTATAGGTGTGATGGTCAAGGTTCCAAGAAGCTCCTATAGGTGTGATGGTCAGGTGTCCAATAAGCTCCTATAGGAGTGATGGTTAGGTATCCAACAAGCTCCTATAGGTGTGATGTTCAGGGTTCCAACATGCTCCTATATGTGTGATGGTCAGGGTTCCAACAAGCTCCTATAGATGTGATGGTCAGGGTTCCAACAAGCTCCTATATGTGTGATGGTCAGGGTTACAACAAGCTCCTATAGGTGTGATGGTTAGGTGTCCAACAAGCTCATATAGATGTGATGGTCAGGGTTCCAACAAGCTCCTATAGGTGTGATGGTCAGGGTTCCAACAAGCTCCTATAGGTGTGATGGTCAAGGTTCCAAGAAGCTCCTATAGGTGTGATGGTCAGGGTTCCAATAAGCTCCTATAGGTGTGATGGTCAGGGTTCCACGGACATATCTCAACAATTGTCCTATCTGCCGGCTTCCTCACTGGGAGACGCCCCGTTTCCTCCTACTCTGTTGGCAACTATAAAATATTAAAATAGAGGTAAAATGTTTCCCAATATGTATATTTTTCTGTCTATCTGGAACTTATTCAGGCCTTGTGTCCTGATTTTTGTGCCTCTTCTAGTTCCTCTGTATCTGGAGGTCCGTAGTTTATATACATGGCGATTCTAAATGCATTCCCGCCATGGACGGCGCCATAGCCCCGGTACTCAGGTGCCTCTTCCAGTGCACGGTAATTCTGCTTCTTAGTCGCTCATTCTGTGCGTCGGGATCACATATGGTGCCGCATCACCAGGGAGGAGAATTATCGCAGCCTTCCGTGGATCAGGGAGAGAGAGCACGTCAGCGGGATTCCCATAGCGATTCCATTCCCTGATTAAATTAATTACAGACCAGTGAAGGTACAGGTGTGCATGCGCTGCGAGTCTCTAGGTGACTTCCTACAAGTCACACGTATTGTATATCTGTGCACGGTCTGCAGGAAGCTGTCACAGAAATAGGAGGACTTAAAGGGTTAAAAAGCAGAGAAAATGTGGCGCTTACTCAGTGCTAATTAATACTAATCAATGCTAATAATATTATAAACAAATATAGAAAAAAAAATCACGCTAAAAACTCGGCCTAGTCATAGCTCATCAGTTCATAAATAAAGTCCACCAGTGTTCATAACTGCCGGAGGACGGCATTGGGGGACGTTGGGGGGGAAGGCGGGTCAAATTCAGAAAATTCTGTGCACTTTATGAATACTTTTTCAAGTCACGGGCCCTGATTCACAAAGCACTTGCGCCGGCGTAAATCAAGTTACGCCGACGTAAGTGCAAATGTGCGCCCGGCGTATCCGTGCGCCTGAGTCACAAACCAATATACGCCTAAAAACTGGCCACCCTACGCCGACGTATCTTACTTACCCCGGCGTAGCGTGGCCGCTGCCATTGATTAGCCATTCAAATATGCAAATGAGGGAAATACGCCGATTCACGAACGTACGTGCGCCCGGCGCAGGCTCCACGCGACGCGCGGAAGTTTTCTGTCCGGCGTAAAGTTATTCCCCATAAAGGAGGTGTAAGTCAGCACCAGACGTGCTCAGGTCTGCACCAGGGAACTCAAGCCGGCGTATTTTACGTAGGACGTGTGTCTGGCTGGGCGTAGGTTACGTTCCCGGCGTACACAGTGATCCGGCGTATCTTAGGCAGTTGTTCCGACGTGGTTGTGAGCATGCTTTTCTATGCAAATGAAGTAAATACGGCGATTCACGAACGTACTTGCACCTGGCGCATGATATACGCGTTTTGCGTAAGTTTTACGTCCGGCGTAAAGTTATTCCCCATAGATGAGACGCAACCCATGCAAAGGTATGGAACAGGGAACACAAGGCTATGTATTGTACGTTGGACGTCTGTGAATATGGGCCGACGTGGGTCTGGCTGGGCGTAGGTTACGTTCACGGCGTACACACCCATAGGTAACACACATAAAGCGCCTGGAAAAATTATTCATACCCCTTTATATATACAGTAGATTCCGCGCCCTGGGTGATCTCTGCCAGTTACCCCGACCTTGGCTTCCATCACTACGCTTGTCCTGCTGACTGCTTCCCCTCTCACCTTGTGAAGCGTGACCCAGGGGATTCCAGGGGTCGCGACCTGGATCCAGTTGCGGCGAAACCCATCCTCACCACAAGAGGCTCTGGTGAAGACAAGCTGGGTCTTAGATTCCGTTCCCTGGGTGACTTGGAGTTCACGACTCCTCCCCGATCGCAGCAGTGGGCTAAGGGTTCACTACCCTGTGGTGCATCCCTGTCTCCTACGGGGTGCACTTGTCACCGTGCCTCCGGTGACCTGACAAATTCCCACCACTGTGCCATGTCATCAAACGCAGCCACTGTGCCATCAATTGTCACCACTGTGCCATGCCATCAAACGCAGCCACTGTGCCATCAATTGGCGCCACTGTGCCATCAACTGTCGCCACTGTGCCATCAATTGTCACCACTGTGCCATCAATTGTCACCACTGTGCCATCAACTGTCGCCACTGTGCCATCAATTGTCACCACTGTGATCCGGCGTATTTAAGGCAGTTGTTCCGACGTGGTTGTGAGCATGCGCACGGGGATAGGTCCACATCTCGACGCATGCGCAGTTCGTTTTAAGCACTTGTCTGGCATGGGGTCACGCTTCATTAGCATGGGTCACGCCCACTTCCACCTACTTCCACTGACGCCGGCTTATGCCTACGAAATATACGCTACGCCGGCACAGAGTTGGGAGCAATAGCTTGGTGAGTTCAGTGCATGCCTCTCCGCGCTGCGCCGGCATAGCGTACTGTGTGTGCGCTACGCCGGCGTAAATCTGCGCCCATCTCTGTGAATCCGGGCCACTGTATATATAAAGGGGTATGAATACTTTTTCAAGGCGCTCTATGTGCGTCACCTATGGGTCTACAGGCATTGCCCACCTCAAGCATTTGTCGTGAATTCTCAGGCGCTGCTCGAAGTTTTTTATGGAAATGTAGATATAAAAGTTTCAGAGGAGCGTGGCGCGGAATTCACGGAACATTCCCGACTTCTGTTCCTCAGATCTCCTTCAAAGAGGAGACACAATATTGATCAGACAGCGCGGCTCAAGGGCCCTGTAAGTGTTACGAGCGTCAAGTATCTCATTTCCATGGATTACTATTCCAGGGCGGTCGCACCGTCTGCTTCTGTCACAGCGAGAAGTTGCTAATGTGTGACGGCCCCGCTATCCGCTTGTATTAAACGCGCTTAAAAATCTGCGAGAGACCGCATTGTGAGCGCTCAATAAAAGAGCTTATCAATGGATCTTTTATAGGAGGCTTCACAGGGGGCAAATCACACTCGGATCGAGGAGGCTTCATGTCGGCCGGCGCCTCACCGCGCCTTTTGTAATGAAGACGTCTCATTATATGATATAAAAAAACGCCTCTGAAATATTCTGCAAAGGAGGAAAAGAAAATATTAATAAAAACGCAAGAAAGTTTTGCAGCTCAAGTTTCCCGAAGGTTCTGGAGATATTTAACCCACGGAGGACCGGTCTATAGAAAGCAAGCCTCATACCAGGGTATCTCTTCGTGGTCTGGGACCGCCACATGTTGTTGTAGCGCCCCCTTACCCCTGGGCAGTGGCGGCTGGTTCTCAAAATGTTTGGAGGGGCGCAAACAAACGAAAAAAAACAAAAAAAAACAATTGCAGCCTCACTGTGCCCATCAAACGCAGCCACTGTGCCCATCAAACGCAGCCACTGTGCCCATCAAACGCAGCCACTGTGCCCATCAAACGCAGCCACTGTGCCCATCAAACCCAGCCACTGTTCCCATCAAACGCAGCCACTGTGCCTATCAAACGCAGCCACTGTGCCCATCAAACCCAGCCACTGTTCCCATCAAACGCAGCCACTGTGCCTATCAAACGCAGCCACTGTGCCCATCAAATGCAGCTACTGTGCCCAAACGCAGCCACTGTGCCCATCAAACGCAGCCACTGTGCCCATCAAACGCAGCCACTGTGCCCATCAAACGCAGCCACTGTGCCCATCAAACGCAGCTACTGTGCCCATCAACCGCAACCACTGTGCCCATCAAACGCAGCCACTGTGCCCATCAAACGCAGCCACTGTGCCCATCAAACGCAGCCACTGTGCCCATCAAACGCAGCCACTGTGCCCATCAAACGCAGCCACTGTGCCCATCAAACGCAGCTACTGTGCCCATCAAACGCATCCACTGTGCCCATCAAACGCATCCACTGTGCCCATCAAACGCAGCCACTGTGCCCATCAACCGCAGCCACTGTGCCCATCAACCGCAGCCACTGTGCCCATCAACCGCAGCCACTGTGCCCATCAAACGCAGCCACTGTGCCCATCAAACGCAGCTACTGTGCCCATCAAACGCAGCTACTGTGCCCATCAAACACAGCCACTGTGCCCATCATACACAGCCACTGTGCCCATCAAACACAGCCACTGTGCCCATCAAACACAGGCACTGTGCCCATCAAACACAGCCACTGTTCCCATCAAACGCAGCTACTGTGCCCATCAAACGCAGCCACTGTGCCCATCAAACGCAGCCACTGTGCCCATCAAACGCAACTACTGTGCCCAAACGCAGCCACTGTGCCCATCAATTGCAACCACTGTGCCCAAACGCAGCCCCTGTGCCCATCAAATGCAGCCCCTGTGCCATGCCATCAAATGCAGCCACTGTGCCCATCAATTGTGTCATGGATATTTAATTCTCTGGCAGCTTACCTGTCCTTCATCTGTCCATTAAGAGGCCTGACCCTGTTCTGCTCACCCTTTTATCTCCTTTACTTCCTGGGATAGCCTGGGTGGAGCCATACAGGAAGTCTATATTAACTCTTGCACTACTGGCCTGCAGTGCTGTTCAACAGTGTTCTTGCCTAGTTCCTGTCTGCTGTGTATTGGTAACTTCCAGTGTACCGATTCGGCTCGTCCCTGACCACGCTTGCTTGCCTGTGACCCCAAACTTTGGCCTGTCCCCTGGTTACCCAAGTTCTGCCAGTTACCTCGGCTTCCATCACTACGCTTGTCCTGCTGACTGCTTCCCCTCTCACCTTGTGGAGCGTGACCCAGAGGATTGCAGGGGTCGCGACCTGGATCCAGTTGCGGCAAAACCCATCCTCACCACAAGAGGCTCTGGTGAAGACAAGCTGGGTCTTAGACTCTGCACCCTGGGGAATCTTGGGTTCACGACTCCATCCTGATCGCAGCAGTCGGCTAAGGGTTCACTACCCTGTGGTGCATCCCTGTCTCCTACGGGGTGCACTTGTCACCGTGCCTCCGGTGACCTGACAAATTCTCACCACGGTGCCATGCCATCAAACGCAGCCACTGTGCCATCAAACGCAGCCACTGTGCCATCAAACGCAGCCACTGTGCCATCAATTGTAACCACTGTGCCATCAATTGTCACCACTGTGCCATGCCATCAAACGCAGCCACTGTGCCATCAAACGCAGCCACTGTGCCATCAATTGTAACCACTGTGCCATCAATTGTCACCACTGTGCCATGCCATCAAACGCAGCCACTGTGCCATCAATTGTCACCACTGTGCCATGCCATCAAACGCAGCCACTGTGCCATCAATTGTAACCACTGTGCCATCAATTGTCACCACTGTGCCATGCCATCAAACGCAGCCACTGTGTCATCAATTGTAACCACTGTGCCATCAATTGTAACCACTGTGCCATCAATTGTCACCACTGTGCCATGCAATCAAACGCAGCCACTGTGCCATTCCATCAAACACAGCCACTGTGCCATCAATTGTCATCACTGTGCCATCACTTGTCACCACTGTGCCATGCCATCAAACGCAGCCACTGTGACATCAATTGTCACCGCTGTGCCATCACTTGTCACCACTGTGCCATTCCATCAAACGCAGCCACTGTGCCATCAATTGTAAACACTGTGCCATCAATTGTCACCACTGTGCCATGCCATCAAACGCAGCCACTGTGACATCAATTGTCACCGCTGTGCCATCAATTGTCACCACTGTGCCATGCCATCAAACGCAGCCACTGTGACATCAATTGTCACCACTGTGCCATCACTTGTCACCACTGTGCCATGCCATCAAACGCAGCCACTGTGACATCAATTGTCACCGCTGTGCCATCACTTGTCACCACTGTGCCATTCCATCAAACGCAGCCACTGTGCCATCAATTGTAAACACTGTGCCATCAATTGTCACCACTGTGCCATGCCATCAAACGCAGCCACTGTGACATCAATTGTCACCGCTGTGCCATCAATTGTCACCACTGTGCCATGCCATCAAACGCAGCCACTGTGACATCAATTGTCACCGCTGTGCCATCAATTGTCACCACTGTGCCATGCCATCAAACGCAGCCACTGTGACATCAATTGTCACCACTGTGCCATCACTTGTCACCACTGTGCCATGCCATCAAACGCAGCCACTGTGACATCAATTGTCACCGCTGTGCCATCACTTGTCACCACTGTGCCATTCCATCAAACGCAGCCACTGTGACATCAATTGTCACCGCTGTGCCATCAATTGTCACCACTGTGCCATGCCATCAAACGCAGCCACTGTGACATCAATTGTCACCGCTGTGCCATCAATTGTCACCACTGTGCCATGCCATCAAACGCAGCCACTGTGACATCAATTGTCACCGCTGTGCCATCAATTGTCACCACTGTGCCATTCCATCAAACGCAGCCACTGTGCCATCAATTGTAAACACTGTGCCATCACTTGTCACCACTGTGCCATTCCATCAAACGCAGCCACTGTGCCATCAATTGTAACCACTGTGCCATCAATTGTCACCACTGTGCCATGCCATCAAACGCAGCCACTGTGCCATTCCATCAAACACAGCCACTGTGCCATCAATTGTCATCACTGTGCCATCAATTGTCATCACTGTGCCATCAATTTGTTTTGGAGGAGGATGGGGGGGTTGTTTAGGGGATAAAAGGTTAATGAAAGAAGGAGAGAAAGATACAAATGAAAGTCTAGGGCATATAGAAAGCATTGATTGGATGATTGATTATTTTGATCGGACGGATTAAAGTAGGGAAAACAGACACAAATGTGTATATAGGGCCAGATTCAGGTAGATGGGAGCATCTTTGCTCTGGAGTAACGCTTCTCATTTACGTTACTCTGCCGAAATTTTAGCAGCAAGTGCTGTCATTCACGAAGCACTTGCTCCTAAAGTTGCGGCAGCGTAACGAAAATGAGCCGGCGGAATTCAAATTGGGCGGGTACGGGGCGTGTAGTATTTAAACTAAGCGCGATCCCGCCGCGAACGTACTGCGCATGCATCGAGTGTCAAAGCATCCCCGTGCGCATGCTCCAAATTCTGTCAGTGAACGTCAATGACGTCACATTCCCATTCATGATCTTTTTACGCAAGCGACGTTTTTTTTTTTTTCCCGACGCGATGACGACGCCTATACCTAACATAGGATACTCCAACCCCATGTAGGTATATCTTCGCGCCGCGTATCGCTTCCGGAAACGTCGTACCGTCATTGCGTCGCGCCGGAATTCGCTCGTGAATTGCCGATTTCCGCTCATTAACATATTTTTTGAGCGGAAATCGGCGGGAACGCCCCCGGCGCCATTTTTAAGTTGAAGTAACGATGCGATGGCGAAACTCAGTTACGCTGATCGCATCGGAGCTTCAACCCGGCGTTTCTTGTTTTCTGGTTACAGAAAACAGAAACGCCGGCTCAAAGTGACAGTTAGGCTGGCGGATCACTGGATACGCCAGCCTAACTCTTCATGAATCTGGCCCATAGATGTATCTATATCTGTATTTGTTGGATGGTGAATTTCATGGAATATGTTTTCTGTTTTGTATGTTTTTCTTTTCCTTTTTGATAAAATAAAAGATAAGTAAAAAAAAAAAAAAAAAAAAAAGGACGTCAATTTTGTTTGGGAGCCACGTCGCACGACCGCGCAATTGTCAGTTAAAGCGAGCTGAAGTGGTTAAAAAATAAATAAAAACGATTGATTTTTGTTTTTAACTGTTAAACTTAATATAAAAATGAAAATGTTGAATAAATTCATAAATGGAGATAAACATCGCAATTTCCGCGAAGAGGTTGAAACGGTCTGTTGATTCAGAGATTTACAGATATTTACTCTTCCTGGAAAAGTCAAGCCCCCCCCCCCCCCCCCCCATGACCCCTTCTGCTTTTTTTTAACCTTCCTATTGGTCAGTGAAGCCACTCATCAAATTACAGCTCCAATAGGTCAATTGTGTTAATGAAGTTAACTGTGGTTGAGAGTTGCAGTACACAACCCCCCCCCCCCCCCCACCCCACCCCCACCCCACCTAACCCCCACCCCATGGCTTACCAGGAAAACACAGTGGGAATGAACCAAGCCTTGTTTAAATTCTAATAAGCCTAGCGAGTGTCAAGAATTAGGAACCTTTTTTGACATTTCCAATTCATTATCCGCCACCGGATTGTGCGACCGGAAAAGAAACCCGCCGGGCTTCGTTGGAAGAAAGCCGAAAAAAAAGAAGAAAACGTGGAAAAAAAACACAATCTCCGGCGTTCTCTACGGAATAAACATTCTACGATATTTAAGGCGGCGGCCGAATAAAATGAAGATTTGATGATGAATCTGATGGAGGCGGGAAGACTTGTGTTGTCCTTTGTGCGTCTCGCCTGCCGGACGGCGATAAGCCGAGTGGGAGGAGCAATGGCCGGGGGGCTTCTTAGAGGAAGAAGGACCCCAATCAAAGGGACACGTCGCCTCTGTGATATGGGAACGGCTCTGATTGGATTCTTCATCTTCAGGATTACAAGAGATTGCTAAACTTTGTACTCTATGGTCCCTCGCACACAATCGTCTCTAGGGGCCCCTCCCGAAAATATCAGTCCACCCAGGAGGGACAAGTGCAGCATCCAGCCCTCTGCCTGCAGCCCGCCATAGACTTTGACAGGCTGAACGATCCACCGATCCCTCCCGGAGGTACAAAAACAGACAGATGGGGCACTCAGCAACTGTGCGAGGGACCTAAGTCTATAGTGGTCAGCAGGGCCACCATCAGGGGGTACAGGCATTACACCTATAAGGGGCCCGGTGGACCCCAGGGGCCCGGCTGGCCCCCCTCCCATTTATTTTATTTTTTGTATTACACCTGTAAGGGGCACAATGGTCCCCAGGGCCCCTTACAGGCCCAGCTGGCCCCCCTCCTGTTTATTTATATTTTAATTTATTTATTTTTTGCATTACACCTGTAAGGGGCCCAATGGTCCCCAGGGCCCCTTACAGGCCCGGCTGGCCCCCCTCCCATTTTATTTGTATTTTTTTGCATTACACCTGTAAGGGGCCCTATGGTCCACTTACAGGACCCCTTACAGGCCTGGCCGGCCCCCCTCACATTTTTTTTAGCATTACACCTGTAAGGGGCCCCCCACTTATTATCTCGCGTCAGGAGAGAAGAGATTACACTTCTTTTTTTTGTCAGCACCTCCCCCCCCCCCCCGGTTCCCTGCTCCAGGGGGGCACTGCCTAAAGCTGTGTAAGGGGCCCCAAAATGTGTGATGGCTGCCCTGGACACACCCCTAAACCTTGTGGATGGTCTTTCACATAGACACACCCCTAAACCTTGTGGACCTCCTTCCCATAGACACCCCTCTAAACCTTGTGGACAGCCTTTCCATAGACACACCCCTAAAATTTGTGGACAGCCTTTCCATAGACACACCCCTAAACCTTGTGGACGGCCTTCCCATAGACACACCCTAAACCTTGTGGACAGCCTTTCCATAGACACACCCCTAAACCTTGTGGACGGCCTTCCCATAGACACACACCCTAAACCTTGTGGATGGTCCTTCCCATAGACACCCTCCTAAACCTTGTGGACGGCCTTCCCATAGACACCCTCCTAAACCTTGTGGACGGCCTTCCCATAGACACACCCCTAAACATTGTGGATGGTCCTTCCCATAGACACCCTCCTAAACCTTGTGGACGGCCTTCCCATAGACACCCTCCTAAACCTTGTGGACAGCCTTTCCATAGACACACCCCTAAACCTTGTGGACAGCCTTTCCATAGACACACCCCTAAACCTTGTGGACAGCCTTCCCATAGACACCCTCCTAAACCTTGTAGACAGCCTTCCCATAGACACACCCCTAAACCTTGTGGACAGCCTTTCCATAGACACACCCCTAAACCTTGTGGACGGCCTTCCCATAGACACACCCCTAAACCTTGTGGACGGCCTTCCCATAGACACACCCTAAACCTTGTGGACAGCCTTTCCATAGACACACCCCTAAACCTTGTGGACGGCCTTCCCATAGACACACCCCTAAACCTTGTGGACAGCCTTTCCATAGACACACCCCTAAACCTTGTGGACGGCCTTCCCATAGACACACCCCTAAACCTTGTGGACAGCCTTTCCATAGACACACCCCTAAACCTTGTGGATGGCCCTCCCTTAGACACCCTCCTAAACCTTGTGGACAGCCTTCCCATAGACACACCCCTAAACCTTGTGGACAGCCTTCCCATAGACACACCCCTAAACCTTGTGGACAGCCTTTCCATAGACACACCCCTAAACCTTGTGGACGGCCTTCCCATAGACACACCCCTAAACCTTGTGGACGGCCTTCCCATAGACACACCCTAAACCTTGTGGACAGCCTTTCCATAGACACACCCATAAACCTTGTAGATGGCCTTCCCATAGACACACCCCTAAACTTTGTGGACGGCCTTCCCATAGACACACCCCTAAACCTTGTGGACGGCCTTCCCATAGACACACCCCTAAACCTTGTAGACGGCCTTCCCATAGACACACCCCTAAACCTTGTAGATGGCCTTCCCATAGACACACCCCTAAACATTGTGGACGGCCTTCCCATAGACACACCCCTAAACCTTGTGGACAGCCTTTCCATAGACACACCCCTAAAACTTTGTACTCTATGGTCCCTCGCACACAATCGTGTCTAGGGGCCCCTCCCGAAAATATTAGTCCACCCAGGAGGGACAAGTGCAGCATCCAGCCCTCTGCCTGCAGCCCGCCATAGACTTTGACAGGCTGAACGATCCACCGATCCCTCCCGGAGGTACAAAAACAGACAGATGGGGCACTCAGCAACTGTGCGAGGGACCTAAGTCTATAGTGGTCAGCAGGGCCACCATCAGGGGGTACAGGCATTACACCTATAAGGGGCCCGGTGGACCCCAGGGGCCCGGCTGGCCCCCCTCCCATTTATTTTATTTTTTGTATTACACCTGTAAGGGGCACAATGGTCCCCAGGGCCCCTTACAGGCCCAGCTGGCCCCCCTCCTGTTTATTTATATTTTAATTTATTTATTTTTTGCATTACACCTGTAAGGGGCCCAATGGTCCCCAGGGCCCCTTACAGGCCCGGCTGGCCCCCCTCCCATTTTATTTGTATTTTTTTGCATTACACCTGTAAGGGGCCCTATGGTCCACTTACAGGACCCCTTACAGGCCTGGCCGGCCCCCCTCACATTTTTTTTAGCATTACACCTGTAAGGGGCCCCCCACTTATTATCTCGCGTCAGGAGAGAAGAGATTACACTTCTTTTTTTTGTCAGCACCTCCCCCCCCCCCCGGTTCCCTGCTCCAGGGGGGGCACTGCCTAAAGCTGTGTAAGGGGCCCCAAAATGTGTGATGGCTGCCCTGGACACACCCCTAAACCTTGTGGATGGTCTTTCACATAGACACACCCCTAAACCTTGTGGACCTCCTTCCCATAGACACCCCTCTAAACCTTGTGGACAGCCTTTCCATAGACACACCCCTAAACCTTGTGGACAGCCTTTCCATAGACACACCCCTAAACCTTGTGGACGGCCTTCCCATAGACACACCCTAAACCTTGTGGACAGCCTTTCCATAGACACACCCCTAAACCTTGTGGACGGCCTTCCCATAGACACACACCCTAAACCTTGTGGATGGTCCTTCCCATAGACACCCTCCTAAACCTTGTGGACGGCCTTCCCATAGACACCCTCCTAAACCTTGTGGACGGCCTTCCCATAGACACACCCCTAAACATTGTGGATGGTCCTTCCCATAGACACCCTCCTAAACCTTGTGGACGGCCTTCCCATAGACACCCTCCTAAACCTTGTGGACAGCCTTTCCATAGACACACCCCTAAACCTTGTGGACAGCCTTTCCATAGACACACCCCTAAACCTTGTGGACAGCCTTCCCATAGACACCCTCCTAAACCTTGTAGACAGCCTTCCCATAGACACACCCCTAAACCTTGTGGACAGCCTTTCCATAGACACACCCCTAAACCTTGTGGACGGCCTTCCCATAGACACACCCCTAAACCTTGTGGACGGCCTTCCCATAGACACACCCTAAACCTTGTGGACAGCCTTTCCATAGACACACCCCTAAACCTTGTGGACGGCCTTCCCATAGACACACCCCTAAACCTTGTGGACAGCCTTTCCATAGACACACCCCTAAACCTTGTGGACGGCCTTCCCATAGACACACCCCTAAACCTTGTGGACAGCCTTTCCATAGACACACCCCTAAACCTTGTGGATGGCCCTCCCTTAGACACCCTCCTAAACCTTGTGGACAGCCTTCCCATAGACACACCCCTAAACCTTGTGGACAGCCTTCCCATAGACACACCCCTAAACCTTGTGGACAGCCTTTCCATAGACACACCCCTAAACCTTGTGGACGGCCTTCCCATAGACACACCCCTAAACCTTGTGGACGGCCTTCCCATAGACACACCCTAAACCTTGTGGACAGCCTTTCCATAGACACACCCCTAAACCTTGTGGACGGCCTTCCCATAGACACACCCCTAAACCTTGTGGACAGCCTTTCCATAGACACACCCCTAAACCTTGTGGACGGCCTTCCCATAGACACACCCCTAAACCTTGTGGACAGCCTTTCCATAGACACACCCCTAAACCTTGTGGACAGCCTTTCCATAGACACACCCCTAAACCTTGTGGACGGCCTTCCCATAGACACACCCCTAAACCTTGTGGACAGCCTTCCCATAGACACACACCCTAAACCTTGTGGACAGCCTTTCCATAGACACACCCCTAAACCTTGTGGATGGCCCTCCCTTAGACACCCTCCTAAACCTTGTGGACAGCCTTTCCATAGACACACCCCTAAACCTTGTGGACGGCCTTCCCAGAAGAGGTGAAGCTGTTATAGCCGCAAAGGGCGGAGCCAACTCAATATTGAACCCCCCCGGACTAAGACTGGGGGGCCATTAAAGTTCATGTGCGTGTAAAAGGCCGGTGTCCCAATACTTTTGACCATATGGTGTATCTGCCTGTCCTCATGATGTAAATCAGGCCCTTTAATGCTTTACCACTGAAGGAAGCATTAAACGCGTTACAGGCCACCGGTCAAAACAGATTTTCCGCCACAAAACGCAGTCAACGATGATGTCACATTTTTCCGCTCACAGGCAGGAGGAAGGTAAATAAAAACGGATGGAAAAAAAATGGCTTTTTCTTTTCTACCTGCGGTGATAAAGACTCCGACGCGGTTCGCTCGGCGCCCATTTATCAGGGGGGGGCGATGATGACAGTAGAGGCATCGTACGTCTTCCATGACGGCGGGGACCCCCCCTTGGGTTAATACACCACCCCCCCCTCCCCTCCCCCGCTCCGCATCGTTGTTTACTCTTCATTAAACTAAACGCTTTATGCAAATGAGCCGCCGCGAAGCCAGACGACCAATCTCGCAAGGCTGTGATTTTATCTGATGAGTTCATTCAACTGAAATCTCTTCCCTAATTTCCATAATTGCACCGGCCTGTTCTCATAATGCAAACTGATTGCTGCAAAAAAAAAAAAAAAAAAAAAAAACGATCTGATAAAAAAAAAAAAAAAACGAAAAAAAAAAAAAAAAAAAAACGAAATTGTTCCTGGAGGCCCTCGGGTTTACATTTTACAAATGTCTCTGGAATCTTTTACCACAGATGGCGCCCCCACCATCACCCCTGTTTGTGTGTTTGTTTAAAGCGAAACGCCAGGCAAACAGCTGAATACACACAGTGCCTGGAAAAAGTATTCATACCCCTCGAAATGTTACACATGTTGTCATGTGACCACCAAAAAAACGTAAATGTGTTTTATTGGGATTTTACGTGAGGGACACAACGTGGTAAGAAGAGCCGGAAAGACTGTAGTCCCCGAAGTGACGTTTATTGGTACATCAGAGTGACAATAAAACAATCACGCTGACGCGTTTCGTCAATGGCCTTAGTCGTAGACCAACACAAAGTGTCACATGATTGTGAAGTGAAAGGAAAATGATAAATGATACAAATAAATATGTGAAAAGTGTGGAGGAGGGGAGGGGCATTTATATGCCCCCCCCCTGAGTCAATACTTTGTAGAACCCCCTTTCACTACAAGTCTTTTTGGGGGTTTCTCTACCAGCTTTGCATATCTAGAGAGTAAGGATGAGCCGACCCCCCCCACCCCCCCGGTTTGGTTCACACCAGAACTTGCGAACTGGCAAAAAATGTGTTAGATTAACATGAAAAACCAAAAGTGCAAATTTTTAAGGCTTATATGCAAGTTATTGTCATAAAAAGGGTTTGGGGACCCGAGTCCTGCCCCAGGAGAGTGTTTGGGGACCCGGGTCCTGCTCCACTGGAGTGTTTGGGGACCCGGGTCCTGCCCCAGGGGAGTGTTTGGGGACCCGGGTCCTGCCCCAGGGGAGTGTTTGGGGACCTGGTTCCTGCCCCAGGAGAGTGTTTGGGAACCCGGGTCCTGCCCCAGGGGGAGTGTTTGGGGACCTGGTTCCTGCCCCAGGAGAGTGTTTGGGGACCCCGGTCCTGCCCCACTGGAGTGTTTTGGGACCTGGGTCCTGCCCCACTGGAGTGTTTTGGGACCAGGGTCTTGCCCCAGGGGAGGGTTTGGGGACCCGGGTTCTGCCCCAGGGGAGTGTTTGGGGACCCGGTTCCTGCCTCAGGAGAGTGTTTGGGGACCCAAGTCCTGCCCCAATGGAGTGTTTTGGGACCGGGTCCTGCCCCACTGGAGTGTTTGGGGACCCGGGTCCTGCCCCAGGAGTGTTTGGGGACCCGGGTCCTGCCCCAGGGGAGTGTTTGCGGACCCGGTTCCTGCCCCAGGAGAGTGTTTGGGGACCTAGGTCCTGCACCACTGGAGTGTTTGGGGACCCGGGTCCTGCCCCAGGGGAGTGTTTGGGGACCCGGGTCCTGCCCCAGGAGAGTGTTTGGGGAC
Organism: Rana kukunoris; assembly: GCA_029574335.1. NCBI lineage: Eukaryota > Metazoa > Chordata > Amphibia > Anura > Ranidae > Rana > Rana kukunoris. Next base: position 328,970,958 of record CM056059.1, on the reverse strand, counting down.
CCCGGTCCTGCCCCACTGGAGTGTTTTGGGACCTGGGTCCTGCCCCACTGGAGTGTTTTGGGACCAGGGTCTTGCCCCAGGGGAGGGTTTGGGGACCCGGGTCTTGCCCCAGGGGAGTGTTTGGGGACCCGGGTCCTGCCCCAGGAGAGTGTTTGGGGACCCCGGTCCTGCCCCACTGGAGTGTTTTGGGACCTGGGTCCTGACCCACTGGAGTGTTTTGGGACCAGGGTCTTGCCCCAGGGGAGGGTTTGGGGACCCGGTTCCTGCCTCAGGAGAGTGTTTGGGGACCCCGGTCCTGCCCCACTGGAGTGTTTTGGGACCTGGGTCCTGCCCCACTGGAGTGTTTTGGGACCAGGGTCTTGCCCCAGGGGAGGGTTTGGGGACCCGGTTCCTGCCTCAGGAGAGTGTTTGCGGACCCGGGTCCTGCTCCAGGGGAGTGTTTGGGGACCCGGGTCTTGCCCCAGGGGAGTGTTTGGGGACCCGGGTCTTGCCCCAGGGGAGTGTTTGGGGACCCGGGTCCTGCCCCGGGGGAGTGTTTGGGGACCCAGGTCCTGCCCCAGGGGAGTGTTTGGGGACCCGGGTCCTGCCCCAGGGGAGTGTTTGGGGACCCGGATCCTGCCCCAGGGGAATGTTTTACAGTCTTACTATGCCATCCTTAATATTTCCATCTAACTGTGTGCTTTACTTTGCCTCTTGAACAGGTCATTAATTCAATGTGAGTTCTCTTTTTCCTTCTTTACCTTCTGGTCATTTCCCATTGATAGAAACAAAACTGTGACCACCTCATTTAAAGTCCCAAGGGCGACTCTAGATACCACCCACCGCCCCCACCCCCCCCCCCCCAAAAAAGGGGGGAAAAGATAAGAAAAAAAGAAAAAAAAAATAAGAATAAAAAAAAAGAACAGCAACAAAAAAAGGGGGAAAAAATTAAAAAAAATAAGGGGAAAAAAAGAACAACAAAACAACAAAATAAAAAGGGAAAAAAAGAACAAAAAATGGGTAAACAAAGGGAAAAAAAAGAACAACAAAACAATAAAAAAAAGGGGGGGGGGAGAAAAAAAAGAACAACAACAAAAAACAAAACGGCAACAAATCAACAAAAAAAAAGGAAAAAAAAAAGAACAAAAAAAAGGGGGAAAAAACAACAACACCAAAACAACAAAATAAAGAGGAAAAAAAAAGAACAAAAACAATAAAACAACAACAACAAAACAATAAAAAAAAGGGGGGGGAAAGAACAACAACAAAAAACAAAACAACAAAATAAAGAGAAAAAAAAAGAACAAAAAAAAGGGAAAAAAAGAGAAAAAAAACAACAACAAAACAATAAAAAAAGGGGGGGGGGGAGAAAAAAAGAACAACAACAAAAAAACAAAACGGCAACAAATCAACAAAATAAAGAGGAAAATAAAAAGAACAAAAAAAGGGGGAAAAACAACAACACCAAAACAACAAAATAAAGAGGAAAAAAAAGAACAAAAAAAGGGAAAAAAACCAACAACAAAATAATAAAAAAAGGGGGGGAGAAAAAAAGAACAACAACAAAAAACAAAACAACAAAATAAAGAGGGGAAAAAAAAGAACAAAAAAAAGGGGGGGGGGGAAGGAAAAAAAAACAACAACAAAACAATAAAAAAAGAGCGGGAGGGAAAGAACACAAAAAAAGGGAAAAAAAAGGGGGGGAGGAGAACAAAAAAAAGGAAAAAAGAACCACAACAAAAAACAACAAAAAAAAGGGGGGGTTGGAAGAACAAAAACAAATAATAAAAAAGGGAAAAAAAACAAGAACAACAAAAAGGGAAAAACATATAAAAGCCAATTTGAGGAGTGATAAGATTTTATTCAGTCCTCCAGCTGATGCCGAATCCTGTTGATGATCTCAAAGCCGGGAGCCGGCAGCTTTGACCTCGGCGCGGCGCCTTTGCGGTTATTGACACACAATTAGAAAATGATAGATTCCCTTTAACTACTTGAGATCCGCGCTACAGCCGAATGACGGCTCTAGCGCGAATCTAATTTGTCAACAAGCCGTCAATTGACGGCTTGTCACTAGCTGTTTCCCGACGCGCGCTCCAGAGCGCGCTGCGGGGAAACACTGTGTTGGCCGTGTCCCTTGGACACAGCCAATCACAGATCGCCGCGAACGGCCAATCAGAGTGGCCGTTTGCGATGTGATCTGTGCGGCCAATGAGAGATGATCTCATAGATCATCTCTCATTGCCGTTTTACATAGAGACAGCGTTCTGTCTCTGGAGAGCAGGAGACGGATCTGTGTCTCTTGTACATAGAGACACAGATCGGTCACCTCCCCAGTCACCCCCCTCCACCTACAGTTAGAACACTATGCAGGGAATACATTTAACCCCTTCCTCACCCCCTAGTGTTAACCCCTTCAATGCCAGTCACATTTATACTGTAATTAGTGCATATTTATAGCACCAATCGCAGTATAAATGTGAATGACGCCAAAAATGTGTCAAAAGTGTCCGATGTGTCCGCCATAACGTCGCAGTCACAATAAAAATCGCAGATCGCCGCCATTTCTAGTAAAAATAAAATAATAAAAAATAATAATTCTGTCCCCTATTTTGTAGGCACTATAAATTTTGCGCAAACCAGACGCTTATTGCGATTTTTTTTTTTTTTTTTTACCAAAAATATGTAGAAGAATACGCATCGCCCTAAACTGAGAAAAAAAAAGTTTTTTTTTTTTTTAATTGGGATATTTATTATAGCAACAAGTAAAAAATATTGTATTTTTTTCAAAATTGTCGCTCTTTTTTGTTTATAGCGCAAAAAATAAAAACCGCAGAGGTGATCAAATACCACCAAAAGAAAGCTCTACTTGTGGGGAAAAAAGGACGTCAATTTTGTTTGGGAGCCACGTCGCACGACCGCGCAATTGTCAGTTAAAGCGACGCAGTGCCGGAAGCTGAAATATCACCTGGGCAGGAGGGGGGTATAAGTGCCCAGTAAGCAAGTGGTTAAATCCGATGCCGGTCTTTGAGGGAAGAGTAATTATTCCCGCTCCTCGGAGCTCCTCGGAGCTCCTCGGAGCGCTTTCTTTCTTGAAGACATAATACATTTTGTATCAGGAGGGGGAAAAGAAGAACCAGGAGACATAATTATGTAAAACGCACCAGCCATGTTCTCGGGGGCCCTTCGCGTGTCTCACAGGCAAATCGCTAAACACAAAACATTAAAACAAAAAGCACAATCTGGACGTATTTAATTGCGAAAGTAACAGAAATGAATTCGGCGCTAGTGGAGCGGATTAATTGAGACGCTTTCGCCATTTTCCCGCGGATAAACATCCAGGCCGCTTCTCGGCGGAATGAAAAATGATTTGACTTGAGAACGGCGAGCGTCATCGCCTCCGGCCAATGAATCTTTAAACAAACGGAAAAGCGATCTGTCAGGAATGAAGAGCCATTACCTAATTCCGCCGTTCCCGGACCACGACAACTGCCGGCCCCAAACTTTACACGACTCCCGAAAACAAATCATTTATCTTGATGTTTCTCCTCACTTCTCCGACACGACCGGCCGCTCAATCCTCAATGATCCGAGGAATAGACCCAGAGAGTAAAATACTCCGTATCCAGAGACAGAGCTCGTCCGGATAGAGGGGGGCGGGGGGTCTCCTTTCCTCAGTGGGAGGGGCCACAGTAAACAAACAGCATCATGAAGGCCGAGGAACACACCAGACAGGTCAGGGATAAAGTTGTGGAGAAGTATAAAGCAGGGGGGAGGTTATAATAAAAAATCTCCCCCAAGCTTTGAAGATCTCACGGAGCTTCTGTTCAATCCATGAAAGAGTACGGCACAACTGCAAACCTACCAAGACACGGCCGTCCACCTAAACTGACCGGGCCGGGCAAGGAGAGCGTTCATCAGAGAAGCAGCCAAGAGGTCCATGGTAACTCTGGAGGAGCTGCACAGCTCAGGGGGGAGAATCTGTCCACAGGACAACTATTAGTGGTGCTCTCCACAAATCTACCCTTTATGGAAGAGTGACAAGAAGAAAGACATAAGAAGTCCTGTTTGTAGTTTGTGAAAAGCCATGTAGGGGAGGGGACACAGCAAACATGTGGGGGAGGGGACACAGCAAACATGTGGGGGAGGGGACACAGCAAACATGTGGAAGAAGGTGCTCTGGTCACATGACACCAAAATTGGACCTTTTGGTCTGAAGAAAAATGCAATGTGTGGGGAAAACTAACACTGCACATCACTCTGAACACACCATCCCCACTGTGAAACATGGTGGTGGCAGCATCATGTGGTGGGGATGCTTTTCTTCAGCAGGGACAGGGAAGCTGGTCAGAGTTGATGGGAAGATGGATGGAGACAAATACAGGACAATCTTAGAAGAAAACCTGTTACAGTCTGCAAAAGACTTGAGACCGGGGGGGGGGGGGGGGGTTCCCCTTCCAGCAGGACAACGACCCTAAAGTACAGCCAGAGCTACAATGGAATGGTTTAGATCAAAGCCTATTCATGTGTTAGAATGGCCCAGTCACAGTCCAGACCTAAATCCCATTGAGAATCTGTGGCAAGACTTGAAAATTGCTGATCACAGACGCTCTCCATCCAATCTGACAGAGACAGAGATATTTTACACAGAAGAAGAATGGGCAGAAATGTCCCTCTCTAGATGTGCAAAGCTGGTAGAGACACCCCCAAAAAGACTTGTAGAGAAAGGGGGTTCTACAAAGTATTGACTCTGGGGGGGGCGCCATTTAAATGCCCCTCCCCCCACACTTTTCACATATTTATTGGTATAATTTTCCTTCCACTTCACAATTATGTGACACTTTGTGTTGGTCCATCACATAAATTCCCAATAAAATAGATTTATTAATACATTTTAAGGAGTATGAATACTTTTTCAAGGCTCTGTATATAGAGGGGTATGAATCCTTTTTCAAGGCTTTGTATATAGAGGGGTATGAATACTTTTTCAAGGCTCTGTATATAGAGGGGTATGAATCCTTTTTCAAGGCTCTGTATGTAGAGGGGTATGAATACTTTTTCAAGGCTCTGCATATAAGGCATGGATGAGGAGTAACGGAGAAGACGTTTGTTATTTGGAAGTCTTTGGAGTTTTCTTTTCCAGCTGTAGTAATATGACATCCATCAGCGGCCCCCCCGTGTCGGCATATCAAAGGCTGTGTGTCCCCGGGGTGTCCCTGGGTCAGGACGGAGCACCCTTCAACAATTCTATTCTCTTTCTCTGAAATCAGTATGAAGGCTAAAGGCAGAAAAGCGAGAGATGAACTGGGACGTGATTTCAGAATAATGAACAATCCAAGCAGAGGAAGACGTGACACATAAGATGCACATAAAGGATCATCAGATGTCTCCATGTTTCTGCACAATTGTATTCTTAGCTTGTGAAGCATATCGCCAGTGGCGGCTGGTGCTCCAAATTTTTGGGGGGGCACAAACAAACTGAAAAAAAAAACATCAATTGCTGCTACTGTGCCCATCAATTGCCATTACTGTGCCCATCAACTGCTGCCAGTGTGCCCATCAACTGCTGCCAGTATGCCCATCAATTGCCACTACTGTTCCCATCAACTGCTGCTACTGTGCCCATCAACTGCTGCCAGTGTGCCCATCAACTGCTTCCAGTGTGCCCATCAATTGCCACTACTGTTCCCATCAACTGCTGCCAGTATGCCCATCAATTGCCACTACTGTGCCCATCAACAAATCTTCTTCCAGCTTCTTCCGCTACTGTGCCCATCAACTGCTGACAGTGTGCCCATCAACTGCTGACAGTGTGCCCATCAACTGCTGCCAGTGTGCCCATCAACTGCTTCCAGTGTGCCCATCAATTGCCACTACTGTTCCCATCAACTGCTGCCAGTATGCCCATCAATTGCCACTACTGTGCCCATCAACAAATCTTCTTCCAGCTTCTTCCGCTACTGTGCCCATCAACTGCTGACAGTGTGCCCATCAACTGCTGACAGTATGCCCATCAATTGTCACTACTGTTCCCATCAACAAATCTTCTTCCAGCTTCTTCCGCTACTGTGCCCATCAACTGCTGCCAGTGTGCCCATCAATTGTCACTACTGTTCCCATCAACTGCTACCAGTGTGCCCATCAACTGCTGACGGTATGCCCATCAATTGCCACTACTGTTCCCATCAACTGCTGCCAGTGTGCCCATCAACTGCTGACGGTATGCCCATCAATTGCCACTACTGTTTCCATCAACTGCTGCCAGTGTGCCCATCAACTGCCGCTACTGTGCCCATCAAATGCTGCCAGCGTGATTCCCCCCCTGCCCGGCACTTACCTGCCTCGGTGGGGCAGCGGATCAGGGCGGCGATGTCCTTCACGCTCCTCGATCTCCTGCCCTCTCTTCCCATCCTTTTCAGTGGAATTCCGCCCAGGCTTGGCTTGCATACACACGTTCACACAAGAGTTCTCTGATCTTTCGTCCGTCAAGAACGTCGATGACGTACAACACTACGACAAAAATTAAGTGCTTCCGAGCATGCGTCGAAATTTCCGATCGGAATTTTTTCCCTCTGGCAAAATTGAGAACCAGCGCTTAATCTTTTGCGGGCGGAATTTCCGACAGCAAAAGTCCGATGGAATTTCCGACCAAAAGCTCACATGGGACTTTTGCTGGCGGAAATTCCCGTCCGTGTGCACGCGGCATAAATGTTTGTGTCCTGAACAGTTTTTGCTTTTTTGATCAATAGATTTGAATTGGAATGTAAAGTAACACTTCAGCCGGTACACGAAGAGGAACCACCGATGTACAATATATAGAGGATACAAGGAAGAAGAGACATCATGAATATTACAAAGACGAGTCCTTCACATAATAAGGAGCATTCCTGATGTACAGACCGAAGGAAGGACCCCTCAGGCTGCTCATCGCCCGCCCCGCGCTGAGACCGAGGTCAGTAGATAGCCGCAGGAAAAGTGGCCTACAGGGTGACATAAAGAATAGGAGAGCCGGGGGGAGGAGCGAAGGAAGGAAACTGTTTTAATAAAATGGAAGTTCTCAGCTTGACTTTCTGTTGTTTTAGGTCAGGACCTAAAATCCTGGTCAGGTCTGGTCAGTAAAATCTTCTTCCAGCAGGAGTCAGAATCTCATCATATATACAGTATATAGACAAAAAAAAAGAGCCCCGTCACACCCGATGCCCCCCGTCTTACATCAGATGCCCTCTTTAGAGTGCCCCTGTCAGGACCTGGATCTGAACCCACAACCTCTGCTGCGTCTGGCTGTAGCTCTTCTCGCTGATCCCCCTGAGATGCCGGACAGCTCTCTATCTGATTCCTTGGATGATCTTGTCTTGTGCCTTGCTTCTGGTGAACCTTGAACTCTTTGCTCCTCCCATGAACTTCCTATTTAAGCCACGCCTCTGCATTTCCTGTTTGCCAGATTATTGTGCTCTCTCCAACCAATATATTGCTCCTTTGCGTACCTGCAGCTGTCCTTATCTCCACTATGACTTGTTACCGATCTTTAGTTTGTTCCTCAACTACACTTCCGCTTGATCCCAACCTGCAACCACTTGTTACTGACCTTTGGCTTGTGTAGTGACTACACTGCTGATTGATCCCTACCTGCAACCACTTGTTACCGACCTTTGGCTTGTGTAGTGACTACACTGCTGATTGATCCCTACCTGCAACCACTTGTTACTGACCTTTGGCTTGTGTAGTGACTACACTGCTGATTGATCCCTACCTGCAACCACTTGTTACTGACCTTTGGCTTGTGTATTGACTACACTGCTGCTTGATCCCTACCTGCAACCACTTGTTACTGAACTTTGGCTTGTGTAGTGACTACACTGCTGATTTATCCCTACCTGCAACCACTTGTTACTGATCTTTGGCTTGTGTAGTGACTACACAGCTGCTTGATCCCTACCTGCAACCACTTGTTACTGATCTTTGGCTTGTGTAGTGACTACACAGCTGCTTGATCCCTACCTGCAACCACTTGTTACTGACCTTTGGCTTGTGTAGTGACTACACTGCTGCTTGATCCCTACCTGCAACCACTTGTTACTGACCTTTGGCTTGTGTAGTGACTACACTGCTGCTTGATCCCAACCTGTTTTGTGTGCTGTTGTGAACAAGCAAGCTATCGTTTGTGAAACACGTCTACCATTGCCTGTATCTGTCTGATCCTTTTGACAATAAAGATGACATCAAGATAATTTGGACTTCCAGTGTGCGACCAATTTCTTGTTTTATTCTGTTATATGTGCTACTGGACCCCGGCTTTCTCACCCCCTGGTAGGGGGTTCCTGAGGACCATGACCTGAGACAAACACACAGCAAAACCCATCCCCACCATCAGGAGCTCTGGTGAACACCGCTTAGTACTTAGACCCTCGGGTGAGCCCCTCGTGTCAGCTCTATTTGTTTGGGTGTCATCCAGGGAGACTTGCTTGTGTACTTATCCTGCTGGACGGTGGGAGCCTCTCTACTGCTATAACTACTGGTCTCCGATCCTGTCCCCGGACCGTGACAGCCCCTTTACATCAGGTAAAGAAAGTTTCATGAAAATGGACAAGACAAATCTACTCACAAACATAGATGAGTTTTAGGCTTTTAACATACAAGAGAAGACACTGCAATCTAGGCCGCTGCCTATGGCCCCAAATTGGCACAGATGACACCCAAACAAATAGAGCTGACACTGACACACACGGTGACGGTGACCCCACTTCATCAGAGCTTCCAAAGAAAGGGGGCCTCGCCTCGCAGGGTCCCTTCCTCAAGTTGACACCGAGACCGCAGAAGCAATCTGAGCCATGGCCACATAACAAACTATACAATGAGCTATGGGAAGCATGCATGCACCCAGAAACTTGATTTACTTTTTCTCTTTCATTTACTTTTTTTTTCTCTTTCTCTCTTTTTTTCTCTATATATTTTTTTTCTATTTCTTTTTCTCTCTCTCTTTTTCTCTTTCTTTTTTTCCCTTTCTTCTTTTTCTCTTACTTCTTCTTTTTTTCCCCCGTTTGTTTTCCTCTTTCTTTGTCTTTTTTTTTCTCTCTTTCTCTTATTTTTCTCTCAGTTTTTCCTCTATCTTTTCCTTTTTTTCTCATTCTTTTTCTTTGTCTTTCTCTCTTTATTTCTTTCCCTTTCTCTTCCTTTCCTCCCCCCTGTGTAAATGGGCCCTAATCAATTGCAATTGTTCAGAGTAAGGGCCCTTTCACACGAGCGGACGAACAGTCCGCTAATTAGAAGTCCGTTAACAGACTTGTAATGGGACCCTTCGGGAGCAGATCCGTTAGCGGATGATGCATCCGCTAACGTCCGCCTAAGATCCGCGTCCGTCTGGATCCGTTTTGCGGACGGAAGAAAACCCTATTTTTCTTCCGTCCGGTGGAACGGATGGGATGCAAACGGACAGACGGTCCGTTTCCATCCGATTCCCCATAGGGGAGAGCGGAGGAGAGACAGGGCGGTCCCTGCACAGTGTGCAGGGACCGCCCTGTCCGCCCGACAGCTCAGCGGAGACCCCCCCGCTAAGCCGACGGACACACGGAGAGGACCGCAAAACGGACCGCTCCGTGTGAAAGGGCCCTAAGTAGAATAAGGATCAGAACAAAGTTCTCCAGCTGCCCGTTATAACATCAAGATCAAAAAGCCAATTTTCTTCTTTCTTTCTTTTTCTTTGTCTCCTCATTTTTCTCTTTCTCTTTTTGCTTTTTCTTTCTTTTTTTTCCCTCTTTCTTTTTCTATTTCTATTTTTTTTCTTTCTTTTTTTTCTCTCTTTTTCTTTTTTTCTCTTTCATGTCTTTTTTTTCCTTTCTCTTTCTTTTTTTTCTCTTTCTTTTTCTTTTTTTTCTTTTTCTCTTTCAATTATTTTTCCTTTCTTTTTTTTTTCTCTTTCTTTTTACTTTTGTATTTTTTCTCTTACCCTTTTTCACTTTCTCTTCCTTTCCTTCCCCCAGTGTAAACGGCTCTAATCAATTGCAATTGTTCAGAGTAAGTAGAATAAGGATCAGAACAAAGTTCTTCAGCTGCCCGTGATAACATCAAGATCAAAAAGCCAATATTCTTTTTTCCTTTATTTTCTTTGTCTCTTTATTTTTGTCTTTCTCTTTTTGTTTTTTGTTTGTTTTTCTCTCTCTCTCTCTTTTATTTTCCTTTCTTTTTTTTTTACCCTTTTCTCTCTCTTTTTCTCTTGCTTTTTTTTCTCTTTCTTTTTGTCTTTTTTTTCTCTTTCTATATTTTTCTCTTTCTCTTTCTATATTTTTTCTCTTTGACGTCTTTTTCTTTTTTTCTCCTCTTTCTCTTTCTTTTTGTCTTTCTTTTTTTCTCTCTTTCTTTTTCTTTTTGTCTTTCTTTTTCTCTTTCCCTTTTCCACTTTCTCTTCCTTTCCTTTCCCTAGTATAAATGGATCCTAGTCAATTGCAATTGTAAGCAGAACAAGGGGAAAGGGAGTTACCACTCCAGGTGGGTATGCTTATACAATCAGTATCTTTTCAGGAGATCAAGGGTGCCGGCAATGCACAAAGCAAGTGATAGAGGAGATGAATGGACAGCCGAACTCCAAAAAACCTTGATGGTTGTCTTTGTGGGTAAAAAGGATAAAAATAGCACTACAAATCACAGCAAAAATAGGGATAACAGCCTACGCGTTTCACACCATTGGTTAGTGCTTAATCATGGCTAGGATTAAGCACTAACCAATAGTGTGAAACGCGTAGGCTGTTATCCCCATTTTTGCTGTGAATTTTAGTGCTATTTTTATCCTTTTTACCAATAAAGACAACCATCAAGGTTTTTTTTTGGAGTTCGGCTGTCCATTCATCTCCTTTATGACTAAACAGAATAAGGATCAGGCCTCAGTTCTCCAGCTGCCTGTGATGAATCCAAGATGAAAGAGCCAATTATCAGGAATTCTTTGTGCCTCAGATGAGATTAAATGCAGAATGCTCAGATTTGAGCGGTGCGCCCCTTTAACATAACCCCAGGTCATGAAAATACAGAAGTGCTTTCTTCTTCTTTCCCCGAACAAACATATTTACTTTGCCGTTCGGTGTGAAGCGAATGTTTGGCACCACGGGTTGTCTTTAAGTATAAATCCACTTCAGAGTCAGTGGCGGAGAATGGAGAGAGCCCTTCAGACAATTAGAGTGTTGTGCATTTAGCCCTATGAATTAATTATCCGGCACTGGAGCGGAGCCGCTAATAATAAATAGGATGCCATTAAATATTAATCTCTGACAACAGTGCGGAGGCCTTGTAAAGCATTTATGACACACCGGTGATTGTGTAACGCCGGGGTGAGGTGAGGAGGAAAACAAGGCGAGAAATTACCATTTCAGGATCCAAATTATCAACAGCAAAGACATCGGAGGAAAGCTTTAGGAGATGAGAACTCCTGGAACTATTGGGGTGGTGAAAATGGGTGTGGCCATAGCTCCCAACTGTCCCTGATTTAGTCCCGCTGTCCCTTATTCCTCCTCATTTGTCCCTCATTTTGGTCTGATTGTCATGGATATGCAGTAATGTCTGGCAGCTTACCTTGCTCTCCATGTGTTCATCTTAGAGGCCAGGCCCTCTCACCTGGCTGCCTTTATCATCTCTCCTTCCTGTATGGCTCCACCCCAGGAACTCTGTATTAACCAGCGCACTGCAGGTCACCCTTGCTGATCAACGTTGTTTGTTAAGCATTGTGTGTTTGGGTTCCTGCTTGCCTTGTGCTTCGTTTATCTCTGCGTACCGATCTTGGCTTGTCCCCGAATACTCTTGTTTGCTTGTGACCCTGACCCTTGGTCTGTCCCTTGTTTATGCTTGTCTGCTTGTCACCCCGACTTTGGCTTAACCCTTCACTATCTCTTGTGTCCTGAGTGGCTGCTTCCCCTCTCTCCCTACAGAGCGTGACCTGGGGGACCCTGGGGGCCGCGACCTGGATCCAGTTGCAGCTAAGGCCATCCTCACCACTAGAGGCTCTGGTGAATACCAGCTGGATCTGATGCCGCGTACACACGGTCGTTTTTTGCGAAGTAAAAAACGACGTTTTTGAAACGTCACTTTCAAAGACGATGTTGCATACACACCATCGTTTTTTTCACAAAAAACGAGGTTACGTTCACTACACTTTTCCATTGAAGCTCGCTTCATAACTAGCTTCTGGGCATGCGCGGGTTGAAAAACGTCGTTTTAAACGACGTTTTTGCTACACACGGTGACTTTTTGTGAAACAAAAAACGACGTTTTGAAAAACGACACAAAAAATTCAAGCATGTTGGAATTTTTTTTTGGTCGTTTTTTTTAAGACAAAAAACGTCGTTTTGCCCACACACGATCAATTTAAATGACGTTTTAAAAAACGTAGTTTTTTTTTCATTGCAAAAAACGACCGTGTGTACGCGGCATGAGACTCTGCGCCCTGGGGAATCTTGGGCTCAAGCTTCTTGTGGGATCCGCGTTTGAGCTCCAGTGGACCTGTCCTCCATATCTTGTGGTGCACTCCTGACTCCAACGGGGTGCATCGGTCATCTGGCCACAGGTGACCTGACACTGATCTGTATAGATGTATATAAAATGCACTTTTTATCTTTCAAAGAGAACAGAGATCCACAGCTCAGGGGGGAGAATCTGTCCAGAGGCCAACTATTAGTGCTGCTCTCCACAAATCTGCCCTTTATGGAAGAGTGACAAAGAAGAAAGACACCCCAACTTGCCTCCTATCCAATGAGATATTTTCCAAGAGGTAGTCCTTCTCAATAGATTATATTACTGACTGTCTTGCAGTATTGGCCTCTAGGGGCAGCATTGCCCATGTCATCTCCAGGAGCTTGTTGATCTTTTGATCTTTGTCATCATTCATCCTGGCAGCCATTGCTCTCTTGATGATTGCTTGCAGTTTATCGTCAGCAACAGACATTCCGGAGCCAGGCATTCAGATGCAGATTATGATATCCCACCAAGCATTGATGTGTAACTGCTTGGGGTCATCTGCCTGTATAAACCAGGGAATGAAATACCTTTATCCTTTAAAGCCATGGAACTGCAAGTAGCAGAATGGCTGATCTCTGGGAAGAGGAAACAGATATGTAAAAACTCCAGAAATATTACTTTAGACTATGTTGCCTTCCAACACACACCATCTCCACTGTGAAACATGGTGGTGACAGCATCATGTGGTGGGGATGCTTTTCTTCAGCAGGGACAGGGAAGATGGTCAGAGTTGATGGGAAGATGGATGGAAACAAATACAGGACAATCTTAGAAGAAAACCTGTTAGAGTCTGCAAAAGACTTGAGACCGGGGGGGGGGGGTTTCCCCTTCCAGCAGGACAACGACCCTAAAGTACAGCCAGAGCTACAATGGAATGGTTTAGATCGATCAAAGCCTATTCATGTGTTAGAATGGCCCAGTCACAGTCCAGACCTAAATCCCATTAAGAATCTGTGGACAAGACTTGAAAATTGCTGATCACAGACGCTCTCCATCCAATCTGACAGAGCTTGAGATATTTTACAAAGAAGAATGAGCAGAAATGTCCCTCTAGATGTGCAAAGCTGGTAGAGACACCCCCAAAAAGACTTGTAGAGAAAGGGGGTTCTACAACGTATTGACTCCGGGGGCGCCATACAAATGCCCCTCCCCCCTACACTTTTCACATATTTATTTGTATCATTTATCATTTTCCTTCCACTTCACAATTATGTGCCACTTTGTGTCTCTCACATAAAATCCCCAAAAAATACATTTACGCTTTTGGGTGTAACATGAGAACACGTCACACGTGGAGAATTTCAAGGGGTATGAATACTTTTTCAAGGCACTGTATATAGAGGGGCATGAATACTTTTTTAAGGCGCTGTTCATTTTTTTTTATACCAATCACATTATTCTGCTGAAGAGCGAGCCGGGGGGAGGGGGGGGGGGGTGTCAGGGGGACAGCACTGGGGACGGGGGGAAAGTGAGTCAAATTCATAAAATTCTGTGCAAATTTTGGGAACAATTTGGTAAAAATTGCCGCACTTTAATTCCAGAAGTGGACTGGGAGCCGCCGGCTCAGCGCTGACATTATCTTTATGTTCCTCGGGATGTTTCTGGCGGAATTAATTACGGCAGGAAGTATGAATTGCGCCGTTCGTTAACATTAATGAGCCGCAGATTGGGGATGAAGTCAGCATTATATAAATAAATTGAAATAATAAATGGATCGCCTTAAACACATCGGCAGGATTAGCGCCCCGAGAGAGAGAAGGAGAAGGAGAGAGAGAGAGAGAGAGAGAGAGAGAGAAGGAGAGTATTATGGGAGGAATTGGGCTCTGGTGACTTGTAATGTATTCGCTCCATGGCCCTGGATCTCTGCCTGTGATGTGAATGCCGAAATGAGATTCCGTCTGTGTACACCGGGCCTATGGAAGGGCAGAACCACTGCATCAGATTTATTTACAATGTATCCACACCAGGGGCGGACTGACCATTCGGGCACTTGGGCACTGCCCGAGGGTCCCATGCCACTAAGGGGCCCCATCAGGGTTGCCAGCCTCAGTAAAACCAGGGACAGTGTGTAAAAATCTGTGTTTTAAAAAAAATCCCAAGATTATAGCTGCCCCGCCTTTTCAGTACCTTTTCAGTGTGTGTATACTGTGTGTGTATACTGTATGTATGTGTGTGTATACTGTGTGTGTGTCTCTGTGTGTATACTGTGTGTGTGCGTCTGTGTGTGTATACTGTGTGTATGTATACTGTGTGTGTATATACTGTGTGTGTATACTGTGTGTATGTATACTGTGTGTGTATATACTGTGTGTGTGTCTGTGTGTGTATACTGTGTGTATACTGTGTGTGTGTGTATACTGTGTGTGTGTATACTGTGTATGTATACTGTGTGTATATACTGTGTGTGTATACTGTGTGTGTGTCTGTGTGTGCATACTGTGTGTATACTGTGTGTGTATACTGTGTATACTGTGTGTGTATACTGTGTATACTGTGTGTGTATACTGTGTGTGTGTATACTGTGTGTATGTATACTGTGTGTATATACTGTGTGTGTATACTGTGTGTGTCTGTGTGTGCATACTGTGTGTATACTGTGTGTGTATACTGTGTATACTGTGTGTGTATACTGTGTGTGTATACTGTGTGTATACTGTGTGTGTGTGTGTGTGTGTGTGTGTGTATACTGTGTATGTGTGTGTATACTGTGTGTGTGTTTGTTAATGTATACTGTGTGTGTGTACTGTGTGTGTCTGTGTGTGTATACTGTGTGTGTGTGTCTGTGTGTGTATACTGTGTGTGTGTCTGTGTGTGTATATACTGTGTGTGTATACTGTGTGTGTGTCTGTGTGTGCATACTGTGTGTATACTGTGTGTGTGTATACTGTGTATACTGTGTGTGTATACTGTGTGTGTGTGTATGTGTGTGTATACTGTGTGTGTGTTTGTTAATGTATACTGTGTGTGTGTCTGTGTGTGTATACTGTGTGTGTGTATACTGTGTTTGTGTCTGTGTGTATACTGTGTGTGTATACTGTGTGTGTGTATACTGTGTGTGTGTGTTTGTGCGTGTATACTGTGTTTGTGTCTGTGTGTATACTGTGTGGCCCCATAATCTATTGCCCGGGGGCCCCATGAGTTGTCAGTCCGCCCCTGCTCCACACCCAAAACCCCAAAATATCATATATTTCATCTTACATATGAATATATAATAAATATATTAAATATAAATATATAAATATTATACATTATATATAATAATATTATATTGCATTGGTGTCAGTCTCAGGGAGATTTTTAAAAGAGAAATAAATATAAATATATAAAAATGTTATTCATTTATATTTATTATATATTTATAGATATTTATTTATATTTTATATATTTATATTTATTTCTCTTTTAAAAATCTCCCTGAGACTGACACCAATGCAATATAATTATTATATAAAAATGTATAATATTTATATATTTATGTTTAATATATTTAGATTATATTGTATTGTTGTCAGATTTTTAAAAGAGAAATAAATAGATATAAATATATAATAAATGTAAATATATAATAAATATATTAAATATAAATAACATGCTTAAGATATGGTTGCCTAGTGACAGGGTCTCTTTGCTGTCAGTACTGTACAAGCCGCACACACAGACGGACCAATCTGCATTCTCTGAGAATCTGCCGTAGACATCGAATGTTTTCTTCCTTCTCGTCTGACTTATATATTTATTATATATATTTCTACTTGAATACATAATGTTTGATGAAAATTTACAATAATAATAATAAAAAAAAAAGATATACATAAAAAAATAAAAATAAATGCTTCTGTGAAATCTAATATTTGGGGCGTATTCAATTTATTTTTTTTTGCCCACATTTATTTGTCGAGAATTTCCGAATGAAAAGAAAAAAAAGAATCAGACGGCTTCTCCATCCATCCGAAGCGCGTAAGTGCACTAGGACGCCGCTAAAACGCCGTTTATAAGACAAATATTGTGCGATAAGCGTTGCGGGTGTCACGGAGTCTGCGCTCCACGGCTCCCCCTGGTGGGCTTGAGCGGGAAGTCGGAGATTTTCCCACTTAATAAAATATCAGAATTTGTTGCATTTTAAGGTCGCGACCTTGATCTCCCCCCGAATCTTCTCCTCCTCCTTCGGTGAAACGCGTCCACCACTTTGAAACATTTACCGCTTTCCAGACTTTTTTTTTTTTTAACTTCTGAAAGCTCGTTTAATGCATCATTAATTTGTACAAATTCAAAGGCTTATTACTTTGCGGAAATAACATTGGAGATAACGGGAAGGAGAAAAGGGGTCATTGGAGAGACAACTGGCAGAAAATGCTTCTAAGAAAACTAATAAGGGGGGGGGGGGGGGGGGGGCGAGACGATCGTTTCTAATTTACCGGCGACTCAAATGATCGGCTCTGCTGGGCTGAAAACCTGTCTGACAAAACGCGGCAATTTAGTGCTTGGAGGATCCGGACCGGTGATGGGAAATACGTTCCGTCTATTAAAATCGTCCTAAGCGGCTTCTCAGCGCACTGGAGTGGCTCAGCGTTTTGATGGCGGCAAGGGGTGCAACGGATCAAAAAGCTCACGGTTCGGTTCGTTCCTCGGATCAGGAGTCACGGAACGGATCATTTTTCAGATCGGCAAAATAAACAATTCTCCCCCACTGTAATATCCACATCCCCGCCCCCACTGCAATATCCACACCTCCCCCACTGCAGTGGCGTTATTAGTGTTTGTGTCACCTGGTGCAGAATAAAATGGTGTCACCACCCCACCAACTATAGAACCCCCTCGGTGCAGACACCCCCCCCCCCCCAGGTAGTACAGACAACCCCCCCCCAGGTAGTACAGACAGACCCCCACACAAGTAGTACAGACAGACCCCCCCAGGTAGTACAGACATACCCCCCCCCAGGTAGTACAGACATACCCCCCCAGGTAGTACAGACAACCCCCCCAGGTAGTACAGACAGACCCCCACCCAGATAGTACAGACAGACCCCCCCAGGTAGTACAGACAGATGCCCCCAGGTAGTACAGACAGACCCCCCCAGGTACTACAGACAGATGCCCCCAGGTAGTACAGACATACCCCCCCCAGGTAGTGCAGACAGACCCCCACCCAGGTAGTACAGACAGACCCCCCCAGGTAGTACAGACAACCCCCCCAGGTAGTACAGACAGACCCCCCACCCAGGTAGTACAGACAGACCCCCCCAGGTAGTACAGACATACCCCCCAGGTAGACAGACAGATGCCCCCAGGTAGTACAGACATACCCCCCCCCCAGGTAGTACAGACAGACCCCCCCAGGTAGTACAGACAGACCCCCCCAGGTAGTACAGACAGACCCCCCCCCAGGTAGTACAGACAGACCCCCCCAGGTAGTACAGACAGACCCCCCCCAGGTACAGACAGACCCCCCCCAGGTAGTACAGACAGACCCCCAGGTAGTACAGACAGACCCCCCCAGGTAGTACAGACAGACCCCCCAGGTAGTACAGACAGACCCCCCCCAGGTAGTACAGACAGACCCCCCCAGGTAGTACAGACAGACCCCCCCAGGTAGTACAGACATACCCCCCCAGGTAGTACCCCCCCAGGTAGTAAAGGTGGCCCCCCCAGTACAGACCCCCCAGACCCCCCCCAGGTAGTACAGACAGACCCCCCCAGGTAGTGCAGACAGACCCCCCCCCAGGTAGTACAGACAGACCCCCCAGGTAGTACGGACATACCCCCCCAGGTAGTACAGGTTGACCCCCCCAGGTAGTAAAGGTTGGCCCCCCCAGGTAGTACAGACAGACCCCCCCAGTAGAATGACTCCCAGAATAGTGTCCCACGAGTGTGGGCTCCTCCTCCTCCTCTGTGGGTGTGAACAGAGAGGAGGGCCGCCGTCGGGTGTACCAAGATAGCCGCGGCTCCAGAGCTAGCCTGAAGCTGTGGCCATAACATTAGGAAAGGCCACGGCTTCGGCCTATCTCCGGAGCCGCGGCCATAACATTAGGAAAGGCTGCGGCTTTGGCCTATCTCCGGAGCCGCGGCCATAACATTAGGAAAGGCTGCGGCTTCGGCCTATCTCCGGAGCCGCGGCCATAACATTAGGAAAGGCTGCGGCTTTGGCCTATCTCCGGAGCCGCGGCCATAACATTAGGAAAGGCTGCGGCTTCGGCCTATCTCCGGAGCCGCGGCCATAACATTAGGAAAGGCTGCGGCTTTGGCCTATCTCCGGAGCCGCGGCCATAACATTAGGAAAGGCTGCGGCTTCGGCCTATCTCCGGAGCCGCGGCCATAACATTAGGAAAGGCCACGGCTTCGGCCTAGCTCCGGAGCCGCAGCAATCCGCGGATCACAGTGTGTTCCGATCCGAAGGGGGTGACACGTTCGGAATCAACTGTGATTCGTTGCACCACTAATGGCGGCGGTCATGGGAATGGTCATGGGTACACCCCTGGTGTAAAGGCCGGTGTCCCAAAAGTTTTGTCAACATAGTGTACTTTTGCGTTTGCCTGAGCCATGGGCGGATGCTCATGGCTCAGGCAAACGCAAAAGTACGCTATGTTGCCGAAAGTTTTGGGACATCTTCCGGGCTGAAGTGGTTAAGGCGGGGTGTGGCTTATGCCTACATAATTCTGGTAGTAGGTGTCCCTCGTTCCCATCACAATAGGTTGGGGGTCTGTGATATCCTCCTAATCCTTCCCGTATCATTGAGCTTCCGATTTCCATCAAATCTTCAATCGACCATTAGGGGGCAAAAGGGAGCAACAATAAAAAAAAAAAAAACATAATCCTAATAAATTTGATGCTCACCAAAGGTGAAATCCTCTCCGGTTACACGGGACATTAATATTAAAGTTAAAATTAGAGGCAGAATATTAAACCGGTATCGGCGGCGAGGAAACTTTCGAAATGCCGCTCGCTTATTATTCAATTGGAGAGGAAATTGATACGGCAAATAGAGTTAGAGTAACTATCGAGGATATTAATACCATCCCCCGGGTGAGACTGATGTCTTCCACGTCGCTTCCTTTCCCACCAGTTAATGTCTCGGCATCAACGTTCCCGGCTGAACCGGCAATATCACCCCGGGGGATGAATAAGCCCTGAGAAGTAAATCGGAAACATAATCTCGAAGACTGTTTCTGACGTTGATGATCACCGATTCGTTTCAAAACTGCTTCTTCTTTCAAAGTCAGTTGCCGCCTCGGACCGATGCTGCCCCCCGCACCCTGGCGGGGAGGGGAGAGCGTTCCCAGGCCCCCGGCCCCCGGAGGTCGCGGGCCACCCGGATGCCTTGACCCCCTCCCGTCCGCCCGCCGTCCAGGCCGCAGGTCCCCCCCGTTTGGCGCAGGGAGAGGTGTCCCCCCATCTAGGGTGGGCCTCTCTCAACCCCAACGGTGAGTCTACCAGGACCCAAAGGAGTATCAGGCCGGCCAGAAGGATGCCGCACCGGGGCGAGGCCAAGGGTGCGAGCCGGTGGTTTTATCGACCACCCAGCCGCCCCTCATCCCCTTGTCTGGCCAGCCTCTCGCCTCGGCCGCCGAGTGCAAATTTTCTCTGACAGCCCTCTCCTGCGGACCCACCAACGTCGAGCGGGATGGGGAGGTAGGCTTTCGCGTAGCCTCCCACTCCCCGCTGCCTTCATCCCACGAAGCGTCGCCCCGGGCCCGCCCGCCTCTAGAGCCCCCCCGCCTCTAGAGCCCCCCGCGGCCGCCCCCTCGGACTGATGCTGCCCTCCCGGTCATGTTCGACGCGGGGAGAGCCATCACACCACCCGGGGCAGGCCTCCCTCACCCTGCGGTCCCCGATGGTGAGTCTGCCAGGACACAAAGGAGTAGTAGGCCGGCCAGAAGGACGCCGCCGGCGGCAGGCGAGCCGGGTGGTTTTAACCGACTACATGAACAGACAGTTCAGCCAATCAGATCTTTTCTTTGAAGTTGTAACAAGTTGGAATAAAAAGTCAGGATACGCCAAATGTGATTCATACCGCTTGGTTTTTAAGATCCACTTGCCGATTGCGCCTTTCCCCAAACTTTTGGTTTTTCAAGTGAAAATCTGTATTTTTTGTTAGAAAATGACTCAGAACCTCCAAAACGTTATATATTTATATTGTCCGATCGTGCGTACGCGGCATTATTTTATAATACAGTGGAACCTCTGTTTAAGAGTAACTTGGTTTGAGAGCGTTTTGATTTGCGAGCAACTTATTTTTTTATTTTGTTATTCTGACTTGATTTGCGAGTGTTGACTCGCAAGACGAGCGGAATTCAAGCTAAATGGGCCTGCAGTACCTCATTGTCCTCAGGTATGGGGGCGCAGAGGCCGAGGAGACTAAAATAGGCCTGCAGTACCTCATTTGGCCTGAGGTATGGGGCGCAGGAGCCGAGAAAAGCCGAACATTGGCCTGCAGCACCTCATTTGGCCTGAGGTATGGGGGCGCAGAAGCTGAGCAGAGCCTAAAATGGGCCTGCAGTACCTCATTTGGCCTAAGGTACTGGGGCGCAGGAGCCGAGAAAAGCCGAACATTGGCCTGCAGTACCTCATTTGGCCTGAGGTAGGGGCTGCAGAAGCCGAGCAGAGCTGAAAATAGGCCTGCAGTACATCATTTAGCCTGAGGTACAGGGGCGCAGAAGCCGAGCAGAGCCAAAAATAGGCCTGCAGTACCTCATTTGGTCTGAGGTACGGGGTGCAGGAGCCGAGAAAAGCCGAACATTGGCCTGCAGTTCCTCATTTGGCCTGAGGTATGGGGGCACAGAAGCTGAACAGAGCCTAAAATAGGCCTGTAGTACATCATTTAGCCTGAGGTACGGGGCGTAGAAGTCGAGAAAAGCCGAACATTGGCCTGCAGCACCTCATTTGGCCTGAGGTATGGGGGCGCAGAAGCTGAGCAGAGCCTAAAATAGGCCTGCAGTACATCATTTAGCCTGAGGTGCAAGGGGCGCAGAAGCCGAGCAGAGCCTAAAACAAGCCTGCAGTACCTCATTTGGCCTGAGGTACGGGGGGGCTCAGGAGCCACGCAGAGCCTAAAAAAGGCCTGCAATACCTCATTTGGCCTAAGGTACGGGGGGCTCAGGAGCCGAGAAAAGCCAAACACTGGCCAGCAGTACCTCATTTGAGGTACGGGTGTGTAGGAAACGAGACACAGTGTCCTTGGGCTTTTTCGGCCGTTTTCAGCGCTCTCTGGCACCCCCCACCTCTGGCCACATTCGGTATTGCATCCCATTGAAGTCAATGCAGAACAAATTATTTTAGTTTCCATTGACTTCAATGGGAAAACTCGCTTTGATATGCGAGTACTTTGGATTACGAGGGTCATCCTGGAACGTATTGTACTCATAATCCAAGGTTCAACTGTATATAGAAACTTAAAGATAGATTTTAATTTTTGTTATAATTTCCACCTAAAAATGTAACTAATTACGCAATAATGAAAGAACAAAAGAATTTGAGTTTTGGGAGGAAGGTT
This sequence comes from Rana kukunoris, assembly GCA_029574335.1. NCBI lineage: Eukaryota > Metazoa > Chordata > Amphibia > Anura > Ranidae > Rana > Rana kukunoris. The sequence goes on along the minus strand of CM056059.1, from coordinate 328,949,000 downwards.
GACCTAAGTCCCTATTTAAGTTCCGTCCGGCCGCACACAACAATGAAGTCATTTCGTTTCATCACGATAATAATGAGGACAGCGCGGTTTAAAAAAAATATATATATAATCTGGCAAATCTCACTTTTCAAAGTTATCTAATTAAAGTTTTTCTTTATTAATCACTTGTGGGACCGGTAATGTCAGCGTTATTCAGAACTCATAGGAGAGAAATTCCACTTAAGAGCTTAAATTGAATTGAAATTGATATCCAAACTCTGGGGACCTCCTTCACAATTTTAAAAAATGAAGTATTATTATTTTATTATTTATTTTTTTAATATAGAAGAATTCCAGTTACGCAAATTAGAATTTAAAATAAGGACAAAGAATGATCTGCCGACAGCTGAATAATAAGGTGTTGTGATCACATCAAAGGGAAATGTTAATTTAGAAATACATTCTGTGTAACGTATAATATAATAATAATGATAATATCATAACTCCAGAAAAGTTTAGGCTTTTTTATAGGGAGGAATCAGAACATCTCCCAGCTTTTTATTGCTCTCTGAATCTTCATAGGGAGAGTTTCTAGTCTTCGTCACGGTCAGGGCTCGGGGCTCAGAGTTGAGTTGAGTGGCATCTTGATATAGCGCGGTCATTTACCCCGTAGGATCCCGACATGCTTGACTAGGGCCAATTTAGACAGAAGCCAATTAACCTACCAGCATGTAGTGTGGGAGGAAACCAGAGTACCCGGAGGAAACCCACGCAGGCACAGGGAAAACATGCAAACTTAAGGCAGGTAGTGTTGTGGTTCGAATCGGCGACCCTTTTTACTGATAGGTGAGAGTGTTACCCACTACACCACTGTGTCGCCAGGGTTCAGACTTGGTGACCAGTAACTATACCTGTAGAGAGACTCCCAACGAGGTGAGGGGACTAAGCACCAACCGGTATTCACCAAAGCTCCTGATGGTGGGGAGGGGTTTTGCTGTGTGTTAGTACCAGGTTGCAGTCCTCAGGATCGCCCCACCAGGTGGTGAGCAAGCTGGCGTCCAATAGCAGATATAGGAGGTGGAGATCAATCAGAAGCGTAGTCAGTAAACAAGTCAAAGTTTGGTAACGAGTGGCTGCAGGCTGGGATCAAATAGAAGTGCGGTCAAGGAACAAGCCTTGATCGGTAACAAGTGGTTGCAGGTTGGGGTCAAGCAGAAGCCTAGTCCAGGAACAAGCCAAAGGTCAATAACAAGTGGTAGCTAAGATATGAAAGGCCGAGGTGTGGAGTCTAAGTACTAACCGGTATTCACCAGAGCTCCTGATGGTGGGGAGATGTTTTGCTGTGTTAGTACCGGGTTGCAGTCCTCAGGATTGCCCCACCAGGAGGTAAGCAAGCCGGGGTTCAGTAGCACATATAGAAGCTGTAGATCAAGCAGAAGCGTTGTCAGTAAACAAGTCAAAAGTTGGTAACGAGTGGCTGCAGGCTGGGATCAAATAGAAGTGCGGTCAGGAAACAAGCCATGATCGGTAACAAGTGGTTGCATGTTGGGATCAAATAGAAGTGCGGTCAAGGAATAAGCCATGATCGGTAACAAGTGGTTGCAGGTTGGGGTCAAGCAGAAGCCTAGTCAAGGAACAAGCCAAAGGTCAATAACAAGTGGTAGCTAAGATATGAAAGGCCTCAGGAGTGATGAAAGCGAGATACTGGCTGGAGAGAGCAGGATAACTCGCCCGAGGTGTGGAGTCTAAGTACTAATCGGTATACACCAAAGCTCCCGATGGTGGGGCGGGGTTTTGGTGTGTGTTAGTACCAGGTGGCAGTCCTCAGGATTTCCCCATCAGGAGGTGAGCAAGCCGGGGTTCAGTAGCAGATATAGAAGGTGTAGATCAAGCAGAAGCGTAGTCAGTAAACAAGTCAAAGGTTGGTAACGAGTGGCTGCAGGCTGGGATCAAATAGAAGTGCGGTCAGGAAACAAGCCATGATCTGTAACAAGTGGTTGCATGTTGGGGTCAAATAGAAGTGTGGTCAAGGAACAAGCCATTATCGGTAACAAGTGGTTTCAGGTTGGGGTCAAGCAGAAGCCAAAGGTCAATAACAAGTGGTAGCTAAGATATGAAAGGCCTCAGGAGTGATGAAAGCGAGATACTGGCTGGAGAGAGCAGGATAACTCGCCCGAGGTGTGGAGTCTAAGTACTAATCGGTATACACCAAAGCTCCCGATGGTGGGGCGGGGTTTTGGTGTGTGTTAGTACCAGGTGGCAGTCCTCAGGATTTCCCCATCAGGAGGTGAGCAAGCCGGGGTTCAGTAGCAGATATAGAAGGTGTAGATCAAGCAGAAGCGTAGTCAGTAAACAAGTCAAAGGTTGGTAACGAGTGGCTGCAGGCTGGGATCAAATAGAAGTGCGGTCAGGAAACAAGCCATGATCTGTAACAAGTGGTTGCATGTTGGGGTCAAATAGAAGTGTGGTCAAGGAACAAGCCATTATCGGTAACAAGTGGTTTCAGGTTGGGGTCAAGCAGAAGCCAAAGGTCAATAACAAGTAGAAAGTGGAGATCAAGCAGAAGCGTAGTCAGTAAACAAGTCAAAGGTTGGTAACGAGTGGTAGCTAAGATATGAAAGGCAGCAGGAGTAATAAGAGCGAGATATTGGCTGGAGAGAGCACAATAATCTGGCAAACAGGAAGTGCAAAGGCGTGGCTCAAATAGGAAGTTCATGGGAGGAGCAAAGAGTTCAAGATTCAAGAGAAACAAAACACAGGGCAAGGTTGTCTAAGGAATCAGGCAGGGGAGCTGTCCAGCATCTCAGGTGGCTCAGCAAGAGGAGCTACTGCCAGACACAGCAGAGCAGAAGCCAAGTCGAGAAACAAGCCAAAGGTCAACAAGAAGTGGTTACTAGGATACAAAAGGCAGCAGGAATGATAAGAGTGAGAAACTGGCTGGAGAGAGCACAATGATCTGGCAGACCGGAGGTGCAAAGGCAAAGTTCAAAAAGGAAGTTCATGGAAGTTCAAGCAGAAATAGAAAGTGGGAGATCAAGCAGAAGTGTAGTCAGTAAACAAGTCAAAGGTTGGTAACGAGTGGTTGCAGGTTGGGCTCAAATCCGGTTTAACCAGTTAGGGTGACCACGTGTCAACGGATTGCCCGGGATAGTCCCGCATTTTGCAGGTCTGTCCCGGGCACCTTCATTCCAGGACAATACAGTGCATCACGGCTTTACTCACTGACAGTACTTTGTCCTGGCCGGGAATGCCTGGAGGAGCACAGTCCCCGCCCCCTGCTTGTGATTGGAGAAATCATAAATCTTGTGTCTAATTACTGTGCTGTAATTCGTTACATCACAAGCTGATTTTTGGGTAGGGGGGGGGGGGTGTCCCTGAATGGTAGTTTGGAAATGTGGTCACCCTACTTGAAGTCCAGCGATGTTCCGGTATGTCGTTGGTGGGCAAGTGGATAAGGGCAAATCTTCTTCTACTGGCAATGCCTATTGCTGGTGACAACTGTCTAGGGGGAGATTTCCACTCACATTGAAGATATTTCCTTTCACTTCCTGTTGTGTCACTTCAACAGGAAGTGAAAGGAAATATCTTCAAAGTGAGTGGAAATCTCCTCCTAGACAGTTGTCACCAGCAATAGGCATTGCCAGTAGAAGAAGATTTGCCCTTATCCACTTGCCCACCAACGACGTACCGGAACATCGCTGGACAGGAAATGAAGAAAAACCTTTCCAGTGTGACACAGGTAGCTGAAAATAACTGTCTGAAGTTGTGATTGGTTCTCCGCTCCGGCGCCTGATTAGAGCGAGGCGATGGGATAAGTGGGAGAAGAATTAGTTGAACCATTTTGTTTGACCACCATTAAGGTTTAATCGTTAGTGTAACATCGGGGGATTGATTTTAAAGATTGGATACTTATTCGCCCCAAGCTCTAACCATCGCTTTTTTTTTTGCCATAATGACAGTTATTTCCAGGAATGAAAAATAACGAGGGCTAAAAATAACCGTCACATGGCTGAAATAACGATCATTACTGTGCCTTGTAGTTCAGTGAGTTGAGCTCTAAAGCCGGCCATAGATGGGGCTTCATTTTCTTTCCAGCGGGCAATTTCCAGGGCACTTGTAGTGTAAAGTGGATTTGCCTTTCGTAAATAACAGCCCCCCCCCCCCCCCCCCCCAGTGTAATCATTTGATGAAGATTTTTCTTTTGTTTGTTCACTTGGCTGCATTCAAATCGGAAAACAATGTAACGTTTTTGTTTCAAAGCGATTTAAAAATGTATCGATTTGAACATTTCGAATCGGACAAATCTGTGAATTTGAAGAAAATTTTAAAAATCTGAATACAAATGGAAATAAATGAAATAAGTAGATTAAATCAAAACGAAAATAAAACATTTTTTCGTCATGCACACGTCTACGATACATATTAACCACTTGGCGACCGCGGCACGCCGATATGCGTTGGCAGAATGGCAGCATTGGGCAAATGGGTGAACCTGTACGTTCCCTTAAAAGGGGTTGTAAAGCTTCGTGACCTTAAAGGGTCACTAAAGGAATTTTTTTTTTTTTTAGCTAAATCGCTTCCTTTACCCTAATGCAGTCCGGGTTTCATGTCCTCATTGTTTGTTTTTGCTGTAATCCTTCTCTGTTCTGCACACTTCCTGCTTGTCTGTTTCCTGATGAAAAAAGTCCTGGGAGCTTCTCTCTGTGGTCTCTAATCAAGGAGGTGTGATTACTGTGTGCCAGATTCAGATACATGTGGTGTATCTGTCCGGCGGCGTAGCGTATGGTCTTTACGCTACGCCTCCGCAAATATTATGGGCAAGTGCCTTATTCAGAAAGCACTTGCTCCATAATATGCGGCGGCGTAGCGTAAAGTGCCCGGCGTAAGGACGCGCAATTCAAATGTTGAGGATGGGGGCGTGATTCATGTAAATGAATCATGACCTCACGCTCATGACGTTCTTTCTGAATGGCACATGCGCCGTCCGTGGACGTTCCCAGTGCACATGCGTCAAATCACGTCGCTATTTGTCAATGTAAACAAAGTGAACGTAACTTACGTCGAGCCCCATTCCCGAACATTTTACGCAAACGACGTAACCGACGTACAATTCGACGCTGTCCCAACGTCCATACTTAACATTGGCTACGCCTCCTATAGCAGGGGTAACTTTACGCCGGAATAACGCTTACGCAAACAACGTAAACTACGACGCCCGGCCGCAAGTACGTTCGGGAATCGCCGTAACTCCCTAATTTACATATTCGACGCGTAAAACCACGGAAGCGCCACCTAGTGGCCAGCGTAAAACTGCAACTAATATACGACGGTGTAACAGAATTCCGGCAGAATTCCGGCGTATCTTCTTTTCTGAATAGCAAAAAAAGATACGCCGGCTATTCTTAGTATTTACGCGGCGTATCTCTTGATATGCCGACGTAAATACTATTTGAATCTGGCCCTGTGTGTCTAAAACCCCTTAGAACCAATCAGTTTCATTTTTAAAACAAACACTGCCCTGTATTGGCTCTGTGTCTCTGTCCTTCACACAAGCATGAAACTAGATGAAAAACGAAACTGAAACTGCAGGCACATTATATGATTGATTTTTATCTATTTTTAATCATTTTTAAAAGGAATCAGGTAACTATTAATGGGCAAGATTCACGTAGCACTTACGCCGACGTATCTACAGATACGCCGCGTAAGTACAAATGTGCGCCATCGTATCTATGCGCCGTACCCATAGAACCAAGATACTTCATCCGACCGACGTAACTCGCCTACGCCGGTGTATAGTGGGCGCATATTTACGCTGGACGCATTTGGTACTCCCATTAATTTGAGATGCATGTATGCAAATGAGGGAGATACGCCGATTCACAAACGTACTTGCGCCCGGCGCAGGTTTTAAGCGATTTGCGTCCGGCATAAAGTTATTCCTCTTACAGGAGGCGCAACCCATGCAAAGGTATGGGCCAGGGAACGAACGCCATCGTATTTTACGTTGTTTACGTAGTACTACGTGAATAGGGCTGGGCGTAGGTTAAATTTACGTCGTAAGTAGTGATTCGACATATCTTTGGCAGTTATTTCGACGTGGTTGTACGCAGGCGCACTGGGATACGTCCAAGATACGACGCATGCGCCGTTCGTTTTAAGTACTTGGATGCCGCTCAGCCCATCATTTGCATGGGGTCACGCTTCATTACCATGCATCACGCCCACTTCCACCTAATTTGACTTACGTCAGCTTACGCCGACGAATATACGATACGCCGGCGCAACGTTAGGCGCATTTTCTTTCTGAATTTCATACGTTGCGCCGGCGTAGCGTAAAGAAGATACGCTACAGCGGCATAAACATGTGCCGATGGCTGTGAATCCGGCCCTATGTCTCTATACCCTGTAAACAGTCATTTCAGCAAAAAAAAATGTTTCCTTTACAACTCCTTTAATGCATCCTATGTATTATAGCGGGGGGTTCACCCTAATAACATGTATATCTGACCAACTTCCTTATATTCGTAACAAGTACAGTCCACAATTTGTTTGTTTTTTATGCTTTACGTACCTTGTAATCCATCTTTTCAATCTGCTTCTCCCCGCGGGAGACGGTGTTTCTATGCCTAGGGCAGGGGTGTCAAACTGGCGGCCCTCCAGCTGTTCTGAAACTACAAGTCCCATCATGCCTCTGCCTGTGGGAGTCATGCTTGTAACTGTAAGGCGGCGTACACACGATCGGATATATCCGATGAAAACGGTCCGCGGACCATTTCCATCGGATATGTCCGATCGGGAGTTTGATCCGATGGCGTGTACACACCATCGGATCAAATTCCCCGCCGCCGGAAGGCGCGGTGACGTGGCGGTGACGCGGCGGTGACGTTGACGCCGCCGCGTCACCGCAACGTCACCGCACCAGGAAGTAAAACACTTCCGCGCTTGCGCCGAATCCATTCGGCAGCGGCGCGGCGGCGGTGGGGGCCGACATGTCTGCTGGTAAGTGTACTAACCAGCAGACATGTCGGGCGGACAGATCCCCACCGGATAGATTTCAAAGCATGCTTTGAAATCTGTCGGGTGGAGAAATCTGTCCGCTAGCCCATACACACGAGCGGAGATGTCTGCTGAAACGGTCCATCGGACCGTTTTCAGCGGACATATCCCCTCGTGTGTACGCGGCCTTAGTCTTGCAATGCCTCATGGGACTTGTAGTTTTGCAACAGCTGGAGGGCCGCCAGTTTGACACCCCTGGCCTAGGGGGATTGTCATCTGGAAGGTCGCCCAGATGATTGACATCTGTTCCCCCCGGCGGATAAGGCCCCACCCCCCGTATTGCGTAGGCGCGCACGAGTTACGGGGTTTCCGAAAGAAGCCGAACATGCAGAGATGTGAGTCAGCTCTATACGGCGCCTGCGCTCTGCATGTGATCAAATACCACCAAACGAATTCTCTATTTGTGGGAAAAAAATTACGTACATTTTGTTTGGGAGCCGCGTCGCACCACCGCGCAATTGTCAGTTAAAGCGACGCAGTGCCGAATCGCAAAAAGTGGCCTGGTCATTGGGCAGCCAAATGGTCCGGGGCTGAAGTGGTAAATCCACAAAGCTCTGCCGTCTTTCTCTTTCCAGTGAGGAAAACGCGGCGCCCGGGACGCCTAACGCAACCCCTTATGGAATTCTCCTCCTAAATTTCGGAACTCTAATCCATTGGAGTTGGACAGTTGACACGCCGGCTGCAGAAAATTTTACGTTTTTGCCGGGAACCGTCCTTTAATGTTCAGTAATTTTTCTCTAGTGGACTTTTTTCATCGGAAAAAAACGATCGTGTGTGGGCCCCATCGGAGAAAAATTTGTGGAATTCCATCGGAGAAAGTTCTGAATTGCGGCAAAAGTTTAATCAGAAGGCGGCGTGTGAAGTCCTCTCCCCGTCTCCTAACGAGTAATCGCTTTTGTGAAGTTCAATGCTTCCGAGCGTGCGACGACTTGATTCTGAGCATGCGTTGATTTTTCTCCGATGTGGAATTCCATCGGAGAAAAATCCACGCATGCTCAGAATCAAGTCGACGCACGCTCGGAAGCATTGAACTTCATTTTTCTAGGCTGTTTTACGTCACCGCGTTTTGGGCGGTCAGAATTTTGTCTGCTAGTGTGTAGGCAAGACTGCTAAAGGCTGCTTTATCGGAATTCCGAAGGAAAATTCCATTGGATTTTATTCCATCGGAAATCCGATCGTGTGTACGCGGCATAAAGGGGGGGAAGGTCACCGCTAAAACTTCATAAGAAGGAAGATTTTCGCAGAAATCAGAAGCCCGGTGATGTCGAGGAGCGCGTGCGGCGTGGATAAAAGTGATTACTCGTTAGGAGACGGAGAGAGGACTTCACACGCCGCCTTCTGATTAAACTTTTGCCGCAATTCAGAGTTATCTCCCCTGCACATCCCGTAATGGGTTTCCGCAGCGAAAAAGGGAGCGTTTGCCGGAGACGGAAAATGGCGAAATTGCCGGCAGTCTCTCAGACGCCGAGTCAAAGATGAGACAATTTAGCCGAGATTTACGGCGCGTCCTTAAAAAATAAAATGAGAATGGAAAGCGGCGCACGGCGCACGGTGGAGGGGACGGGAGCGTATAGACAAAACGGAGGAGAGATCTCCGATGATATTCATGCAGCCGAGGCGACGCACTCTAAAGTTCTGGAACTATAAGCTAAATGTATTACCATTCCTATACTCATAATTCTTCAGGGTTCTGTCACCGACTGCCTCCGAGAGAATATATTTACATGATTGTGGGGAAAAAAAAAACAACAAACGGCGTTCCTGCATTACAATTCTCCGTATTGAGGGACATAAAATCCCACAATGATCCCGGAGTTTATTATTTACGGTCGGATCAAAATGACTTGAAACCTTCAGAGACGGGAAGTGCGGGAGAAACGTTCGATGCGTTCTTCATAGGGAAAGGGTTGTGTCTGCCGAGATGAGGAAAATATCCGAAGGAGACTGCCGAAAAAACTCACACGCGGGCCGCCGAGGACCGGCATGTCTGGGAGAAGATAATAAAATATAAAATGAACATAAAAACAAATCTCTACTCAGCCGACTTCATAGAAAATGTAAAGAGAAAAAATAAAAGTCTTTGTATTCCAGCGGCTCTTCGTGATTCCCGAGAAAAATGCGCCGACGGCCTTTCTTCTCTTTCCAATATAGATACAGAGTCACTGTACATAGTATTACATAGTTACATAGTGTTATATAGTATTACATATCTTTACATAGATACAGTGTGTTACATAGTTACACAGTAGGTAAGGTTGAAAAAAGACACAAGTCCATCAAGTCCAACCTCTGTGTGTGATCAGTGGCCGCTGGTGCTCAAAATCTTTTGGGGGTTGCAAACACACTGAAAAAAAAAAACCATTAATTGTCGCCACTGTGCCATTAAATGCAGCTACTGTACCCATTAATTGCCACCACAGTGCCCACAAGTGCAGCTACTGTCCCCATCAATTGCTGCCAGTGTGCCCATCAAACGCAGCTACTGTGCCCATCAATTGCTGCCAGTGTGCCCATCAAACGCAGCTACTGTGCCCATCAATTGCCCCCACTGTGCCCATCAAACGCAGCCACTGTGCCCATCAAACGCAGAAACTGTGCCCTCAAACGCAGCCACTGTGCCATCAAAAACAGCCACTGTGCCCATCAATCGCAGCCACTGTGCCCATCAAACGCAGCCACTGTGCCCATCAAAAACAGCCACTGTGCCCATCAATCGCAGCCACTGTGCCCATCAAACGCAGCCACTGTGCCCATCAAACGCTAAAACTGTGCCCTCAAACGCAGCCACCGTGGCATCAAAAACAGCCACTGTGCCCATCAATCGCAGCCACTGTGCCCATCAAACGCAACCACTGTGCTCATCAAACGCAGCCACTGTACCCATAAATTTCCACAACTGTGCCATCAAACGCAGCTACTGTACCCATCAATTGCTGTCAGTGTGCCCATCAATTGCTGCCAGTGTGCCCATTAATTGCAGCTACTGTGCCTATCAATTGCCACCACTGTGCCCATCAAACGTAGCCACTGTACCCATAAATTTCCACCACTGTTCCATCAAACGCAGCTACTGTACCCATTAATTGCTGCCAGTGTGCCCATCAATTGCCGCCACCGTGCCATCAAACGCAGCCACAGTGCCCATCAATTTCTGACCTCGAACCAATAGAACACCCTATCAAAAGTCAGAAGGGCAGGAGAAAAGCTGCTTAAAAAACCCACAGTACATGGTGAGGAGACACAAGGGCACAGTAAATGGGGGGGGCGGAGGGCACAATAATGGTGGGGGAGGCAATAGTGCACAGTACGGGGGGAGGGGGTGACAAGAGTGCATGGTACAGGTGGAAAGGCAGGAGGGCACAGTACAGGTGGGGAGGCAGGAGGGCGCAGTACAGGGGGAGGCAAGAGGGCACAGTACAGGGGGGAGGCAAGAGGGCACAGTACAGGGGGGAGGCAAGAGGGCACAGTAAATGGGGCAGAATAAAGGGGGAGGCAAGAGGGCACGGTACAGGGGTGGGAGGTAGGAGGGCACAGTACAAAGGGGAGAGGAGAAAAGAGGGCACAGTATTGGGGGGAGGCAGGAGAGCACAGTACAAGAGTGGAGGCAGGAGGGCACAGTACAGGGGTAGGAGGTGGGAGGGCACAGTACAGGGGTAGGAGGGCACAGTATGGGGGGAAGGCAGGAGGGCACAGTACAGGGGCGGACAGGAGGGCAAAGTATGGGGGGGGACGGGAGGGCACAGCAGGAGGGGTGGACAGAAGGGCACAGCTCAAGTGTGGACAGGAGGGCAAAGTATAGGGGGGAGCGGGAGAGCACAGAAGGGGGGGAGACAGGAGGGCACAGTGCTACAAAGTGCTAGAGGAGCGCTGCCTGTGACACGGCCACCCCTGGACAGCTTAATAAAAAAGCACGACTGTTGCGGCAAATCAGGGACCGTTGGCAAGTATGATGTAATGCAAGATTCTCATGGCCCACCACGCCCCTGATGCCCATGCATTAAAGGAACACTAAAGGTTTGCTTTTAATTAGATAAATTGATTGCTGTAAGCTAGAGCATTTAAATATCACTTACCTCGTTTTTCCTTTTGACCTCCAAAATATACATTTTGGTTTGAAAATGCCTTTTTCTGTCTCTCCTCTTCTTGCTTTCCACCAGCACCTGCATGGTGGAAAGCAGAATGTGCTCACCCCCTCCCTATGACTAGCCCTGCGTGAAGATGCTCTCTTAACCCTCACAGGCATGGAGGCTAAGCCTAATAGGAACTGTACAAGGGCGGACTGACCATTGGCACTCTCGGGCACTGCCCGAGGACCCCATGCCGCTAGGGGGCCCCATCAGGGTTGCCAGGCTCAGTAAAACCAGGGACTGTATGTAAAAATCTGTGTTTTCTTTACATCTGTCCCCGATATGTCTGAAACTGACATGCTTTTGATGTGAAAATCCTGAGATTTTAGCTGCCCCGACTCTGCACTGCCTCCTGGCGTGGTGGCCATCAGTAATCCCAGGGGCCCCATAATCTCCTATTGCCCGGGGGCCCCATGAGTTGTCAGTCTGCCCCTGGAACTGTAGTTCCCATTAGGCCTTGATGTAGCAAGAATGAATGCGCACCGCAAACCAGGAAGTCAGTGAGAATAACGATTCAGGAGTGACGGAGGTGAATATAACGGCTCGATTTCAACAGGTATCAAACTAGTTACAATGCAAAACATTACTTTTTTACTTTATCAGCTGCTGTCAGACTTTCATTTAAGAGGAAAATATTTTTGTCTTTACAACCCCCTTTAAGGCAGCACTGCCAAAAATGCCCACCCAGGGGCGGCATAAAGCCTTTCCAGGTAAAACAATCTGCATGCCCTTCAGTGATATATTTCGCCGCCTGTCTGAAGTTTATTTCCAATTCACTCTTCAGCCAATCAATAGGGAGCGATTCTTCCAGAATTTTTAGAAAGAACCATGAACTTTTAATTAATCCTTTCCTTGATGAACCCGGGGGGGACTGTGTGGTCGGCCCATCTCATGATCTCTTCTTCATAAACCGAACCTCCAGAAGGGCCGGCGGTGTTCATCAGCTTACAAGATAAAGTAATTAATTTCTAAGTCCCAGAAATATCTTGATGTCTATTAAGGGGGGGGAAATGAGAATGTGATTTCCATATGGTGCTCTCAGCCTGAGGGGGGGTCTCAGGTAGGGGAAGATCGGCGTCCGCACGGCACGGCGGTGTTTATGCCGTGGAGCGGTACCCAGCTGCTGACAGGGTGTTCCAGTACAGTAGATTAGGTGTTTGGATTCAGTCATTAGGGGTATTGATAATTCTGATTTAGCACGCCGCACGCCGCGTTCCCCCCTCCGCAATTATCCCTTTTGCCCATCATCATTTTGCCAGTGCCACTCAGGGCCTGTCGAAAACAGTCAAGACTCATATTTTATGGCCGGGGGCCCGGGGGTTTGCGATCTCTAAACGGCAGTCACTTCTCATTTGGAGGCTGGAGGAGAGACTCCTCTAATAAGGCTTTTCCCTTCCCGAGTTAATTGAAGCCGGACAGTTAACCGTCTGCCTTCTGCCGCGATGAGGGGCCGGGCGGATCGGCTCTTTGTTCTTCTGAATCAAGGTTGTTCACCTCGGCTTCCTCAGGGGGCCCAACCCCAGAAAAAAAAAAAAAAAAAGACAGGAAATCCTAATGCAGGCACACGGTGTTCTGGTACAGTAGATGAGATGTTTGCATGCAGTCCAGGGTATCGGTAATTCTCATTTAGCATGCCGCGCGCCGCGCGCCGCGTGCCGCTCTTATCCTCTTTGTCCATCATAATTGTGTCAGTGCTGCTCAGGGCCGTTGGGATCGTCAAGACTCATATTTTATAACTGGAAATGAATCGATGCCGGAGGTGCGATCTTTTAACGGCAGATTCCTCTCATTTGGAGGCTTTCCTATGGAGTTAAAGTGTATGTCGGCCTTAAAATTCATATAGATGAGCTGGATGTGTCTTCAAAGCAGAGGCCATTTTGTTGGAGACCGGGGGAGGAGAGCAGTAGGGTGACCACATTTCCAAACTACCACTCAGGGACACCCCCCCCCCTTCCCCAAAATCAGATTGTGCTGTAACGAATCACAGCACAGTGATTGGCCACAAGAGGCGGGATTTATTATTTCTCCAAACACAGGGGGCGGGGATTGTGCTCCCCCAGGCATTCCCGGCCGGGACAAGTACTGCCAGTGAGTAAAGCGGTGATGTGGCGGCCTTTTTTGGGGGCATCAGATTGGCCCGGGGGGAAGGGGGGTGTAAGTTTCATTCCGGGACACTGTATTGTCCTGGAATGAATGTGCCCGGGACAGACCAGCAAAATGCGGGACTTTCCCGGGCAATCCGGGGACACGTGGTCACCCTAGAGAGCAGGTGTCCGATGTGAACCCTCTGGCCAGGGCTGGGACAAGGGGTGAGCAGGAGGGGAGGCTGCCCCTGGAGCAGTGAACTCATATTAGGGGGGGGGGGGGTGCAATCGCATAATGAGTTCCCATCTCTGTAGCATTTTAAGTCCGTTTTGGGGAGGGAGGGGAGAATTGTACTGGGGACAGAATGGAAAGGGGGGGTACTAGGTTTGTGGTGGGAGGGAGGATTTTACAGACTGCAGGGGCGGCTCGTCCATTAGGGGCTGTACTAACATATCAGCCAGGCAACTGGCATTTTCAAGATGGGTCAGCAAAAGCGGCCCCCGTTTATTTTCAGTAGAGATTTTCCTGTACCGGCGCAGAGCACTTAAGGGATCCTGTAAATCAAAGCTAAACGCGGGTGTGTATCCCAGTGAGTATAGATCGGCTTCTCCTACCACCTCTGCATTATTTATCACCCCGCGTCCTCCTGTGTCTGATTTACAGGGGAAGTCGCTGTGCTTGTTAGAGAAAAGCATTAGTGCGGATTATTTATACAAGTGCGACACCCGAGAATAATTCAAACCTTTGTCCTTTCCTAAGTTGGAAAAAGTTTTAAAAACTTTTCTAATAAATCTGTTAAAGGAAACCTTTGTGCGTCCTACGCATTACAGTGGAAAAAGAAACACCTTGCAGTGTCCGGCCCCAGGGCCGCTGATAGGGGGGGGGGGCACCAGCCCTCCTGTAGGGGGTCTGGGCAAACAGGGGGGCCCAGACAGCAGAGGGAATCATTGTGGTCGGATGGAGGGGCAATTACAGAATTATTTCCCCCGCACTGATCCCCTCTCCTGTTCTGCCTGCTTCTGATCCCCCTCTGTGTCCCCATGGCACTGTGCTGCTCCCCCATGGCACTGTGCTGCTCCCCCATGGCACCGTGCTGCTCCCCCATGGAACTGTGCTGCTCCCCCATGGCACCGTGCTGCTCCCCCATGGCACCGTGCTGCTCCCCCATGGCACCGTGCTGCTCCCCCATGGCACCGTGCTGCTCCCCCATGGCACCGCGGCTCCCCTATGACCGTGCTGCTCCCCATGGCACCGCGCTGCTCCCCTATGCACTGTGCTGCTCCCCCATGGAACGTGCTGCTCCCCCATGGCACCGTGGCTCCCCCATGGAACTGTGCTGCTCCCCCATGGAACGTGCTGCTCCCCCATGGCACCCGCGGCTCCCCTATGACCGTGCTGCTCCCCCATGGCACCGCGCTGCTCCCCTATGACACTGTGCTGCTCCCCCATGGAACTGTGCTGCTCCCCCCTGGCACCGTGCCTCCCCCACTGTGCTGCTCCCCCACTGTCTGCTCCCCCATGGAACCGTGCTGCTCCCCCCATGGCACCGTGCTGCTCCCCCATGGCACCGCGCTGCTCCCCTATGACACTGTGCTGCTCCCCATGGCACTGTGCTGGCTCCCCCCCCATGGCACTGTGCTGCTCCCCCATGGCACCGTGCTGCTCCCCCATGGCACCGTGCTGCTCCCCATGGCACCGCGCTGCTCCCCCATGACACTGTGCTGCTCCCCCATGGACACTGTGCTGCTCCCCCATGGCACCGTGCTGCTCCCCCATGGCACCGCGCTGCTCCCCTATGACACTGTGCTGCTCCCCATGGCACCGCGCTGCTCCCCTATGACACTGTGCTGCTCCCCCATGGCACTGTGCTGCTCCCCCATGGCACCGTGCTGCTCCCCCATGGAACTGTGCGCTCCCCCCCATGGAACTGTGCTGCTCCCCCATGGCACCGTGCTGCTCCCCCATGGAACTGTGCTGCTCCCCCATGGCACCGTGCTGCTCCCCCATGGCACCGTGCTGCTCCCCCATGGCACCGTGCTGCTCCCCCATGGCACCGCGCTGCTCCCCTATGACACTGTGCTGCTCCCCCATGGCACCGCGCTGCTCCCCTATGACACTGTGCTGCTCCCCCATGGAACCGTGCTGCTCCCCCATGGCACCATGCTGCTCCCCCATGGAACTGTGCTGCTCCCCCATGGCACTGTGCTGCTCCCCCATGGCACCGTGCTGCTCCCCCATGGCACCGCGCTGCTCCCCTATGACACTGTGCTGCTCCCCCATGGCACTGTGCTGCTCCCCCATGGCACTGTGCTGCTCCCCCATGGCACCGTGCTGCTCCCCCATGGCACCGCGCTGCTCCCCTATGACACTGTGCTGCTCCCCCATGGCACGCGCTGCTCCCCTATGACACTGCTGCTCCCCCATGGCACTGTGCTGCTCCCCCATGCACCATGGCACTGTGCTGCTCCCCCATGGCACTGTGCTGCTCCCCCATGGCACCGTGCTGCTCCCCCATGGCACCGCGCTGCTCCCCTATGACACTGTGCTGCTCCCCCATGGAACTGTGCTGCTCCCCCCATGGAACTGTGCTGCTCCCCCATGGCACTGTGCTGCTCCCCCATGGCACTGTGCTGCTCCCATGCTGCTCCCCACTGTGCTGCTCCCCCATGGCACCGTGCTGCTCCCCCATGGCACCGTGCTGCTCCCCCATGGCACCGCTCTGCTCCCCTATGACACTGTGCTGCTCCCCCATGGCACCGCGCTGCTCCCCTATGACACTGTGCTGCTCCCCCATGGAACTGTGCTGCTCCCCCATGGAACTGTGCTGCTCCCCCATGGCACCGTGCTGCTCCCCCATGGAACTGTGCTGCTCCCCCATGGCACTGTGCTGCTCCCCCATGGCACCGTGCTGCTCCCTCATGGCACCGTGCTGCTCCCTCATGGCACCGTGCTGCTCCCCTATGACACTGTGCTGCTCCCCCATGGCACCGCGCTGCTCCCCTATGACACTGTGCTGCTCCCCCATGGAACTGTGCTGCTCCCCCATGGCACCATGCTGCTCCCCCATGGAACTGTGCTGCTCCCCCATGGAACTGTGCTGCTCCCCCATGGCACCATGCTGCTCCCCCATGGAACTGTGCTGCTCCCCCATGGCACTGTGCTGCTCCCCCATGGCACCGTGCTGCTCCCTCATGGCACCGTGCTGCTCCCTCATGGCACCGTGCTGCTCCCCCATGGCACTGTGCTGCTCCCCCATGGCACCGTGCTGCTCCCCCATGGCACTGTGCTGCTCCCCCATGGAACTGTGCTGCTCCTCCATGGCACCGTGCTGCTCCCCCATGGCACCGTGCTGCTCCCCCATGGCACCGTGCTGCTCCCCATGGCACCTTGCTGCTCCCCCATGGCACCGTGCTGCTCCCCCATGGCACCGTGCTGCTCCCCTATGGCACCGTGCTGCTCCCCCATGGCACTGTGCTGCTCCCCTATGGCACCGTGCTGCTCCCCTATGGCACTGTGCTGTTCCCCTCTGCTAATTTCTTGGCAGCCCACCCTCTGAGCTGCGACCAGGAACGAGACAAGGGACTTCTATTGCTTTGCCCTTTTTTTCTGGGGCTGTGACTTTGAAGTATTGAAGATAAAATCTATAAACTGTGGTTGGTATGTCGTTGATGGATAAGGCACCGAAACATTGGCTTCCTCAGGGGGATAGGTCGCGGCCGATTCCCCTGAGGAAGCCAATGTTTAGGCGAAACGTGTAGGGAAGACTGGATCCGCCACCAGAACAGGCCTTTCCTATCTGGGCCATTTGTACGTTTTATAGGCTCCCATTTCTGATTGTTTATTTCATGTGACCTTTCTACAGGGACGCCATCAGGGGGGGGTACAGGCATTACACTTGTAAGGGGCCCGATGGTCCCCAGGGGCCCAGAGCCCCCCCTTTTTTTTTTAATCATCTGACCCACCCCACCTTTAGTAACTCGCGGCAGGGCCCCCCCCCGTTTATTTTTTACATTTAAATGTATTTATTTATTTATTTTCCTGTCTGACCCCTCCCACCTTTAGCAACTCACGGCAGTGTTCCCGCCCCCATTTATTTTTTACATTTAAATGTATTTATTTTTATTTTATTTATTTTTCCGTCTGACCCCCCCCCCCCCACCTTTAGCAACTCATGGCAGGGGCCCGCCCTCCCCCTGTTTATTTTTAACATTTAAATGTATTTATTTTTATTTTATTTATTTTTCCGTCTGATCCCCCCCCCCCCCCCCCCACATTTAGCAACTCGCGGCAGAGGCCCGCCCCCCCCATTTATTTTTTACATTTAAATGTACATTTATTTATTTTTCCGTCTGACCCCCCACCTTTAGAAAATCGCGGCAGGGCCCCCACGTTTTCTTTTTTACATTTAAATGTATTTATTTATTTATTTTTCCGTCTGACCCCCCCCACCTTTAGCAACTCGCAGCAGGGGCCCACCCCCCCGTTTATTTTTACATTTAAATGTATTTATTTTTCTGTCTGACCCCCCCACCTTTAGAAAATCGCCCCCCCCTGTTTTTTTAACATTTAAATGTATTTATTTATTTTTCTGTCTGACCCCCCCACCTTTAGCAACTCGCGGCAGGGCCCCCCCGCCCCCCCCCCCCCCGGTTTATTTTTTACATTTAAATGTATTTATTTATTTATTTTTCCGTCTGACCCCCCCAACCTTTAGAAAATCGCCCCCCCCTGTTTTTTTAACATTTAAATGTATTTATTTATTTTTCTGTCTGACCCCCCCACCTTTAGCAACTCACGGCAGGGCCCGCCCCCCCCCCCCCCCGGTTTATTTTTTACATTTAAATGTATTTATTTATTTATTTTTCCGTCTGACCCCCCCAACCTTTAGAAAATCGCCCCCCCCTGTTTTTTTAACATTTAAATGTATTTATTTATTTTTCTGTCTGACTCCCCCACCTTTAGCAACTCACGGCAGGGCCCGCCCCCCCCCCCCATTTATTTTTAACATTTAAAATTATTTATTTTTATTTTATTTATTTTTCCCTCTGACTCCCTCACATTTAGCGACTCTCTGTTTGCCCGTCCCCCCTGTTTATTTTTTAAAATGTAATTTTTTTTTTCTTCGTCTGACCCCCCACCTTTAGCAACTTCGTCTGACCCCCCCCCCCTCCCCACCCCGTTTATTTATTTCTTAAGGGGAGATTTGCTTTGATATACAAGTGCTTTGGATTACAAGCATGATCCCGGATTATACTCGCAATCCGAGGTTTCATTGTACCTGCGGGTAAAAGAATGGCTACAAAAATGGGGCGCTGTTCTCCTCCGACGCTCAGCCGCCGCACGCGCTGCGCCACCCAGACCAGCAGCCGCATCTGTTACTTTCATTCCCAGGACAGCAAAGTGAAAAAATAGTAAAAAAATAAAAAAAGTAGAAAAATGTCAGGACTGCATTAAAGCGCGGCGGTGCCTCCCAGGATATATGCGACTGTTTCCCAGCGTAATGTTTTTGCGAAGATAAATTTCAGGTTGGACAGGCTCTTTAAAAATCAATTTGCGCCTCCCCTCCCCCGCAAAGACTGATTCCGGCGAAGAAAGAAAAAAAAAAAAAGAAAGGAAAAAAATAATAATCCATTAGTATCGCAGTGCTTAAAAACTTGGCTCGCTATCTCCGATGGCGTCGGTTTCCAGGACTAATTACAAGTAATTATTCACTCAGCGGTTGTACGCTGGGCGCGCTCCCTCGGGGTGGCGAGGGGGCCGTCTGTATAGCGGCGGTAGCGAGGATTGTACTGTATACAACGCGATTCGACGTTCTCATGCGCAAACATCAAGTCAGTAAACAAATCCCTTAAGCTGGATAAACATTGAGGTGGCGGCTTGAAGGTGATAATTGCGGCGGCAATGTTTGCCGATAGCGAGGTGCGACTTTTTTTATTTTTATTCTTTGGCTTGTGGGCTCTATCACTATGATGGCTCAACACGGCGCGGCGCGGCACAGCCGCTTCAATCTCCCTCGTCTTACGAGACAAAATGCTCGCAAAGCGAGACGGGTTTTTAAAAAGAATTAGCTCGTAATGCGAAACGCTCGTAAAAAATCCATGTCACTCGTAACTCGGTGGGGGGGGGGGTTGTGAAACGCTCGTAAACCGCGTTACACGTAATCCATGTTACTCGTAACTCGGGGGGGGGGGGGGGTTGCGAAACGCTCGTAAACCGCGTTACTTGTAATCCATGTTACTCGTAACTCGGGGGGGGGGGGGTTTGCGAAACGCTCGTAAACCGCGTTACACGTAATCCATGTTACTCGTAACTCGGGGGGGGGGGGGTGCGAAACGCTCGTAAACCGTGTTACCCGTAAACCGCATTACTCGTAACTCAGGGGGGGGGATGCGAAACGCTCTATATAGATATATATATCAATTATAAAAAAGGGGGGTAGCCATCCAGGGCCCTGGGGACCCATGGGCCCTTTAATAAAATGAAAAAAAAAACTCTGGGCCCTTTAATAAAAAATAAATAATAAAAAAATACATAAAAAAATAAACATTTATAAAAAAATAAAAAAAATGGGGTAGCCATCCGGGGGCCCTGGGGACCTCTGGGCCTTTTAATAATAATAAAAATATATATAAACAAAAATAAAAAAATAAACATTTATAAAAATAAAAAAAGGGGTGCCACATGGGGCACCTGGGCCCTGGGACCTCTGAGCCTTTTAATAATAAAAAAAAAAAAAATATATATATATATATATATATATATATATATATATATATATATATAAAAAAGAAAAATTAAATAAAATAATAAATAAAAATATTTAATTTTTTTTATAAAAAAAAGGGGTGTTGCCATCCGGGGCCCTCTGGGCTCTTTATTAATAATAATAATAATATATATATATATATATTTATTAAAAAAATATTAAAAAAATATATAAAACATTTTTTTTATAGAAAAGGGGGGGGGGTTGTCACCTGGGGCCCTGGGGATCTCTGGGCCATTTAATAAATAATAAAATAAAAACATATTAATATATATATATATTTCCGCCAATCAGGTTCACCGGGTCTGGTTACCGGCAACCTGATTGGCTGAAGTGACATTGAGGGCGGGAGAAGACATCGAGGGAGCGTGGAGGTCTGGAGGAGGATGGCTGACCTGAGAAAGGTAAGTGCCGGGCGGGGCAAACTGGTGTTTTTGTGGGGTAAACTGGCGCCAATTGATGGGCACAGTAGCGACAATTGATGGCAGTCACAGTGGTGACAATTGATGGCACAGTGGTGACAATTGATGGCACAGTGGTGACAATTGATGGCACAGTGGTGACTAGGCATGTGCATTTCGTTTCGTTCCGAATCGAAATTCGGACAAATTTTCCATTATTCGGACATTCGGATGCATACGAATTCCCGAATTGCTATATTAGCGAAAAATTTCGACCGTTTTCGTAATTCGTTCGTTTTCGACCGAATTTCGAAAAAAAATGGTCGAAATCGAAAAAAATGTTTTTTCGAATTCCGAATCGAATACCCGCGGACTAAATTCGATCGGAATTCGAAAAAAAAAAGAAAAAAATAATATTTTCGGATTTAATTCGAAAAAAATTCTATTCGAAAAGAGACTATGGGCCAGATTCAGCAACACTTGCGCTGGAGTATTTGGATATGCGCCGCGTAACTGTGATGATGCGCCGTCGTTTCTATGTGCCCGTACCCACCAAACTAGATGCGCCCAATAACGGGTCATTTGCGACCGGCGGAACGTTCCGACGCCAGAGTATCGTCAGCGCTTATTTTCGCTGGGCGCATCATCGCCCCATTGATTTCCCCTGCAAATATGCAAATGAGGGAGATTTCCCAATTCACGAACGGATTAGCACCATACCCCTACATGCGCCGCGCGTATCTGATCCGTCCGCGCAAAGTTATTTCTACAAAAGGCTGCTTTCTTTACTCCAGACGGTCACAGGTCAGCAGGAGAGCAGCTACAGCAGCGTTACCGACGATAGGAGCTAGCTGAACAACAACACTTGCAAGGACAACACCTCTGTGTGCAACATGCCAGGGGCAATTGTGGTCCTAGAACTACTGATGGGTCCCCCAAACAAGAAGGCGGCCACGTGAGAGGATATACCGCACTCGTATGAACCCTTTGGCATGGGGGATGAGGAGGTGTATCGCCTCTTCAGATTCAGCCCTGATGCAATACTTGAACTAACCACAACCCTGCAGGATGACATCACCAGCAAGACACACCGCTCACAAGCAGTGCAGCCACTGGTGAAGGTCCTGGCAACACTTCATTTCCTTGCCAGTGGATCATTCCAGCGTACAAGTGGAGTGGTGGCTGGGATGTCACAGTCCTCCATAAGCAGATGTGTGCACCAGGTTGTCCCTGCAATCCTCAGACCAGTTCATCAGACCCACCACTGAGGAGCTGCGGTTGAAGGCAATGACAGATTTCTACAACATTGCCAGATTCCCACGCACTGTGGGGGCCATTGATTGCACACATGTGGCCCTACAGCCCCCCAGTGCCACAGAGCACATATACCGCAATCGGAAGCATTGGCATTCCATCAACGTACAGGTGATAGCCGATGCCCAACGCCTCATATGGCACGTCCGTGCCAAACACCCCGGGTCCAGCCATGACAGCTACATATACAATCAGAGCCCCATCCCAGCAGAATTTAACCAGAACATGTATGGGGACAGCTGGCTGGTTGGTGAGTGACATGGGAGTCAGGCATGACTATCCCCTCCCGTGATGCACAACAGAAATCGCACATGCATGACTAACATCCTCCTGTCTTTTCCCTTACAGGTGACTCTGCATATGCACTGGGACCCCATCTAATGACTCCTTTCCGGAACCCCCAAACCAGAGGAGAGAGAAAATACAATGAAGCACACATCAAAACCCGTGCAGTGGTGGAGCAAACATTTGGGCTCCTGAAGTCCCGTTTCCACTACCTGGATATGTCCGGGGGGGCACTATTGTATTCCCCTACCTTCGTGTGTCAGATCATCGCTGCATGTTGCATACTACATAACTTTGCTATGAAAAAAGGCCTGCATATTGACATACGTGATGACCTGACCCCCGACCCACACAGCCCCCCCCTGCCAGAGGACACCCAGTCTGCTGATGGAAGAGCAGTCAGGAGGGTCCTCGCCGTAGGCATCTTTGGACACTAACCCAAAACATTAATCACACAGACAGTGCACGCGTGTACACCACTGATGTCCCTAGATCACACACATCACATGCACATCGCATTGGATTAGCCCAAGTCCAGCATGTAGGAGTTGGGAGCAGTAACGCCGCGTCAAGGCCCCAATGATGTCACTGTCCATTCACACACCTTTCACACGTCATTCATACAGCCGTGGGGTTAACTTCACCACCACGGCCGAGGGTGACACCCCTTACTGTCAGGAGTGCCACCCTCTCACATTCACACACCATTCACACTGTCCCCTGCACTCCTGACCGTGTGCAGTACAAAAATAAATTAATAATATCATATCCTGATAAATAAAATAAACAAAATCTCATAACCTGAGCAAAAGAAAAAATAAACTCATGACCTGAGTATGTCCAAACAAAAAATATAAAACAAGAAAAAAAAAAAGGCCTCATCGGGGATGCCGGGGGCTTCTTCTGGGGGCCCCTCTCTGGCTCCGCAGCTGCCTGGATGGAGTGGGTGGGGGTGGGGGAGCATCTGGAGGTGGCTGATCCCCAGGTGGGCCACTCCTGGCAGGTGTGGCCTGCGTGCCCTCCAAGGCCCTGGCTATCCGTCCAAGGTAGGAGTTGGTCTGGGCCTGCATCCGGAGCTGACGGGTGACCTGGTAGTGCTGGGCCCGCCGACTCAGCCTCCCCTGGTCCCGGATGGCAGCACTGTTGGCCTGGACGGCTGCAGTAAGGTGCCGAATATCCCCCTGCACCTCCCCCAAAGTGGTGACCACTGCAGCGCAATTACAGCTGACATCCTGCACTGCGTTGCTGAGGTTGGCAACGGAGCCCAGGCTGTCAGACACTTTCTCCAAGTGCACCGCTATGGCCCCCATCTGTTCCGTCTGCCTGGCGTGATCCCTCGCCAACTGGTCCTGTATACCATCAGACACCCCCCTGGTCTTCTGGGTCGCCTTCCTGGGGCCAGAAGATGGATGTCCTCGGGTGGAAGGAGTCGCCCTTGAGGGGCTTCCAAGGATGGGGGAGGGGACGACAGACGGCCCAGGAGAAGGGGAGGAGACAGACAACACTAATGAAAAGTCCTGCTCTGCCACAGCAGGATCCTCCACAACCACCTCGGCAGGTGTGGTGTGGCCACTCTCCTCCTCCACAACCTCTTCACCACCCAGTGGCTCGGGCACACGATGGCGTGGGGGGGATGGGTGGAATGCACGCTGACAGATGATGGCCCAGCTCCGTCATCTGTGGATGACACAAAGCAGACACATGTTGGTGGTCCCACACACTTGGCACATGTACCCTCCCCCCCCCCAAATGCAAAACAACAAATAGGGGATTATAAAACACTTACCTGTCCTTGTGCCTTCCTCCACGGAGTCATAGCCTGCGACCCCCTCCACCTGCTCCCTCTCCAGGCAGCGAGCAACCACCTCCTCCTCTGCGGTTAGGGTGACAGGACATGGGGGACCACCACCTGTGCCCCTCTCATACCTCCTGATGGAGGCCACCTTGTCCCTCACCTTGCGCCGCAGGTCATTAATTTTTTTTTGTATGTCCCCAGCAGTCCGGGTGGAGTAGCCCAGGACATTGACCCTGGCAGCAATCGACTCCAGGGTGCCCTGCTTCCTCTCCCGGCTGGTCTTCCGGCTTTTTTTGCCATGGAGAAATTCATTATCCGTCTCCATTGCCGAAATGATCACTGAGACCTCCTGGGCATTAAAATTCAGGTTCCTCCTCTCTCTGGGGTAGCGGGAGCAGCCATCACAGCACAAAAGTATCTTCCCTGGGGTGGGGGGAAGCGGAACTACTTTTGCGCCGGAATGGCGTTTCCGCCAGCGCTTTTAAGCGCCCAGCGGAACGCATTGCGCTGACGTTTCCCAGGAAGTGGTGCCGACGGAAGTTGTGAGCATGCGCACAAGGGGGGCGAGTGGAGCCGCACTCACTGCGCATGCTCCGTGGATGATGCGCTGAACGTAAGCCTCTGCGCTGGGCTCCGCCCATCATTTACATATGATCACACCCACTTCCACTTGCGTCGGGTTACGCCAGCGCATTATCGTTACTCTGGCGCAAGTTTACGCGCAACTGCTATGTGAATTACAGGACTTGCGCTGAAAGGGTCTTCAGAGTAACGTAAATGAGAAGCGTTACTCCAGAGGAAAGATACTCTCATCTACCTGAATCTGGCCCTATTTGTTTTCTAATCTGGTTGAAATATTTTCGATTTCGACCGGATTTTTCGAAATTCGGTCGAAAACAAACGAATTCCGAAAACGAATTCAACACATGTAACGAACCGAAATTTATTAAATGACGAATTGAAACGAAACGAAACGAAACAAATTTTTCACTTTTGCACATGACTAGTGGTGACAATTGATGGCATGGCGTTTGATGGGCACAGCTTGGCTGCAATTGGTGTTTTTTTTCCCATTTGTTTGCGCCCCCCCAAAAAAAAAATTTAGAGCACCAGCCGCCACTGGTCTTCTGTGGCGTGAAGGTCCAGCAGGGATTTGTAGGAGGTCGATAAGGACCTTCGGGTCGGTCCCTCACCCGAGCAGAGCTCCTCAGAGGAGTGGATACAAATTTTTTACAATGTTGTCTTTCATGTGAAGATGTAGAAGAAAAAGAAAACAATGTAAAAAGAAAGAAAGAAGGTTATCTGCAAATCTGAAACGTTCGGTTATTCTGGGCTGTAATTTAGTGCAGAAAAGGGACCCAATTATAGAACCTCGGAGTAAAATTAAATATGCAAAAAAATTCATATTATAAAAATTCCGTAATCTATTATCACACAAATGTATTTAAATCAGCTGGTGAATCCGGAGCTCCCGTTATATCTTATAGGACCACTTATACTTGCAAATTCTCTCTAATTTTACCGATTTATTCTATTTCACAATAATTAGCGGTCGGTGCCTCTCATAGATTAAATACACTTCCTCAGGACCGTTAAATTATGGTATGCACAATTCATTTAACCACTTTTCTACCAATAGCAATGTTCTTTTATTTTTCACACATATACAAAAAAATATTATTTTTTTGCAAAAAAATTAAAAAAATTACTTTAAACCTCAAAACATATATATTTTTTCTAAAATCATATGATAGCAAATATATAATTGTTTTGGGGTTTAAAGTATTTTCTTTTTTTTCCCACATATACTCAAAACAATTATATATTTTCTAAAACCATATAATAGAAAATATATAATTATTTGGGGTTTAAAGTATTTTTTTTAAACTAATACTAAAAATCAGATATTTTTTTTGCAAAAAATAAAAATACTTTAAACCCCAAAACAATTATATATTTTCTATTATATTATATGATTTTAGAAAATATATAATTGTTTTAGAGGTTTAAAGTTTTTTTTATTTTTTTGCCAAAAATGCACTTTGAATGACAAATACGCTGATATGCTACATTGTACTCAAATAATTTTTTTTTCATATATAGATCTTTCTTTCGGTGGTATTTAATCACTGCTGCCCCGGTGTCAGAAGAGCAGTGGACGGTGTCAGTAGAGCAGTGGACGGTGTCAGTAGAGCAGTGGACAGTGTCAGTAGGGCAGTGGATGGGTGTCAGTAGGGAAGTGGACGGTGTCAGTAGAGCAGTGGACAGTGTCAGTAGGGCAGTGGATGGTGTCAGTAGAGCAGTGGATGGTGTCAGTAGGGCAGTGGACGGTGTCAGTAGGGCAGTGGACGGTGTCAGTAGAGCAGTGGATGGTGTCAGTAGGACAGTGGACGGTGTCAGTAGAGCAGTGGACGGTGTCAGTAGGGCAGTGGACAGTGTCAGTAGAGCAGAGGACGGTGTCAGTAGGGCAGTGGATGGTGTCAGTAGAGCAGTGGACGGTGTCAGTAGGGCAGTTCATGGTGTCAGTAGAGCAGTGGATGGTGTCAGTAGAGCAGTGGATGGTGTCAGTAGAGCAGTGGACGGTGTCAGTAGGACAGTGGACGGTGTCAGTAGAGCAGTGGACGGTGTCAGTAGAGCAGTGGATGGTGTCAGTAGAGCAGTGGACGGTGTCAGTAGGACAGTGGACGGTGTCAGTAGGGCAGTGTATGGTGTCAGTAGAGCAGTGGACGGTGTCAGTAGGACAGTGGACGGTGTCAGTAGAGCAGTGGATGGTGTCAGTAGAGCAGTGGACGGTGTCAGTAGGACAGTGGACGGTGTCAGTAGGGCAGTGGATGGTGTCAGTAGAGCAGTGGACGGTGTCAGTAGGACAGTGGACGGTGTCAGTAGAGCAGTGGACGGTGTCAGTAGAGCAGTGGATGGTGTCAGTAGAGCAGTGGACGGTGTCAGTAGGACAGTGGACGGTGTCAGTAGAGCAGTGGACGGTGTCAGTAGAGCAGTGGACCGTGTCAGTAGAGCAGTGGACGGTGTCAGTAGGACAGTGGACGGTGTCAGTAGAGCAGTGGACGGTGTCAGTAGAGCACTGGATGGTGTCAGTAGAGCAGAGGACGGTGTCAGTAGGGCAGTGGACAGTGTCAGTAGAGCAGTGGATGGTGTCAGTAGAGCAGAGGATGGTGTCAGTAGAGCAGTGGACATTTTTTTATCAGCCGGAGCCAATTTGGAAATAAAATAATACATCAATGTCAATTATGAGCCTGTAATCTGTAATCCCTTCTCAGGAACACCTCATCGGGAAAAGCGCTTTCCCATCCCCCGCCCCCCGAAAAGAAAAGAAGACCTAATGAAAGAGGCGAATATTCAATTTGCGCTCTTTGACTTCCTGGAAATTAAGACAAAATCCGATCCTAATGCCGCCGCCGCCGCCGCGCAGCATCGGAGATAAGGTCACCGCCGGCTGCGACCTTCAACAGGGATCTCAGGTCGCATTCGCCGCCCGTAACATGTTGTTAATAATGGATAAAATATGATTTCAATAATAGATCTGATACATAATTCATGGTATCTTTCAGGACAAAACGCGCGTGCGGCGCGGATCGCTCACAACGAACGCTTCGTGGATAGGAATATGCTATGATTAAGTCCTTTCCGCAGACGGACGTTTTATTGCATAATCAGTACACTGAACTGATGCACATTATGCAGGAGAAGAGCGGGGACGGCGGAGGGTTGTGTGTTTTCTTCTAGGGAGGATCGGAGGAGACGTCCGGAGATCTCTGTACAGAATCTGCAGGAAAGGTCAGGGATTTGTTATTGTGCCGGCGGCATCGCTAGGAGCCCATAGACCTCGGTGCTTAGTGCCGGGCCGATCGTTTCTTCATTTCTTAAATGATCTCCCAGCCAGTTAAAAAAAAAAAAGGCTGCAATTCTCACCTCCTCTCCAACACTGCCCCCTGCAGTAACTCTTCTCTGCCACTAGATGTCCCCAACATCATTCAACTCTAGGCAAAAAGGGGATTTTTTTTATAACAGCAGTCTCCAAACTGCAGCCTCGGGGGCGTATGTGGCCCTTGGGGCACTATTCCTCTGTCTGACACCAATGATGCGGCACCATTCCTCCCACTGACACCAATGATGGGGCACCATTCCTTCCACTGACACCAATGATGGGGACACTATTCTTCCTCCCAGTGATACCATCAAAGGGGAACTACTCCTGCCACTGACACCATAGATGGGACACTCTTCTGCCCACTGATACCATCAATGGGACACTATTCCTCCCACTGAAACCATAGATGGGGCACTATCTGTCCACTGACACCAATGATAGGGCACTATTCCTCCCACTGACACCAATAATGGGGCACTATTCCTCCCACTGACACCAATGACGGAACACTATTCCTCCCACTGATACCAATAATGGGGCACTATTTCTCCCACTGATACCAATGATGGGGCACTATTCCTCCCACTGACACCATTGATGGGGCACTATTTCTCCCACTGATACCAATAATGGGGCACTATTTCTCCCACTGATACCAATGATGGGGCACTATTACTCCCACTGACACCAATGATGGGACACTATTCCTCCCACTGACACCAATAATGGGACACTATTTCTCTATCTGACACCAATGATGGGACACTATTACTTCAACTGACACCGGTGATGGGATACTATTCCTCCCACTGATACCAATGAAGGGACACTATTCCTCCCACTGACACCAATGATGGGGCACTATTCCTCCCACTGATACCTATGATGGGAGACTATTACTCCCACTGACACCATAGATGGGGCACTATTCCTCCTACTGACACCAATGATGGGACACTATTCCTCCTACTGACACCAATGATGGGACACTATTCCTCCCACTGACACCAATGATGGGACACTATTCCTCCCACTGACACCATCGATAGGTCACTGTTTCTTCTGCTGACATCATTGATCAAGCACTATTTGACTGGACGTAACACCTGGATCTCCGTCAGGTAGTTTAGATTAGGGTACCAACTGATAGGCAGCCAACATTCAGCCTCTCAGTGTCCGGTTCCCCTGGTCCCCGATGGATGGTCAGGCCCCTATTGGAACACCAGCCCCTCTTGGTACTCCTTAGGCGGACTCTCCACTGAACAGCCTTCTCCAACTGGACGGACAGCCCAGGACCTCTTTAGGTGGGACCCAGTCGATTACCGAGCCCCAAGTGGCAGATCAATTGCTCCGGGCCAACGTGGTCCCGAAGCCAGGATCTCTGCGTTGCGAGCGCACACCGGCCCAGGAGGACATTTGCCGGGGCACCGTGGAGTGGCTACCCTAAAGGTGGGCGCCACACGAGGAGAAGACCCAGGAAAATGGCGTCTGCCCCATAAATACCCCATCCCCAGCATGCACAGCGAGGAAGCCTCCTCCCGATAGGCTGCTGGGAAAAAGTATCTAGACCTTGACTCCACTGCTGCCACCTGCCGACCTGGGGTGGAACTGCACACCAGGAACAACAGCATGAGACCACAGAAGCTCCAAATTTGAACTAATTAACAACGGCCAGAGTTACTTAACTCTCTGACCCCCTCTAAATTTCGATAGCACCGGTTCTGAAAAGTAACCAGACGCTACATATATATATATATTTAAGTATATTAGGCGTATCGCTGCACATTTGTAGAAATAAATATAAACTTTTCATTGTTTGGCCCAATCAGCATTCCCTGTACATTCCACTTATTGGCGTCCAGTCCTTCATATTATTCGTACGTAACGCTGGTTCCACCACCTGAGATTTTTTTTTTTAGAAGGATCCCACATGTCAGTCATGATTGGTTGATAATGTTCCCGAGGCAGACCTGCCTGAGTCTTATAAATCATTCTATCGGTGCCATCTCTATTACATTACTCCCGGCCTCATGCCTGACAATGACAGATGCCCCGGCGCTCACTTATTTCTTATTTTCCCTTAAAATCAGCATTTTCTCTCCTGAAATTTTATGACCGTTTTATTGTCGCTGACAAGGCGTGAACAGCACCTCGCCGCTCCACTTATATATACACGGCACTCGCAGTTACCCACATTTTTTTTTTTTTATTCCAGGCGTACATTGTCTATTTTCAGCCAGGTGTGTGCTGTACATGGAGGACAATGGACTGGACTGGTTGGCTTTATATCAGGTGTCTCAAAATTTGTTTGTAACAATTGAAAACATATTATTTTCATTTTGTATAAATTGGAGAAGTATTTTAGTGTCTGTAATTTTATTGTTGTTGTAGTCCTGATTCTTCTATATAGATCTTTATATCACTAGAGGGGTCACCAGCAGGGGGAAGGGGGTCCTGATCCCTCTACATAGATCTTTATATCACTAGAGGGGTCACCAGCAGGGGGAAGGAGGTCCTGATTCCTCTATATAGATCTTTATATCACTAGAGGGGTCACCAGCAGGAGGAAGGAGGTCCTGATCCCTCTATATAGATCTTTATATCACTAGAGGGGTCACCAGCAAGAGTAAGGAGGTCCTGATTCCTCTATATAGATCTTTATATCACTAGAGGGGTCACCAGCAGGAGGAAGGAGGTCCTGATTCCTCTATATGGATCTTTATATCACTAGAGGGGTCACCAGCAGGAGGAAGGAGGTCCTGAGATTCTCTATATAGATCTTTATATCACTAGAGGGGTCACCAGCAGGAGGAAGGAGGTCCTGAGATCCTCTATATAGATCTTTATATCACTAGAGGGGTCACCAGCAGGAGGAAGGAGGTCCTGATTCCTCTATATGTATCTTTATATCACTAGATGGGTCACCAGCAGGAGGAAGGAGGTCCTGATTCCTCTATATAGATCTTTATATCACTAGAGGGGTCACCAGCAGGAGGAAGGAGGTCCTGATTCCTCTATATAGATCTTTATATCACTAGAGGGGTCTTCATCAGGAGGAAGGAGGTCCTGATTCCTCTATATGGATCATTATATCACTAGAGGGGTCACCAGCAGGAGGAAGGAGGTCCTGATCCCTCAATATAGATCTTTATATCACTAGAGGGGTCACCAGCAGGAGGAAGGGGGTCCTGATCCCTCTATATAGATCTTTATATCACTAGAGGGGTCACCAGCAGGAGGAAGGAGGTCCTGATTCCTCTATATAGATCTTTATATCACTAGAGGGGTCACCAGCAGGAGGAAGGAGGTCCTGATTCCTCTATATAGATCTTTATATCACTAGAGGGGTCACCAGCAGGAGGAAGGAGGTCCTGATTCCTCTATATGGATCTTTATATCACTAGAGGGGTCACCAGCAGGAGGAAGGAGGTCCTGATCCCTCTATATAGATCTTTATATCACTAGAGGGGTCACCAGCAGGAGGAAGGAGGTCCTGAGATTCTCTATATAGATCTTTATATCACTAGAGGGGTCACCAGCAGGAGGAAGGAGGTCCTGATTCCTCTATATGGATCTTTATATCACTAGAGGGGTCACCAGCAGGAGGAAGGAGGTCCTGAGATTCTCTATATAGATCTTTATATCACTAGAGGGGTCACCAGCAGGAGGAAGGAGGTCCTGAGATCCTCTATATAGATCTTTATATCACTAGAGGGGTCACCAGCAGGAGGAAGGAGGTCCTGATTCCTCTATATGTATCTTTATATCACTAGATGGGTCACCAGCAGGAGGAAGGAGGTCCTGATTCCTCTATATAGATCTTTATATCACTAGAGGGGTCACCAGCAGGAGGAAGGAGGTCCTGATTCCTCTATATAGATCTTTATATCACTAGAGGGGTCTTCATCAGGAGGAAGGAGGTCCTGATTCCTCTATATGGATCATTATATCACTAGAGGGGTCACCAGCAGGAGGAAGGAGGTCCTGATCCCTCAATATAGATCTTTATATCACTAGAGGGGTCACCAGCAGGAGGAAGGGGGTCCTGATCCCTCTATATAGATCTTTATATCACTAGAGGGGTCACCAGCAGGAGGAAGGAGGTCCTGATTCCTCTATATAGATCTTTATATCACTAGAGGGGTCACCAGCAGGAGGAAGGAGGTCCTGATTCCTCTATATAGATCTTTATATCACTAGAGGGGTCACCAGCAGGAGGAAGGAGGTCCTGATTCCTCTATATGGATCTTTATATCACTAGAGGGGTCACCAGCAGGAGGAAGGAGGTCCTGATCCCTCTATATAGATCTTTATATCACTAGAGGGGTCACCAGCAGGAGGAAGGAGGTCCTGAGATTCTCTATATAGATCTTTATATCACTAGAGGGGTCACCAGCAGGAGGAAGGAGGTCCTGAGATCCTCTATATAGATCTTTATATCTCTAGAGGGGTCACCAGCAGGGGGAAGGGGGTCCTGATTCCTCTATATAGATCTTTATATCACTAGAGGGGTCTTCATCAGGAGGAAGGAGGTCCTGATTCCTCTATATAGATCTTTATATCACTAGAGGGGTCTTCATCAGGAGGAAGGAGGTCCTGATTCCTCTATATAGATCTTTATATCACTAGAGGGGTCACCAGCAGGAGGAAGGAGGTCCTGATTCCTCTATATGTATCTTTATATCACTAGATGGGTCACCAGCAGGAGGAAGGAGGTCCTGATTCCTCTATATAGATCTTTATATCACTAGAAGGGTCTTCATCAGGAGGAAGGAGGTCCTGATTCCTCTATATGGATCTTTATATCACTAGAGGGGTCACCAGCAGGAGGAAGGAGGTCCTGATCCCTCAATATAGATCTTTATATCACTAGAGGGGTCACCAGCAGGAGGAAGGGGGTCCTGATCCCTCTATATAGATCTTTATATCACTAGAGGGGTCACCAGCAGGAGGAAGGAGGTCCTGATTCCTCTATATGTATCTTTATATCACTAGAGGGGTCACCAGCAGGAGGAAGGAGGTCCTGATTCCTTTATATAGATCTTTATATCACTAAAGGGATCATTAGCAGGAGGAAGGAGGTCCTGATTCCACTATGTTGTAAATATTTACAACATGCTGGTGCCGTGACCCGGATATGTAATATAATATAATATAATATTAATCTTTTTATCACCAGCAGGAGGAAGGAGGTCCTGATTCCTCTATATAGATCTTTTTTATCACTAGGGTAGGTGGGTGGATGGGTGGTGATGGGTGGATAGTAAACAGTATATGTGTGTGGAGGGTGATCTGACCCAGACAAACTCATCCATTGTGGAGAATTAGCAATAAACCTTTGAAAAGAGGTAATCCCACCCCCCCCCCCCCCATTATAAATAAACCCCATGCATCTGACTTTTTTTCATAGCTAAATAACTAGACGCATTTATCTGCCCCGACCGCGGCCGCCCTCCCCGGGTCTAGACAACGCATTCATTCTGAATGCAGTAAAGTATCTTCAATAAGGGAAATGTAGAGTGATTTAGTAAATGAAAAGCTAAATCATATATCTTTATATGGTTAATAATGACTACATCAACATGCACAATAAAATCCGGGCTTTTATTAGCTGCTACATGTGGTTGTGAGGGGGAAAAAACTCATTATTAATACGGATTTCATTACCATAAAATTAAGTTCTGAGGTCGTTACCGAGATTCATGGGATAGTTAAAGGTTTAATGTATGATTATTTCAACGCAAAACAGTTTTATATAGATATGGACGGCGGCTTGGCAGGGCCTTGAGAGGCCGCATTTCTGGAAAACAAAAACAAAAATCCCCGGAGGCCAACCGAACGCGATTCCCGGGGAGCCCCAAGTTTGGTGAGGCGGGTTCCCTGCAAATGGCGCGTCCCTGGAAATGTCAGAAATTTAATTATTGCCACAATAAAATTCAATTTATTTTGTGTTATATCGAAACCATTAAACATTAAATAAAATTAAATTATTTGTTTACAATTTTTGTTTTAGTCTTCTCTGAGAGCGTTATGCTTTAACCCCGGAGGACGTGGCTCCCAAACAAAATTTACTTTATTTCTTTTGGTGGTATTTGATCACCTCTGCGGTTTTTATTTTTTGCGCTATACACAAAATAAGAGCGACAATTTTGAAAAAAAGAAGCAATATTTTTTTTACTTTTTGCTGTAATAAATTTCTCCAAAAAAAATAAAAAATAAAATAAATAATTCCTCGATTTAGGCCGATGTGTATTTTACATACTTTTGTTAAAAAAAAGCGCAATAAGCATTTATTGATTGGTTTGCACAAAAGTTATAGCGTTTACAAAACAGGGGGTAGTTTTATGGCATTTTTATTAATACTTTTATTTTTACTAGTAATGGCGGCGGTCAGCGATTTTTATCGTGGCTGCGACATTATGGCGGACACATCGGACACTTTTGACGCCATATTGGGACCATTGTCATCAATACGGCCACCAGTGCTATATAAATGCACTGATTACTGTGAAAATGACACTGGCAGTGAAGGAGTTAACCACTAGGGGGCGAGAAAGAGGTTAAGTGATTCTAACTGTTGGGGGTAGGGCTTACTGTGACACGACACTGATCACTGCTTCCGATAAATAAAATGATTTTAAACAATACAAAAAGCATTCCATAAATCAAAGACTAATAAAATCACAAATGGCACAGTGCAGGGGTGGAGGCAGAAGGGCACAGTACAGGGGGTCATGAGGGAAGAATACTGGGATCAAGAGGGCACAGTACAGGGGTGGAGGCAGAAGGGAACAGTGTAGGGGTGGAGGCAGAAGGGCACAGTACAGGGATGGAGGCAGAAGGACACAGTACAGAGGTGGAGGCAGAAGGGCACAGTGCAGGGGTGGAGGCAGAAGGGCACAGTACAGGGGTGGAGGCAGAAGGGCACAGTACAGGGATGGAGGCAGAAGGGCACAGTACAGGGGCGGAGGCAGAAGGACATAGTACAGGGGTGGAGGCAGAAGGGCACAGTGCAGGGGTGGAGGCAGAAGTGCACAGTACAGGGGTGGAGGCAGGAGGACACAGTACAGTGGTGGAGGCAGAAGGGTACAGTGCAGGGGTGGAGGCAGAAGGGCACAGTACAGGGGTGGAGGCAGAAGGGCACAGTACAGGGGTGAAGACAGGAGGACACAGTACAGGGGAGTCAGGAGGGAAGAATACTGGGATCAGGAGGGCACAGTGCAGGGGTGGAGGCAGAAGGGCACAGTACAGCGGTGGAGGCAGAAGGGCACAGTACATGGGTGGAGGCAGAAGGGCACAGTACATGGGTAGAGGCAGAAGGGTACAGTACAGGGGTGGAGGCAGAAGGGCACAGTACAGGGAGACAGGAGGGAAGAATACTGGGATCAGGAGGGCACAGTACAGGGGTAGAGGCAGAAGGGCACAGTACAGGGGTGGAGGCAGAAGGGCACAGTACAGGGAGACAGGAGGGAAGAATACTGGGATCAGGAGGGCACAGTACAGGGGTAGAGGCAGAAGGGCACAGTACAGGGGTGGAGGCAGAAGGGTACAGTGCAGGGGTGGAGGCAGAAGGGCACAGTACAGGGGTGGAGGCAGAAGGGCACAGTACAGGGGTGAAGACAGGAGGACACAGTACAGGGGAGTCAGGAGGGAAGAATACTGGGATCAGGAGGGCACAGTGCAGGGGTGGAGGCAGAAGGGCACAGTACAGCGGTGGAGGCAGAAGGGCACAGTACATGGGTGGAGGCAGAAGGGCACAGTACATGGGTAGAGGCAGAAGGGTACAGTACAGGGGTGGAGGCAGAAGGGCACAGTACAGGGAGACAGGAGGGAAGAATACTGGGATCAGGAGGGCACAGTACAGGGGTAGAGGCAGAAGGGCACAGTACAGGGGTGGAGGCAGAAGGGCACAGTACAGGGAGACAGGAGGGAAGAATACTGGGATCAGGAGGGCACAGTACAGGGGTAGAGGCAGAAGGGCACAGTACAGGGGTGGAGGCAGAAGGGCACAGTACAGGGGTGGAGGCAGAAGGGCACAGTACAGGGGGTGGAGGCAGAAGGACACAGTACAGGGGTGGAGGCAGAAGGGCACAGTGCAGGGGTGGAGGCAGAAGGGCACAGTGCAGGGGTGGAGGCAGAAGGGCACAGTACAAGTGTGGAGGCAGAAGGGCACAGTACAGGGGTGGAGGCAGAAGGGCACAGTACAGGGGTGGAGGCAGAATGGCACAGTACAGGGGTGGAGGCAGAAGGGCACAGTACAGGGGTGGAGGCAGAATGGCACAGTACAGGGGTAGAGGCAGAAGGGCACAGTACAGGGGTGGAGGCAGAAGGGCACAGTACAGGGGTGGAGGCAGAAGGGCACAGTGCAGGGGGTGGAGGCAGAAGGGCACAGTACAGGGGGTGGAGGCAGAATTACACAGTACAGGGGTGGAGGCAGAAGGGCACAGTGCAGGGGTGGAGGCAGAAGGGCACAGTACAGGGGGTGGAGGCAGAAGGGCACAGTGCAGGGGTGGAGGCAGAAGGGCACAGTACAGGGGTGGAGGCAGAAGGGCACAGTACAGGGGTGGAGGCAGAATGGCACAGTACAGGGGTGGAGGCAGAATGGCACAGTACAGGGGTGGAGGCAGAATGGCACAGTACAGGGGGGTCAGGAGGGAAGAATACTGGGATCAGAAGGGCTCAGTACAGCTTCCAGGATGCTGCTCAGGACACGGCCATCCTTTCACAGCTTAGTAAAAAGCGTGACTGGCCTGGCAAATCCTGGGACAGTTGGCAAGTATGATATGATGCAAGACTATCATGGGCCCCCCTGCACCTGGGGCCACTGGGCAGTGCCCATGCATTAAGACAGCCCTGTTCTGAGGGCACTTAGCAAGATGAGAACAGGACCTGTAGACCCACTAGCATTGCTAGTTGGGGAAAGTGGTATTTTAGTATCTTTTAAAAAAAAGGGAGAAACAACTATGATTTTAGGAGAAAGGTGAAGAGTCTATGAGCATTATACACTTCCATCCCCGGGCTGTAGGCTTGAGAATAATCCGCCCGGCACCTTGTGTAGCAGCTGAAGTGGAGGGGTGACATTCTGAGCAGCGGACTAAATACACGTGTAATACATCACATACTAAGCACATCATGCAGCTGAGCAGAAAGGTTAATATTAAATATTTTCACTGTGATGCACCTAAAGAATGAATTCAAAATATTAATCAAATGAAAAGCTCGCCTTTCTCCTTCTGCCTTACTTACCGCAAGTCATTCCACTTGCTGTATCACATTCACCACAAAAGGTCTTGGCATTTAAGAAACCGATAAAGTTTAATTTGTCTGTTTGATAAACAATCCAGGTTCCTTCGGGGGGATAAAAAAAAAAAAAAAATTGGTAAAAAGGATTTAAAGGAAAAATAGGGAAATAGGAAAAGATAAAAATGCACTTGGCATATTTTCGGGTAAAACTTTATTGATAACACCAGCCAATGGCGGCTGGTGCTCAATATTTTTCTCACTAACGCTACCCCACCCCCCCTGTAAGAAACAGATGGGAAGGTGGCGATACCCACTCCCACGGGGGAAGGACGGGAGGCAGCGATCCCCCCCCCCTCGGGAGGCGAACGGGAAGGCGATGATCCCCCTCCATGTGGGAGACAGGCGGGAAGGGGGCGATCCCCCCTAGGGAGATGGATAGGAAGGTGATCCCCCTCCCTGTGGGAGACACACGGGAAAGGTGCGATCTCCCCACCCCAGGAAAACAGACGGGAAGGCGGCAATCCCCCCCCACAGGAGGATGATGGGAGGCAGCGACCCCCCCTTCAAGAGACGGACAGGAAAGTGGTTATCCATCTCCCTGTGGGAGATGGATGGGAAGGGGGCAATCCCCCCTCAAAAAATGGACGGGAAGGCGGTGATCCCCCTCCCTGTGGATAAAAGACGGGAAGGGGGTGATCCCCCTTCAGAAGATGGACAGGAAGACAATGATCTCCTCCCATGGGAGACGGACAAGACGCAGCGATCCCCCCCCCCTTGGGAGATAGACAGGAAGCGGTGATCCTCCACTCTGTCGAAGACAGACGGGAAGTGGGCGATCCTCCCCACGGGAGAAGGACAGGAAGCGGCGATACCCTTCTCGGGAGACTGACAGGAAGGGGGCGACACCCCCCTCTGATGAGGGATGGGAAGGCGGTGATCCCCCTCCCTGTGGAAGACAGACGGGAAGTGGGCGATCCCCCCCACGGGAGAAGGGCGGGAAGCGGCCATCCCCTCCTCCAGAGTTGACAGGAAGGGGGCGACACCCCCCTCGGATGAGGGACGGGAAGGCGGTGATCCCCCTCCCTGTGGGAGACAGACAGAAAGGGGGCGATCCCCCCTCAGAAAACAGACAGGAAGGCGGCAATCCCCTCCTCCCATGGGAGACGGACGGGAAGGTGGTGATCCCCCTATTTTCGGATTTATGTTCTTTTGAATTTTCATTCCTATGTTTGGATTTTTGAATTTCTGAATGTTCGGATTTTCATATTTAGAATTTAGGAATTTAGGAATATTCAGAAAAATCAGAAAATTTGTTAAAAAACGAATTCAGAACTAAACGGATTGAAGATGTCTAATTAAAATAGCACAGCAACAGTTCACAATAAACCCAGTGAGCGGGTATCAGCTGGACTGACAGTGTCTGTTAAGATAGCAGAAATGTGGCCTGGCCATCTTGTGCCCAAGCGGGCTTAGTTCCAAGGAGTTGCAACCCTACGTCTTTAAGAACCTTTTCCTACCGCTAGTGCTGTCCCTAACAGGTGGGATACCTGTCTCTACTCTACCACTTGCAAAATGCACACCAAACCTGTGAGCCAGGGCCCTAAATAGGCTCTGCCTGATCCAGAATGGCTGCCAGAGTCACATGCGGTGGCAGCATCCAACCAGATAACTTCCCCAGTGACCCAGGAGACCATAGAGGAGGTGCGGTCCTCTTGACTTCTTCTCCAGCTACAGGGCTGCTGTGATGAGTGCCACCTGCAGAGGAGAAAGTAGACTGCACCTGCCTACAAACTCTTTAAATCTCGCTGTAGCAAGTTGCCCTATCCTTCCCTCATAGAACCGGTTGGGTGTAGGGTTAGGGTTGAGAGTTAGGGTTAGGGCTAGGGTCAGGGTCAGGTTCAGGGTTAGGGGTTAGGGTTTCCCATTGAAGAATAAGGCTAGGACTCAGGAATTGGAACAGGGACCTCCCCCAGAGGTCAAAGGTCAGAAGCCGGGTTCCCAGAGGTCAAAGGTCACTGGGCGTGGCTGACCCACCCCCACCAAAGTGTACCGCCTACCCCAACTAAGTCAGGGAATGAACAAGTCGGGGAAAGCGTCTTGTGCACACGAAGGTTCTGATGTGACAGACACTTATCTGCCCACCCATGTAGGGGCAGTCCAACCCACACGAGCAATATGGCCACTAAGATCTAATTCATGGTTGTAGGCTTCTGTTTTCCTTTCCTGCAGCTCCTAGTCAAAGCCTGAAGAGATTTCACACAGGCCATACCAAGACAGAGACACATAAATTATAATAATTGTTTCAGTATGTCTCCAACTCATTCAACTCTGAAATTCAGAAAAGGCGAGGAACGAGCAAAGAGCAGACAAGTCAGCGTACATTCCTTCATGCTTCATAGCCGCTTATTAAAATCACGTTCAATGTTTACACCTGAGAGCAAATGTAGAAAATAGGGTTTGCCTTGGCACACATACCATTAGAAAACAGGAAAGTCAGCGAGAGGCAAAGCTCGGGAATCAGAAATGTAGTACTTGGGGGGGAGGGGGCTGTATGCGAAAGGTCATTTATTTAAATTACTTTGTGGCAAATATTCATCTCCAGATTTGCCCTGTATATAGACACGCTCAGTACAATTTGTTTGCTCATTTTTGGAATGAACGAACACCAAAA
Source organism: Rana kukunoris (assembly GCA_029574335.1). Lineage (NCBI taxonomy): Eukaryota > Metazoa > Chordata > Amphibia > Anura > Ranidae > Rana > Rana kukunoris. Next base: position 328,909,389 of record CM056059.1, on the reverse strand, counting down.
GAAGTTATCACTTTGTGTTGCTATGGCTATTTTTTTTTGGTGATTGTTATAGCATAGACATCAATGAATTGTTGGATTTTTTTTTATTACCCACAACAAAATAAATGTTTTAAACAAATTCTTGGATATAGGAAGCTAGGCCTTGGATATGTGTTGTATTTGGAAGCTAGGCCTTCTCCCCCATTGCTAATGAACTTGTTGGAATAGTTTGTGAAGCTCCTTACAGGAAATGAGGTCACAGGAAGTGATGGGAGGGGAAAGGACTTTGGACTAGCCATGTGCTCAGGTGCAAAAGAGGGACAAATGTTTAGGAGACTTCAGAGGAAACATGGTTGTTTGGAGGACTCCATGACAAGCAGAACACCAAGGAGGGTCTGTGCCAGAAGAAACTTCACCCAATGCTTTTTGCCTGATCTCTGCAACCACTTGTAGACCCCTCTCACACTGGGGTGCTTTGCAGGCGCTATAACGCTAAAAATAGCGACTGCAAAGCGCCCTGAAACAGCCGCTGCTGTCTCTCCAGTGTGAAAGCCCAGAGGGGCTTTCAAAGTGTGCTATAAAGTGCTATAAAAATGCATTGATTACTGTAAAAATTTCACTGGTAGGGAAGGGGTTAACACTAGGGGGCGATCAAGGGGTTAATTATGTTCCCTAGGTGTGTTCTAATTGAAGGTGGGTTGGGGCTGACTAGGGGAAATGCCAGATCACTGTTCATACATTGTATAAACATACGATCGATCATTTCTCCCCCTGAAAGAATTGGGACCTGTGTGGTTACGAGCGATCTCGGGTACCCCGGCAGGCCTGGGCACTAAGAGGGTAAAATTGCCCGGTAGGCAGGTGGTTAATGTGGTGGGTGGCAGTATGACCGTAGGTGTGCTCGGGCATTTATTTTGCCTTAAGTCTTGGGAACCAGGTGTCTCACTTTCCCATCTCAAGAGCTTTAGAGGCTCGGCCATGTTTCTTGCAGCCAGGAGGCCATCGCTGGTCTACAACACAAATATGGCCGACAGGAACTCAAGAGAAGCGAGACGTTTATATCCCAAATCAAGCTTCTTCTTTTTTTAAATCAACAATAAAAAAATACAGCCGTGTCACTTCCAACAATCCCATCATGACTAACCGAGGCCCGGCTCCCAACCTCGCTCCTCTGCTGTGATATCGATCTTCTCTATCACTCGTGCTTCTTCTTTTTTTTTTTTGCCTTTTGTTCCGTCGGATAACATCTGCTACACGGAAAAGTCTTGTTCCCATTTACCGCCTCGGGGATCCTTGGGATCCAAGGGGCCCGGTGCTGATTTTCAGCAGTTCCTTGTCGCCTTAAGACTACGTTGTCGGAAATTCAACCTCTAATCTCTCACGCCTGAGTCTACACAACACCATCCCCGGGGTGCTGACTCAACGCTGAAGAGACCCACGGGGGGGCGCTATTAAAATGACTAAAAAAATAAATAATCTTTCATGTAATGAACCCAAACTGCAACATTAACAGTAAAATTTAAATAATTTTCTTTTACGCCTTTATTTTTATGAAAACATATGTTCTCTCCCCTGGTCCTTCTAATGTATTCTATTTTGCATATTGTTTTCTATTTTACAAAAACAGATGTAAAGCATTTAATGATGTTTTGTTTATTAATTTAGTTCATTAGTCTCTTTTTTTTTTTCTTTAAAGAAAATAAAAAAAAAGAAGATAAAAGAGATTTGTTGTTTGTACTTTTTTTAATAGGAACCAGAGGCAAAGCTTTTTGTACCTGAAAAAGCCGAACCAATGCAAGTCTTCCATTTGCATCTCTTAAAGCGGAAGTAAACCCATCGATCTTACAGTTTCAAAAAGCAGTTACATTTCCGGCATGCTTGCTAACTGTCACATTGGTTGTGCTCTCAACCAAACTGTCAAACCATCCAATGGCTGGTGTCATAACTGATCACATGTGCAGCATCATGGCGATTGAAGATTAAACATAGGCCAAGATGGCAGCTTCCTTGCCTGAAAATGATAGGTGGGGTTACTTCCACTTTAAGGGTGCGCCATTCATTTAACTAAATCGGGGGTCTCCAAACTTTCTAAACAAAGGGCCAGTTTACCAGGGCTGGTCTGAGACAAAAATTTGGCCCTGGACTATATCCAGACTGGTCCACTTTGACAGGTCTCTCCCCGTGGCGGCCGGACAACTTCCCGAGGTTCCACTGTAAATGTATTTTATTGGGATTTTTTCTGATGGACCAACACAAAGTGGAACGAAAATGATAAATGATACAAATAAATCTGCGAAAAGTGTGGGGGGGAGGGGCATTTGTATTCAGCCCCCTTTTCTCTGATACCCCAAACTAAAATCTAGTGGAACCAATTGCCTTCAGAAGTCACCTAATTAGTAAATAGAGTCCCCCTGTGTGTCATGTAATCTCAGTATAAATACAGCTGTTCTGTGAAGCCCTCAGAGGGTTGTTAGAGAACCTTAGTGAACAAACAGCATCATGAAGGCCGAGGAACACACCAGACAGGTCAGGGATAAAGTTGTGGACTGGGGCGGACTGACCATTGAGGCTCTCGGGCACTGCTCGAGGGCCCCATGCCACTAGGGGGCCCCATCAGGGTTGCCAGGCTCAATAAAACCAGGGACAGTATGTAAAAATCTGTGTTATTTTTACATCTGTCCCTGATATGTGCAAAACCGACATGCTTTTGATGTGAAAATCCTGAGATTTTAGCTGCCCTGCCTCTGCACTGCCTCCTGGTGTAGTGGCCATCTGTAAGCCCAGGTGCCCCATAATCTTCTAATGCCCGGGGGCCCCATGAGTTGTCAGTCCGCCCCTGTTTGTGGAGAAGTATAAAGCAGGGTTAGGTTCTAAAAAAATAAATCTCCCAAGCTTTGAAGATCTCACGGAGCTTCTGTTCAATCCATCATCGGAAAATGGAAAGAGTATGGCACAACTGCAAACCTACCAAGACATGGCCGTCCACCTAAACTGACCGGGCCGGGTAAGGAGAGCATTCATCAGAGAAGCAGCTGAGAGGCCCATGGGAACTCTGGAGGAGCTGCACAGGAGCTGCACAGCTCAGGGGGAGAATCTGTCCACAGGACAACTATTAGTGGTCTCTCCACAAATCTTCCCTTTATGGAAGAGTGACAAGAAGAAAGACATTGGGGAAAGAAAGACATAAGAAGTCTGGTTTGTGAGAAGCCATGTGAGGGAGGGGACACAGCAAACATGTGTAAGAAGGTGCTCTGGTCACATGACACCAAAATTCAACAAAACGCTATGTGTGGGGGGAAAACTAACACTGCACATCACCCTGAACACACCATCCCCACTGTGAAACATGGTGGTGGCAGCATCATGTGGTGGGGATGCTTTTCTTCAGCAGGGACAGGGAAGCTGGTCAGAGTTGATGGGAAGATGGATGGAGACAAATACAGGACAATCGTAGAAGAAAACCTGTTAGTCTGCAAAAGACTTAAGACGGGGGGTTCACCTTCCAGCAGGACAACTATTAGTGGTCACTCCACAAAATGTTTTTCTGAAAAGGTGAACTAACCCTTTAATTGACAGAGTCGCTTTGAATAAAATTCCTTGATTTTGTTAGATGTGGTTCTGACCAGTTTGGTTTTGAAAAGCCGTAATGGGCTCAGCGATATTCCAGAACACATTTGTTTACTTTCCCGCTCGAGTCGCACGTCTGCCGCCTGAATATTAGCATATTATTCAATTAATGGCCTTCGCAGAGATTAGCCGCGCTCCGCGCCTCCCCCTCTCTCTATGAATATATCAATAGTTATTATCACTGTTCCTGTAAAGAGGACTTAGCCTATTCATCTGCTATATGATCGTTATTGTTCTGTCCTAACACTGTTATTTCCAACCTCCAGCCGGGGATTATTAGCAGGCACAATGTCACACTGGGTTATCATTAGTACTTAATGGGACTTCTTCATAATGGAAGAAAATTGCCAGAGTTCCCGATCACAACGTGAGCGGTGAGCAATGACCACTTAGGTCCTTCAAGGACGCCGATGGGCCAAATTTCTCTGTATAGGCTGATGGAGTGTCTTTTACTTTTCTTGATGTTTTACATTTATTCACAGTCCCCTGAACCCCTCAAAAGCAGTGGCAAAAATAACTTGGGGGGGGGGGTGGCGGCAAACAAATCCCCCAGGTCAGCCTGCACTCAGCCTCTCCTCCATATGACGGTAAAGTCGGCAATGCCCTGGGAGCAGATCATGAGAATATGCAAATTAATGACCGCCGGTGACAGTCCCTGGCACTCAACACCTCCACGGTGATAGTCTCCAGCACTTGGCCCTTCCACAGTGATGGTCTCCAGCACTTGGCCCTTCCACGGTGATGGCCCCTGGCACTCAGCCCCCCACAGTGATGGACCCTGGCACTCGGCCCCTCCACGGTGATGGTCCATGGCACTCAACCTTTCCACGGTGACAGTCCCTAACACTCTGCCCCTCCACGGTGATGGTAGCTGGCCCTCGGCCTCTCCACAGTGACGGTCCTTGGCACTCAGCCCCTCCATGGTGATGGTCCCCAGCACTCGGCCTCTCCACGGTGACGGTCCCTGGCACTCAGCCCCTCCAAAGTGATGGTCCCCAGCACTCGGTCCCTGACACTCGCCTCTTCACGATGACGGCCCTTGGCACTCGGCTACTCCACAGTGATGGTCCCTGGTCCTTTGCCCCTCCACGGTGATGGTCCCCGTCACTTTGCCCCTCCACTGTCACTCCCTGGCACTCAGCCCCTCCATATTGATGGTCCCAGCACTTGGCCCTTCCGCGGTGACGGCCCTTGGCACTCAGCTCCTCCACAGTGACGGTGCCGGGCACTTTGCCCCTCCACAGTGACGGTCCTTGGCACTCGACCCCTCCATTATGATTGTTCCCAGCACTCTTCCCCTCCGCGGTGAAGGTACCCGGCACTCGACCCCTCCATGGTGACTGTCCCTGGCACTCGGCCCCTCCACGGTGACGGTCCCCGGCACTCAGCCCCTCCACGGTGACATTCCCCGACACTTGGCCCCTCCATGGTGACGGTCTCCAGCACTCAACCCCTCCGCGGTGACGGTTCTTGGCACTCTGCCACTCCACGGTGGCGGTGCCCGGCACTTTGCCCCTCCACGTTGACGGTACCTGGCCCTCGGCCCCTCCACGGTGACGTCCCCCGACACTCGGCCCCTCAACGGTGATGGTCCCCAGCACTCGGCCCCTCCACGATGACGGTACCTGGCCCTCGTCCCCTCCACAGTGACGGCTCTTGACACTCGGCCCCTCCACGGTGCCGTTCCCCAAGTCTCGCCCCTCCACGGTGACGGTCCTTGGCACTCAGCTCCTCCACAGTGATGGTCCCCGGCACTAGGCCCCTCCACGGTGACGGTCCCTGGCACTCGGACCATCCAGGTCAGTGGGGGGGAGGGGAAAGTATGCCCCATTGTTGGTATCAGTGGATGAAATAGTCCCCATGGTGGTATTTGCATTCAGTGTTCTCTAGCATTATTTTCTAGGCTAGGAAGCATGCACTTTTTAACTGCTGATGACCCACGTGATACAGAAGATGATTTTACCAAGAGAAGGAGTTGTATGCTGGCGGGAAAACATGTGACTCTTCCCATCCAGTTCTCCAAGGATAGCAAATGCAGGAAAAAGATGAAAGCTAATACTTGCAGATTTGCCTATATATATATATATATATATATATATATATATATATATATATATATATATATATATATATATATATATACTGAATACGCTTAGAAGATTGAAAAATTAATTTATTCTTTACATATTGCTGCACCAAATGACTGCGTTGGAATGCGGTAACAACAGCTTTTATTGTATTAGATACAAAATTCATGTTGTCAGGTAGTTGTACACTCAATTTCAGATGGCGGGAGTCCTAATTGTCTTTATTTTTGTTATCTTTGGTTCTCCTTCCACCACGCTGTTCTGTGAATCACTTGCCCTCTCTTCTCCTCGCTCTGCCTCCAAGCTGTATCTCTTAAATCCGTTTATTCATAATTTCTTTTACATTATTCATGTTTTTCACTCACTGCCAGTTAGCGTGAGATTCCATTTCCGAAAATGTTGTCTTTTGAAGCTTTTTTAAAAAAAAAATAATAACTTGAAACTTTAAGTAGATCTATAAATATTCACTAAGATCTCATATACAGTACCTGAGTGTCCCTGTGTACCGTGATATCTTATCTATTCCCTGAGCACCCCCACTCTATACACCCCATCATTGTGCACCCCTGCTCCCTTCCTCCCCTTATTGTGCACCCCAATTTCATACACCCTCCTTATTGTGCACCCACAGGCCCTGCGCCCCTTTTTTGTGCCCCCCAACTCCATACACCCCCTTATTGTGCCCCCAACATTATACCTCCTAATTAAATACTCCCCAGTCACTCCTTTCCCTCATTGTGCCCCTAGCTCTTTATACCTCCTTACTGTGCACCCCCAGTCACTCCACCCCCTCGCTGTGCCCCACTGTCAGGTCACCTGTGGCCAGATGACAAATGCACCCTGTTAGAGTCAGGGGTGCACAGCAAGGTAGTGAACCCTATAGCCGACTGCTGTGGATGGACAGGAAGAGTGAGCTCAAGATTCCCCAGGGCGCGGAGTCTAAGGTCCAGCTGGTGTTCACCAGAGCCTCTAGTGGTGAGGATGGCCTTCGCTGCAACTGAACCCAGGTCGCGGCCCCCGGAGTCCCCCAGGTCATGCTCCGTACAGAGAGAGGGGAAGTAGCCACTCTGGACACAAAGGATACTGAAGGGTAAGCCGAGGTCGGGGTAACAGGCCGAGGAGGATAACCAAGGGACAGGCCAAGTGTCAGGGTCACAGGCAAACAGAAGTAGTCGGGGACAAGCCAAAATCGGTACACAGAGAGATTAACTTAGCACACAGCAAGCAGCCACACAAAGCTAACAAACAATGTTGAACAGCAAAGCAGACCTGCAGTGCACTAGTTAATATAGAGTTCCTGGGATGGCCTGGGGTGGAGCCATACAGGGAGGAGAGATGATAAAAGGCATCCAGATAAGAGAGTCAGGCCTCTAATGAACACATGGAGAAAAAGGTAAGCTGCCAGACATTGTTGCATATCCATGACACCCACCAACTCCATGCATCCCTTTTTTGTATACCCCAAGTCTCTCCACCTCCTCATTGTGTCCCCCAACCTCATAAATCCCCTCATTGTTTACTCCCACTCATTTTATCCCCTCAATGTGGCCTAAATTCTATACACTCTATTACATTGCATTTAGCAGCTTCGTTGTCCGCTCCTCCAGGTTTTTGCTCCACTGTGTGTCCCCTCTCTCTTCCGCCTAAGTGATAGGCATAGGCAATAGGATCAGAATATAAACAAAAAGTGTGTGCTGCTACCCATACATAACATGAAAACACAGAGCTCCCGGGTGCTCCACAGTCACAGTTGAAGTAAATGAAAAAAAGGTTGACGCGTTTCAGCCTATAAGGCCTTAGTCATAACCACATGACTAAGGCCTTATAGACTGAAACGTGTCAACCTTTCCTATTTGCGTTTGTCTACTGTGGCTTGTCAATAAATACGTCAATTTTTTAAGAGCAACGACCGGAGTGCGAATCATCTTTTTTTCATAGGCAATAGGATCTCCTGATGATTTGGCCAATCGAGGAAACAGGTCTCACGACCTGCCTCCTGATTGTCAGGCTGGAACGTTAGTGCGAAAATGTATTCGCTATCATCACACAACTGGGTGGGCTCGGGGCGCAGTGCTCTGTGCCCCGAGCTCACCCTTTATTAAAGCCTATTAGAGCCTCTGTTTTTAATCAGGTGCTTAAAAAAAAAACACCCCCTGCATTGGAATCTATAGTCCGGTGCCTTGATATGTAGATCAGGGGGCCGGACAATGGATAGGGGAGGTAGCGCCTGTGTGCCCTCTATTGACGGGCCTGCCACTGCCCTTAGGTCACATATGTCAAACACAAGGCCGATTTCAGCCCACCTGGCCATTTTATGTGGCCCTTGCATCTCTCCTGTGGCACCCCCCCTCCATCTACAGAACTCCTCCTACAGATCCTCCTTTCTGTTAATAGGTAGCACTGTTACCTTTGGCATTAGTATGATGAGCTACCGTGAAGCTAGGTTATGAATATGCATACTTTTCTCAGCCAATCAGTAGGAGTTTCATGGCCGCTGAGCATGTTGGGAAATAGTATAAATATTTGGGGAGGTCAAGTGATCAGGGTCTTCCCACCGAGACTACAACACCCCCTTGTCTCCGCCTTCCTTGACCCCAGCATTCATCCCTCCTCTGGTCAGGGATGGACTGGCCATTGGGATTACAGGGAGTTTCCCGGTGGGCCGATGGCTCAGTGGGCCGGCTTCAGTGACAGCTGACTGCCGCCCCCCTCTGCTCCTCTGTCTCTCCCTCCCCGCAGCGCTCACCTAGGGGGAACAAAGAAGCAGGGAGAGGACCAGAGGAGCAGGGGGGACGACAGAGGAGCAAGGGGGAGGGGACAGACAGCTGACTCAACAGCTATGGCCTGGGAGTTTCTCTCTTCTGCCTAATCTTGTCCCATAAGGGGGGGCACCGAACTGATTCTTTGTCCCGGGTGAAATAATGTCTAGCTTCCCCACTGGTACTGCCTATAAGAGTACCAGTACCAGCCATTCTACTCTAATAAAGTAGAACGGCTAGTGGCTAGTGAAGGGGGAGAGGGGGCTTGAGTGGCCGGGGGGGGGGGGGGTTGTAGGAGTTGTCCGGCCGCCATGGGAAAAACCTGTCATAGTGGGCCAGTCTGGATGAAGACCAGGACCAAATTTCTGTCCCAGTCCAGCCCTGCCTCTGGTCCTCCTCCAGACCCTGCACTTTCTGCTTCCCAGCTCCACCTCCAGGCTTTGCCCAAGGTGATGTAAGGGACGGTGGGGAGCTCTTGACTTCTGATGGTTGAGGGGCTCTTGATATCAGGGGGGGTATTATTATTATTATTATTATACAGGATTTATATAGCACCAACAGTTTGCGCAGCGCTTTACATCAGGGAAGACAGTACATTCACAATACAAATCAATACAGGAGGGATCAGAGGGCCCTGCTCGTAAGAGCTTGCAATCTAGAAGGGAGGGTCAAGTGGAACAAAGGGTAGTAGCTGTGGGGGATGATCAGATGGACTCAAATGAATAATGCAGTTGCTAGGTGTGGGAAGGATAGGCTTCTCTGAAGAGGAGGGTTTTCAGGGATCCTCTAAAAGCTAATAGAGAGGGAGATAGACGGATAGATTGGGGTAAGGAGTTCCATAGGCTTGGAGAGGCTCTGGAAAAGTCCTGGAGACAAGCATGGGAGCAGGTGATGAGAGAGCTAGAGAGCAGGAGGTCTTGAGAAGAACGAAAAGAACAATTAGGTTGGTATTTAGAGACTAGATCATTGATGTAGCCGGGGGCAGAGTTGTGGATGGCTTTGTAGGTAATTGTTAGTAGTTTGAATTTAATTAGTTGGGTGAGCGGAAGCCAGTGGAGGGATTTGCAGAGGGGAGCAGCAGAGACAGAGCGGTTGGTAAGGTATGGGTATGGGGTGCTCTGGGCATCCAGTCCTACAGATACAACCATCCCTTTGAGGGCAACCAAAATGCTGATGCGGCCCGCAATGAAATTGAGTTTCACACTCCTGCCCTAGGTTATCAGTTTTAAGTGGACTGACCCTTTAACTTATCCAAAAAAAAAGTTATACAGGTGGCATCAGCCTTTAACGGGTTTCTTGGTTAATGTGGTCCAATGAAGGAACCGGCTAATTGCTGCATCTCCTCTGTATGTCTGGGGAACCTCGGTGACCGCCTGACATTCTCTGGCAGTTCTAGTCACAGATGGCGCCGTTCATTTAATCGGAAAACACATTTACCTGGCTTATGTGCGCGGGAGAACATGAACTTTACAGCGAGCGAATGTTAAACAGAATTCAAACATCATTCCGTTACTCAATCTCAACCAGGGGCTGACCTTCATTCAGTCTAACATTTATCCTTCGTTTTATTGTACTCCACAAATATATATATATTACCACTCTGAAAGCGGAGGAGTTCATGAATCCCGCTTTGCATCTTCTGTATTAATGGGAGATGAAAGATTTAGCCGGTGTAATTTAAAAAAGTCTTCTTAAAAGAAATGAAGAGTGAGCCCCGGAATTTATAAAGAGGACACGTCTCACCTGCTCGGAGATTCTGCTTTACCATCCAGGTATAGCGGTGTGGAGCGCCGGGCAGACCCATTTCTGAAATCTTCCTTCTACTGGGAACACCATTTGTGGAGCCATGGGAATGTGCTGGCTGGGAATCCTAACTTCACCCTTTATTAGCTCCTGGCTGCCACTGAGGGGTAGGGAGTTTTTTGAAACCTTTGCCATGTCACCGGCTCAGAAACGACTGAAGCTAGAGAAGCCCAGGCTAAAAAAATGTTCATTAGGTTCTTAGGCAGCCTACATATTTCTCACAATGCATGTTTCTTTTAAATATACCATGTAGCCCCTACCTAACACTTTATGTCACACCCCTGCTTTGTTGAATGTCTACAGACAATGCGTCTAGTAAGCTAAATACCTGCAGACCACGCCCTGCTTTGTCGAATACCTGCAGACCACACCCCTGCTCTCCTGAATAACTGCAGACCACACCCTTCTCTAAATAATATCTACAGACAATGGCCCTGCTATGGTAAATACCTGCAGACCACACCCCTGCTTTGTTAAATACATGTAGACCACACTCCTGTTCTCCCAAATAGCTGTAGACCACACCCTTCTCTACTGAATATCTATAAACAATGGTCATGCTATGCTAAATACCTGCAGAGCGTGCCCCTGCTTTGTTGAATACCTGCGAGCCACACCCCTGCTCTTCTGACTACTGTAGACAACACCCTTCTCTGCTGAATATCTATAGACAATTTGTCTGCCTCGCCCCTGCTTTGTTGAATACCTGTAGACCATGCCCCTGCTCTTCTTAAAAACTGTAGACCACACTCTTGTCTTGCTGAATATCTATAGACAATGGCCCTGCAATGATAAATGCCTGCAGACCACACCCCTGCTTTGTTTAATACCTGTAGACCACACCTCTGCTCTTCTTAATAACTGTAGACCACAGCCTTCTCTTGCTGAATATCTATAAACAATGGCCCTTCTATGCTAAATACCTGCAGACCATGTTCCTGCTTTGTTGAATACCTGCAGACCACACCCCTGCTCTCTTGAGTAACTGTAGACCACACCCTTATATAGCTGAATAGCTATAGACAATGCCCAGGGATGGACTGGCCATTGGGACTACAGGGAGTTTCCCGTTGGGCTGATGGCTCAGTGGGCCGGCTTCAGTGACAGCGGACCGCCACCTTCCTCTGTGCCTCTGTCTTTCCCTTCCTGCAGCGCTCACCTCCTCTCCCTCCCCGCAGCGCTCACCTGGGGGCAACAGAGAAGCAGAGGGAGGACCAGAGGAGCAGGAACGACGACAGAGGAGCATGGGGGAGGGGACAGACAGCTGACTCAACAGCTATGGCCTGGGAGTTTCTCACTTGTGCCTAATCTTGTCCCATAAGGGGGAGCACAGAATTGATTTTTTGGCCCGGGTGAAATAATGTCTAGCCTCCCCACTGGTACTGCCTATAAGAGTACCAGTAGCAGCCGTTCTACTCTAATGAAGTAGAATGGCTAGTGGCTAGTGAATGGGAGAGGAGGCTTGGGTGGCCAGGTGGGGTGGGGGGGGGGGGGGTGGGAGTTGTCCGGCCGCCATGGGAGAGACCTGTCAAAGTGGGCCAGTCTGGATAAACGTCTGCTCTCCCAAAACAAAAAACTGTAGACCAATCCCCCATATCTATTGAATATCTAAAGACAATGCCCCTGCTATGCTAATAACTGTAGACCGTACACTTCTCTTGCTAAATATCTATAGACTTCTATGCTAAATACCTGCAGACCACACCCCTGCTTTTTTGAATACCTGCAGACCACACCCCTGCTTTGTTAAATACCTACAGACCACACCCCTGCTCTCCCAAATAACTGTAGACCACACCCCCTATCTACTGAATATCTAAAGACAATGCCCCTGCTATGCTAAATACCTGCAGACCACACCCCTGCTTTGTTGAATTCCTGCAGACCACACCCCTGCTTTGTGAAATACCTGCAGACCACACCCCTGCTCTCCCAAATAACTCTGGACCACACCCTTCTCTGCTGAATATCTATAGACACACTTTGCTGAATACCCACAGACCACGCCTGTGCAGCGTTCCATTCCCCCTTTGTGGAAGAAATTGTTTTGTGTAGAGAGGGAATTTTTTTTCAAATAAAATTAGAGGTCTGGACAACCGCAGGTCAGAAGGTCAGAAGCGGTGCAAATGCAAGTCAAATAAATTGCGCCTCCCAATAAAAAGCAAATCCTTCCTGCTGCCATACACAAACGGCGTGCATCCGAAAGCGAGCTGCGTTCGCACGTCAGCACAGGCCCCGGAGGTTCGCTGTCTGCGCATTGCAAACATTGGGACTTTTTTTTTTTCTTATTTGCTTCTTGAATTTCTCGGAGTGCCGCTTCTAATAGAGAGAGCGGAGGAGCGGAGGAGCGGAGGAGCGGAGGAGCGCGGCGCGGATCTATAGGGAGATTTCCATTCCCCTTAAATTGCTGCAAGCATAAATCACCTCTGACAGCCACCAACATGGGAAGTATACCCCAGACAGCCCGTCAGATTACAGCGCTGGAAAGGATGCGCCGTCCCTGTCGCGGAGTCACGTCTGCTGAATGGGGAGCGCGTCAGAGCGTTTAACTCCGGAGTGCGGGGATTAAAGGGACACGCCGATTTCTGACAAGCGCCATTACCTGGCTTTCCGCCTAAGTGGGAGAAATGCGCGACGCATCTGAGCATTCTAACTGATGTAAATCCTAACTGAAGTGCGTTTCATTTGTTAACCGCTTCACCACCCGGAGGATTTACCCCCCTTCCTGACCAGAGCACTTTTTGCGATTCGGCGCTGCGTCGCTTTAATTGACAATTGCGCGGTCGTGCGACGTTGTACCCAAACAAAATTGGCGTCCTTTTTTTCCCCACAAATAGAACTTTCTTTTGGTGGTATTCGATCATCTCTGCGTTTTTTGTTTTTTTTTGCGCTATAAACAAAAATAGAGCGAAAATTTAAAAAAAAAATGAATATTTTTTACTGTTTGCTATAATAAATATCCCCCAAAAATGTATAAAAAAACATTTTTTTTCCTCAGTTTAGGCCGATACATATTTTTCGTAAAAAAAAAAATCGCAATAAGCGTTTATTGATTGGTTTGTGCAAAATTTATAGCGTTTACAAAATAGGGGATCGTTTTATGGCATTTTTATTAATATTTTTTTTTACTAGTAATGGAGGCGATCTGCGATTTTTATCGGTACTGCGACATTATGGCGGACACTTCAGACACTTTTGACACATTTTTGGGACCATTGGCATTTTTATGGCGATCAGTGCTATCAAAATGCATTGATTACTATAAAAATGCCACTGGCAGGGAAGGGGTTAACACTAGGGGGCGAGGAAGGGGTTAAGTGTGTTCCCTGGGTGTGTCCTAACTGAAGGGGGGAGGGGACTGATGAGCACAGTGGCTGCGTTTGATGGGCACAGTGGTTGCGTTTGATGGGCACAGTGGCAGCGTTTGATGGGCACAGTGGCAGCGTTTGATGGGCACAGTGGCTGCGTTTGATGAGCACAGTGGTTGCGTTTGATGGGCACAGTGGCTGCGTTTGATGAGCACAGTGGCTGCGTTTGATGAGCCCAGTGGCAGCGTTTGATTGGCACATTGCCTGCGTTTGATGGGCACAGTGGCTGCGTTTGATGGGCACAGTGGCTGCGTTTGATGAGTACAGTGGTTGCGTTTGATGGGCACAGTGGCTGCGTTTGATGAGCACAGTGGCTGCGTTTGATGGGCACAGTGGCTGCGTTTGATGGGCACAGTGGCTGCGTTTGATGGGCACAGTGGCTGCGTTTGATGGGCACAGTGGCTGCATTTGATGGGCACAGTGGCTGTGTTTGATGAGCACAGTGGCTGCATTTGATGAGCACAGTGGCTGCGTTTGATGGGCACAGTGGCTGCGTTTGATGAGCACAGTGGTTGCGTTTGATGGGCACAGTGGTTGCATTTGATGAGCACAGTGGCTGCGTTTGATGAGCACAGTGGTTGCGTTTGATGAGCACAGTGGCTGCGTTTGATGGGCACAGTGGCTGTGTTTGATAAGCACAGTGGTTGCGTTTGATAAGCACAGTGGTTGCGTTTGATGGGCACAGTGGTTGCGTTTGATGGGCACAGTGGCTGCGTTTGATTAGCACAGTGGCTGCGTTTAATGGGCACAGTGGCTGCGTTTGATGAGCACAGTGGCTGCGTTTGATGGGCACAGTGGCTGTGTTTGATAAGCACAGTGGTTGCGTTTGATAAGCACAGTGGTTGCGTTTGATGGGCACAGTGGTTGCGTTTGATGGGCACAGTGGCTGCGTTTGATTAGCACAGTGGCTGCGTTTAATGGGCACAGTGGCTGCTTTTGATGAGCACAGTGGCTGCGTTTGATGGGCAAAGTGGCTGCGTTTGATGAGCACAGTGGCTGCGTTTGATGAGCACAGTGGCTGCGTTTGATGGGCACAGTGGCTGCGTTTGATGAGCACAGTGGCTGCATTTGATGAGCACAGTGGCTGCGTTTGATGGGCACAGTGGCTGCGTTTGATGAGCACAGTGGTTGCGTTTGATGGGCACAGTGGTTGCGTTTGATGAGCACAGTGGCTGTGTTTGATGAGCACAGTGGTTGCGTTTGATGAGCACAGTGGCTGCGTTTGATGAACACAGTGGTTGCGATTGATGGGCACAGTGGCTGCATTTGATGAGCACAGTGGCTGCGTTTGATGGGCACAGTGGCTGCCTTTGATGAGCACAGTGGTTGCGTTTGATGGGCACAGTGGCTGCGTTTGATGAGCACAGTGGCTGCGTTTGATGGGCACAGTGGCTGCGTTTGATGGGCACAGTGGCTGCCTTTGATGAGCACAGTGGTTGCGTTTGATGGGCACAGTGGCTGCGTTTGATGGGCACAGTGGCTGCGTTTGATGTGCACAGTGGCTGCGTTTGATGAGCACAGTGGCTGCGTTTGATGGGCACAGTGGCTGGGTTTGATGGGCACAGTGGCTGCGTTTGATGAGCACAGTGGCTGCGTTTGATGAGCACAGTGGCTGCGTTTGATGGGCACAGTGGCTGCGTTTGATGTGCACAGTGGCTGCGTTTGATGAGCACAGTGGCTGCGTTTGATGGGCACAGTGGCTGCGTTTGATGTGCACAGTGGCTGCGTTTGATGGGCACAGTGGCTGCGTTTGATGGGTACAGTGGCTGCGTTTGATGGGCACAGTGGCTGCGTTTGATGGGCACAGTGGCTGCGTTTGATGTGCACAGTGGCTGCGTTTGATGTGCACAGTGGCTGCGTTTGATGGGTACAGTGGCTGTGTTTGGTACAGTTTGTTTGCGCTCCCCCTCTCCCCCCTGGAGCACCAGCCACCACTGTGGCGAAGTCTGTGACATAGACGCTCACCCTGAATCATCTGACATTACCCTTATTATCTGGCACGCAGTGAACGTCCGATCGCGATGACCAGTCCACTCCCCGTCTCCGTTTTTGGACAAGACGCACTTTTTGGCCGGCCGCCATCCCATTTATTTTCTCTTGGCTGATATAGAGAGATTCTTAAAGCAGCCGGGAAGATTCATTCAGCCGCGGAAACGCGCGAGGTGGCGGATAAACGGCCTCCTTGCCAGATTATGTATTGTTTAATGCCGGCAGAGCCTATTTATTTCACATCCGCGGTCAGCGTCGGGCTTATTGGCGTAAAAAGTGAAAAATGAATATATTGGCGGTGGAGGACCGGCGCGAAGGACGGCGCCAAAAGGCTAAAGCTAGCGGGCGGCTAAACTCTCACAATTTACGATCATATATTTTGTGGCGCCGGATAAAAGCTGATTAGTAACATTGTTTCCCCCTAAGTGCTGCTGTTAGCCTGCGTAGGCAACGCGCGATAAATTAGGTTGCCGACATATTTTTTTTTTTTTTTAACCACTTAAGGACCGCCGCACGACTTTATACCTCGGCACTTTGAAGAGGGATATCTCGGTAATGGCAGCAGCCACTGTGCTCATCGAACGCAGCCACTGTGCTCAGTCCAACATGCTTGAATTTTTTGTGTCGTTTTTTCAAAATGTCGTTTTTTGGTGTCATAAAAAGTGATGGTGTGTGGGGCAAAACGACGTTTTTTTACACCCGCGCATGCTCAGAAGCAAGTTATGAGATGGGAGCTTCAATGGAACAGAGTGCCGTCGAAAGTGTCGTACGTCACCGCGCTTTGCAAGAGCATTGTGGAAAAACGATGGTGTGTACGCAACGTCGTTTTTGAAAATGAAGTTTGAAAA
The DNA here is from genome assembly GCA_029574335.1 of Rana kukunoris. Taxonomy (NCBI): domain Eukaryota; kingdom Metazoa; phylum Chordata; class Amphibia; order Anura; family Ranidae; genus Rana; species Rana kukunoris. The sequence goes on along the minus strand of CM056059.1, from coordinate 328,892,929 downwards.
AACGTCGTTTTGTTTCGTCAGATAAAATGACGTTTGACGCAAAAAGTGATCGTGTGTACGCGGCATTAGCCTACGAAGGTAGGAAAGGGATGAATTGAATTTGTGGAGTGGGGCTCAATGGTGTTCAATACCACCGCAATAAAATTCTGTAATTGACCACACTGAGCCAGATTCTCAGCGGCGTTACGACGGAGTATCTCAGATACCCCGTCGTATCGCCTTTTTTTTGTCCTCGTATCAATGCGCGTGATGCTTAGCATCACTTTGGCATAGATACGCTTCTACATCCGACAAGTGTAAAAGCATTACACTTTCGGATCGTAGGTGTAATGACAACTCCGGCCACTAGGTGGCCTTTACGTTGTTTTTTCATTTGCATATGCAAATGAGGTAGTACGCCGATTCCCGATCGCTTTTACGCCGCCCCGTCGTCGCGTACGTCGTTTTCGTTCGCGTAAGGTTACCCCAGCTTCTATGTGGAGTAACCTTACGAGGTCCCGTCGGATGCCGTCGTGTCCCGTCGGATGCCATGTTAAGTATGGCCTCGGGACCGCGTCGTGTTGTGCGTCGTTTACGTCGTTTGCCTACGTCGATTCTCAATGGGGCTGGCGTACGCTGCGATTACGTCGTTTACATTGAGAAAATGTGACGTCCTTTGGAGCATGCGCACTGGGCTTTTTCCCCGGCCGGCGCATGCGCAGTTCGTTCGACGCGGGGGCGCGCTTAATTTAAATACAAGCCGCCCCATTTGAATTGCGCGGGTTTACGCTTGGCGATTTACGAGACGCCAAACGCAAACTACGGAGCAAGTGCTTTGAGAATAAAGCACTTGCTCTAGTACGCAGCGGCGGCGTAGTGTAAATGGCTTACGCTACGCCGCCGAATATATATGAGAATCTGGCCCAAAGTGTAGGGATTAGGGAACATTCGTCCCATTGACCCCCACCCCCCCCCCCACCATAATGTACCATGAGCTGTAGATATAGTAATGATTGGCAGGGTTCCCTGGGATAGGAACGTTATTTTAAGGTTTCCTTAACTCTTTCAGATCCACGCCGAGCTACTTTGCCAGGAGGCCGCCAATAGACCGCCTCCCCTCTGCACGCTCCCCGTGTGCCCCCTGCAGGGCGCACGCGGTATGCGATGTGCTCACAGAGTCAATGAGACGCAGGTGATCACAGATCCGAGTAAGGAGCGGATTCCGGCCCCTTACCACGTGATCAGTTGTCAGCCAATGATCACGTGATGTAAACAGAAACTCGGTAATCTTTTTTTTATTTTGCTCCACATGCTGATAGTGTGAGGAGAAAAAAAAAAGCCGATCATCGGCTTCTGTGTAAGGGACATCGGTCCCCAAGAGGAACAGACACAGGTACCTCATTTGTGCCCACCAGTACCGCCTGCCAGTGTCCACAGTGCCATGAATCATTGCCCACCAGTGGATAACAGTGCCACCTATCAATGCCCACCAGTGGTGCCAATCAATGCCTTATCAGTGCCACCTAGCAGTGCTGCCCATCACTGCCACCTATCAGTGCCCATCACTGCCACCTATCAGTGCCACCTATCAATCCCCACCAGTGGTGCCAATCAATGCCTTATCAGTGCCACCTAGCAGTGCTGCCCATCACTGCCACCTATCAGTGCCCATCACTGCCACCTATCAGTGCCACCTATCAATCCCCACCAGTGGTGCCAATCAATGCCTTATCAGTGCCACCTAGCAGTGCTGCCCATCACTGCCACCTATCAGTGCCCATCACTGCCACCTGTCAGTGCCACCTATCAATCCCCACCAGTGGTGCCAATCAATGCCTTATCACTGCCAGCTATCAGTGCCACCTATCAGCAGGGCAGCCATCACAAATTTTGGGGCCCCTTACATAGCTTTAGGCAGGGACCCTCTGGAGCAGAGAATGGGGGGGGGGGGGTTGGTGCTGACGAAAAACAAACAAGTGTAATCTCTTCTCCTCTCTTCTCTCCTCTCTACTTACGCGAGAGCGGGATGATAAGCGGGGGGGGGATGTTGGCCTGGGGACTGTTGGAAATCCTTACAGGTCTAATGCAAAAAAAAAGAGAAGACGGAAGGGGGGCCGGCCGGGCTTGTAAAAGGCCCCTGGGGACCATCGGCCCCTTACAGGTGTAATGCCTGTACCCTTCTGATGGCAGCCCTGCCTATCAGTGCCACCTTTTAGCGCCACTTCTCAGTGCCCAGTTGTTTTTTTTTAATTGGTCTTTTTTTTTTACAAGAAATGACCGCGCAATTGTCATTCAAAGGCTGCATTCACACCTAAGCGTAGGCGATTTGCGGCGTTTTTTACCGCGATTTGCAGCGACAAAAATTGCTGCGCTTTTCACGGCAATTTGCCGCGACAAAACGCAGTGTTTTTTACCGCAATTTTGCACAGGTCATTGTCGTCAATGTAAAACGCCCAAGCCGCCCGATTCGCGTGACAAAAAAGGGCCCGGGACTTGTTTGAGCTTCAGGCGTTTCGGCGTCAGGCGTATTGGCGTGCAGATGTTGAACAATGTCCATAGGGAATAATGTATTTCTTCCCCCCTAGCGTTTTTGAGCGTCGCGCTTCAGGCGACAAAACGCTCAGGCGTCAATGCAGCCAAAGAGTGATGCCATGTGCACACGATCGCTTTTTCATCTGACTTTGCTCATCGGAAAAAACGATCATGTGTGGGCCCCATCGGACTTTTTTCCATCGGTTTAAAAAAAAATTGAAAAATGTGATGAAAAAAAAAAAACGATAGGAAATTCCATCGGAGAAAAATCAATGCATGCTCAGAATCAAGTCGACGCATGCTCGGAAGCATTGAACTTCACGTTTCTCGGCTCGGCGTAACGTTTTACGTCACCGCGTTTCGGACGGTCGGAATTTAGTCTGATAGGGCCAGATTCAGGTAGATTTACTCTGGAGTATCAGTGATTCGCCAGCATAACTCTCACTTTGAGCCGGCGTCTCTGTAAGCAGAAAACAAGAAACGCCGGGTTGGAGTTCCTATACGAGCGGCGTAATTGTATTTCGCCGTCGTATCGGAACTGCAATTTTAAAAATGGCGCTCGGGGCGTTCCCGCTGATTAACGCCGAGAATATGTTAATCAGCGAGAATCGGCAATTCACGATCGTATTCGGGCCCGACGCAGTGACTTTCCGACGTTTCCGTAAGAGATACGCGGCGTAAAGATAAAGCAGCCCCCTAGTGGAGTATCCTATGTTAAGTGTGGCCGTCGTCATCGCGTCAAATTTAAAAATGTTCGCGTCGTTTGCGTAAAACGTCCGTGAATGGGGATTGACGTTCACTGACAGAATTTGGAGCATGCGCACTGACAGTCGACGCATGCGCAGTACGTTCGCCGCGGGATCGCGCCTAGTTTAAATAATACACGCCCCCTACCCGCCCAATTTGAATTCCGCCGGCTCATTTTCGCTACGCCGCCGCAACTTTAGGAGCAAGTGCTATGTGAATAACAGTACTTGCTCCGAAAGTGTCGGCGGAGTAACGTAAATGAGAAAAGTTACTCCAACATAAAGATGCGCCCATCTACCTGAATCTGGCCCACAGTGTGTAGGCAAGACTGATGAAAGTCAGCTTAATCAGAATTCCAACTAAAAATTCCGACGGAAATCCGATCGTCTGTCCGCGGCATGACAGCGCTGAAAGCTTAAAACTGGTCTGGGCAGGAGGGGGGTTTAAGAGCCCGGTAAGGAAGGGGTTAATATTAAAAAGTTTGGGAAAGGCTGTTCTAGAATGTCAGCCAATAAAAGAAGAAACTTTGGGCCAGATTCTCAAAAGAATTACGCCGGTGTGTCTACAGATACACCGGCGTAATTTCGAAAATCCCGCCGGCGTATCATTGTTTTATATTCACAAAACAAGATACGCCGGAATTACGCTAAAGATCCGACTGGCGTAAGTCACTTACACCGTCGGATCCTAAATGCAATAATACGCCGGCCGCTAGGTGGCGTTTACGTCGTTTTTCTGCGCCGAATATGCAAATGAGCCGATACGCCGATTCCCGAACGTTTTTTGCGCCGCGTCGACGTAGTTTACGTAGGTTGCGTACGCGTAAGGTTACCCCTGCTGTATGAGGGGTAGCCCTGCGTAGGCCCGCCGCATGCCATGTTAAGTATGGACGTCGGGACAGCGTGGGGTTTTTCCGTCGTTTACGTCGTTTTGCGTAACTCGTCGCGAATAGACCTATACGCTAATTACATTGCCGGCGTACGATGGAGCGTGCGCAGTGGCCTACGTTTAAGGCCGGCGCATGCGCAGTTCGTTCGGCGCGGCGGCGCGCTTAATTTTAATACAGCACGCCCCCCCTTCCTTCCCTATTTGAATTACGCGGCCTTACGCCGTCCCCTTTACGCTGCGCCGACGCAAATTACGGAGCAAGTGCTTTGAGGATACAGCACTTGCCCGTGAAAACGGCGCAGGCGTAGCGTAAATGGGATACGCGGGAAATACACGTTTTTTTTTTAAGACTCTGGCCCCTTTGTTACCGCTGGGTCGGACTTTTTATATGCATCCCATTTGTTGACTCGTTTCTATTGACGGTTATCAATAAACCGGCGCTGAGCATAGAAATGAAAGGTCGGCACTCCACCACTAGACAGCTTTATAGAATATTCGGAAGATTTCCTGTCTTTGAAGAATAACAGATGTTTAAAACTTTGTTTTACATTCTTTTATAGGTTCTTAAAAACAAAATGGAGCCGTATAGCGGAGTATTGATACCCTCCCCTCCCCCCCTCCTCAGCAGACAACGGGTCGTGTCAATATAAACTTCGGGCAGATGCTTTCCGAATCTCACATAAAACTGCGACTTTTGTTTTGTGGAACCCATAAAGCAAACAATGTCCTCTCTCTGCGAGCCCCAAAGATGGAGTGCGGCGCCGCCCCCCCCCGGCTGTAGCTTTGATGGATCTCCGGTACGGCTGTGCGCGTGAATCCTGAATAAAAGTCACCGTTTTTCAAATCTATAGTGTCAGAGCCGTTTCCTGTCCAATAACATCGCCCATAAAACCACGCAAGGGTAATGGCGGTTTTCGGCTGCCCGTTAAGGAAAAAAAAAAAAGTGCATAAAACGGCGAGACATTAGCTGCCGGGGAAAGTGACGTTCGGGATGATGAAGATTTATGGCGCCCGTCCCTCTGAATATATCGCACCGTATGGACAAGGATTTCTACCTCCTGCTGTTAGAATTGAAGATGTACGGCTAGATTCAGGTACGAGTTATGCCGGCGTATCTCCAGATACGCCGTCGTAACTCCGAGTGAGCGGCGTCGTATCTATGCGCCTGATTCTTAGAATCAGTTAGGCATAGATTTGTCTTAGATCCGACCGGCGTAAGTCTCTCACGCCGTCGTATCTTAGTTGCATATTTACGCTGGCCGCTAGGTGGCGCTTCCGTCGATTTACGCGTCAGAATATGCAAATGAGCTGGATACGCCGATTCACGAGCGTACTTGCGGCCGGTCGTATTTTTTTTTTTCACGTCGTTTGCGTAAGCGTAAGTCCGGCGTAAAGTTACCCCTGCTCTATGAGGCGTACGTAATGTTAAGTATGGACGTCGGGCCGGCGTAGAATTTTCCGTCGTTTGCGTAAAACGTTCGCGAAAAGGGCTTTGCGTAAGTTACGTTCACGTCGAAACCAATGAGTATTTGCGGCGTACTTTTGAGCATGCGCGCTGGGATACGTCCACGGCCGGCGCATGCGCAGTTCGTTTACGTGGGGTCAGGGTTAATTTCAATACAACACGCCCCCTACGTGCCTGATTTGAATTACGTGCCCTTACGCCGGCACATTTACGCAACGCCGCCGCAACTTACTGAGCGAGTGCTTTGTGAATACGGCACTCGCCTGTAAAAGTTGCGGAGGCGTAGCGTAAATAGGATACGCTACGCCCGCACAAATTTACGCTCTTCTACCTGAATCTGGCCCGTAAACTCTAACTGGATGGACTTTTCTAAATGACTGCGTATCATAAATAATCAGACGGGAGCCAAAGCTTCTATGGGACTTTGATGAAGGCTTCTTAGCCGAAACGCGTCGGGCTATCCTGTACCCGTGTACCCATGTAACTAAATAAAGGACTTTTTTTCAAGAGCATCTGAGTCGCCAGCTCTTTTCTGATTAACCACTTATGACCCGGACCATTATGCAGTTTAAGGACCTTGCCCCTTTTTGCGATTCGGCACTGCGTCGCTTTAACTGACAATTGCGCGGTCGTGCGACGCGGCTCCCAAACAAAATCGGCGCCCTTTTTTTCCCACAAATAGACCTCTCTTTTGGTGGTATTTGATCACCTCTGCGGTTTTTATTTTTTGCGCTATAAACAAAAATAGAGCCACAATTTTGAAAAAAATTCAATTTTTTTTACTTTTTGCTGTAATAAATATCCCCCAAAAATATATAAAAATAATTTTTTTTTCTCAGTTTAGGCCGATACGTATTCTTCTACATATTTTTGGTAAAAAAAATAAATCGTAATAAGCGTTTATCGATTGGTTTGCGCAAAATTTATAGCGTTTACAAAATAGGGGAAAGTTTTATGGCATTTTTATTAATAATTTTTTTTTTTACTAGTTATGGTGGCGATCGGCGATTTTTTTTGGTGACTGCGACATTATGGCGGACACATCATTTTTGGGACCACAGCGAAAAGTGCTATAAAAATGCACTGATTACTGTGAAAATGACAATTGCAGTTTAGGAGTTAACCACTAGGGGGCGCTGTAGGGGTTAAGTGTGACCTCATGTGTGTTTCTAACTGTAGGGGGGCGGGGCTGGACGTGTGACATCAGTGATCGTCGTTCCTATATCAGGGAACAGACGATCGCTGACATTGCCACACAGAAGAATGGGGAAGGTTTGTTTACACTCACCTCTCCCCGTTCTTCAGCTCCTGTGACCCGATTCGCGGGACAACCGCGGCGATCGGGTCTGTGGGTCCCATGGGCGTGGTCACGGAGCTTCAGACTGGGTCGCGAGCGCGCCGCCGGCTGGGCTCTTATAGGGGACGTATATATACGTCCCTGTGCCCAGCCGTGCCATTCTGCCGACGTATATCGTCGTGCGGCGGTCCTTAAGTGGTTAAAGCTTCTATGGGACGCCCATCCCAAACAAAAACGAAACAACATAAACCCGAATGCCCAGACTTCAAAATGGTCAGAAACTGTGAATCAGGCCCCGTACACACGGCAGAGAACCTCCACGTGGGGAGAACACATCGTTCCGCCCGTCGAGGTTCTCTGCCGGCCGTCAGAATCTGCGACCCGCCCGTCGGGAATGGCAACCAGCCATTCATCCCGACGGGCCGTCGAGCAAATAGAGAACCTGTTCTCTATTTGCTCGACGGGTTTCCCGACGGGCGGGGCGAGCAGAGAGCGTACACACGGCCGAGGTTCTCGCTGGAATGCGGCTCCCAGCGAGGTTCTCGCTGGTTTCTGGCGAGAACCTCGGCCGTGTGTACGGGGCTTCAGACGAGACACGAGTACAGTTAAATCACACTTGTTTGGGAGCTGCGGTGGCTCAACGCGATTGGCACTGCGCTGACAAGCCGTTCACCTCTGCAGCCAAGGGTTCGGATCCCGGTCTTGGCTGCATGTGAATTGAGCTTGGTGGTCTCAGCCCGGCTCCCGGTGGGTGTGCTATGCGAGGTAAGCCTGCGCTTAGTACGCCCACCCCCTCCCACAAAACCACCACACTTACACGCACTCGAAATTGGGTTAACATGCACGCACTTTGGCCACGCGGTCTCTAAAAAAGAGAGGGGAAGGACTAACGGGGCTGGCTGAGCGGGCTAGACCCCCTCATAGGGGAGTCCCTCTGCCCCGTTGGAGCAGGTAGGGCGGGCTATGTGGGAGGACCACCTCACACCCGCCATTGCCACCTGGGGGCCTGGAGAAGGATGGCAGATTGCCTCTGGGGGGAGGGTCTGCCTACTCCCAACTCCTGCAGTCCGGGCTCCTCTCTCGAGTACACGCACAAAAAAAAAAAAATACACTTAAAAAAAAAAAAAAATCACACTAGTTTAACCTCTTCAGATCCGCGCTATAGCCGACCCCTTACTAGTGTTGCTCACGAATATTCGCATTGCGAATATTCGCTACGAATATTGCATATTCGAGTATTCGCGAATATCTCGAATATCGCGGCGAATATTCGCTATTTCGAATATTCGTATTTTTCAAATTTCGCAATAAATTTCGCAAACAATTCGCAATTAATTTCGCATTCGCGAATTTCGCATTCGCATTGGCGAAAATTCGCAATTTTTTTTTTTTTTTTATAAAATATCACGAATATTCGATATTAACGAATATTCGCGACCGCATATGTGAAATTTCGCTTTTTTTTTTTTTTATAAAATGTACCGAATATTCGTAAATATCGAATATTCGTGATATTTTATAAAAAAAAAAAAAAAAAAAAAAAAAAACGCGAAATTTCGCATTAGCGAAAATTCGCATTGGCGAAAATTCGCATTGGCGAAAATTCGCATTGGCGAAAATTCGCAATTTTTTTTTTTTTTTTTTTTAAATATCACGAATATTCTTCAAAATATTCGCGAAATATCGCGAATTTGAATATGGCGTATTCCGCTCATCACTACCCCTTACCGCGTGATCAACCTTGATGATTGGTCCTTTTGCAATAGTTTTGCATATGGAAGCTTTGTACTTATGCTGCATTTCCCAGAAGCGCAGACTGCCCCCCCCCCCCCTGTGTATCTATCACTCTCAGTGCCATCACGGGGCCCCCAATCAGGAAAATGCAGCTAAAAGACGGAGCTGACAGGAAACACACATATTAGAGACATTACAGGGATTTTTTGTGACAGAAGTAGAATTGCTTGTGACATTCGTACAACAGAATCGCTTACCTTCCTATCTACAAAACAGAAGCAGGCAAGAATCTGCAATAATCTTTGCTAAATTCCATAAAATATTGTAAGGGGTGTTAGCTCGGTAGCGGGGGGGTGTGACCCCCTGGGTGGGTTTACTACACGCTGAACTGTACAGAGAGGCAGCCGAAGACGGTTGAAAACAAAGGTTATGGTTTATTCTTCCATATTGCTGGTAACAAGTGCAAGCATCCAAACAGCATAAACAAAACATAAAATAAACCCTGGCCACTTAGGGCGTCTACCTTCCCAACACAGGAACCTACCTATGCCTATGGAGTCTGGCACAGCCTACTGCTGGGCAGACACTGCTGGTCATACAGCAGAAAAACGATAGTCTTTTTAATTTTTATCACACAGAAAAATCAACAACCACCTCACCTCCTCAGAAGTCTTTCTCACTGCTCTCCTTAACTCAAAAAGCCTCAGGATGCAGCAATCAGTAGTCATCCTCTGGATAATTTATAGAGGCCTTAATTGCCTCATTCTGAACAGCTGAAGCTATCCAAGGTCCTTAAACCTTTCTGGCTACTTCTGCAGCCGACACCTGGTAGTAATTGGTGTATTGTCTAAACAAGGCAGAAATGTATCTCCCGTCTGTGATAACACCCACCGATTTACCTGACTTCCTGTCACAATATATATAATATATATTTTCCCATGAAGGGGTTTTTAGTTCCTCACAATGAGTGGAGTTTCAGATTATTATTTTTTTTTGTGTGTTTTGTTGGAGACTTTTATTTTCTCCCGGATTCAGGTGAATAATGCGCGCTTGGGTCCGGTCCCTTAGTAGCAAAACAGATAATCACTACATTTTTATTTATTTTTTATTTTTTTAATAACTGGAACCTGTAATCACACAATTACAGCCAGCAGCACACAAAACCAATAAACAATAAATAAAATAATATTAAAATCTGGTTGTGTTTATATAGTTTATTTATTTTTTGTTAATTTGCTCTTTTGCACCTGTAATAAAATCGCCCAGAAATGATTGTAGAACAGCGAGGCGCTTTGCATACAATCGGGTTCCTCTGATTCATTTACACAAAGAAGTACAATTTGTCACAAAGTGCTAATTAAAAGTTTTCTGCTGTGTGGGTTTATTTCCACGCAGAGTTGTATATAATTGGGGGTTCTGTGACAAAAAAGAAAGAGTTTTATGTAAGACCGTAGATATGCGAGTCACGTGACCAAACCGTGTAATGACATGAAGAATATTTAAAGGCCGAACTCCAGGCAAGCCGCTGAATACACAAATAAAGTACACAGACTGTATACATAGGTGTGTGCAGGGGGTGTGCCGGGTGTGCCTGGGCACACCCTAATCATCCTACGCAGCGCAGATTCCCCCTTCTGATAATTCACCAAAGCTCTTCCCTACTGACACGTCCACTGCCCTACTGACACCATCCAGTGCTCTACTGACACCATCCTCTGCTCTACTGACACCATCCACTGCTCTACTGACACCGTCCACTGCTCTACTGACACCGTCCACTGCTCTACTGACACCGTCCACTGCTCTACTGACACCGTCCACTGCCCTACTGACACCGTCCACTGCCCTACTGACACCGTCCACTGCTCTACTGACACCGTCCACTGCTCTACTGACACCATCCACTGCTCTACTGACACCGTCCACTGCCCTACTGACACCGTCCACTGCTCTACTGACACCATCCACTGCTCTACTGACACCATCCACTGCTCTACTGACACCGTCCACTGCCCTACTGACACATCCACTGCCCTACTGACACATCCACTGCTCTACTGACACTGTCCACTGCTCTACTGACAACGTCCACTGCCCTACTGACACATCCACTGCCCTACTGACATCATCCACTGCCCTACTGACACCGTCCACTGCCCTACTGACACATCCACTGCCCTACTGACACATCCACTGCTCTACTGACACTGTCCACTGCTCTACTGACACCGTCCACTGCCCTACTGACACATCCACTGCCCTACTGACATCATCCACTGCCCTACTGACACATCCTCTGCTCTACTGACACCGTCCACTGCTCTACTGACACCGTCCACTGCCCTACTGACACATCCACTGCCCTACTGACACCATCCACTGCTCTACTGACACCGTCCACTGCCCTACTGACACATCCACTGCCCTACTGACACATCCACTGCTCTACTGACACTGTCCACTGCTCTACTGACACCGTCCACTGCCCTACTGACACCGTCCACTGCCCTACTGACACATCCACTGCCCTACTGACACCATCCACTGCTCTACTGACACCGTCCACTGCCCTACTGACATCGTCCACTGCCCTACTGACACCGCTAACTGCTCTACTGACACCGTCCACTGCTCTATTGACACCGTCCACTGCTCTACTGACACCGTCCACTGCCCTACTGACACCGTCCACTGCTCTACTGACACCGTCCACTGTCCTACTGATTCCGTCCACTGCTCTACTGACACCGTCCACTACTCTACTAACACTGTCCACTGCTCTACTGACATCGTCCACTGCTCTACTGACACCGCCCACTGCTCTACTGACACCATCCACTGCTCTACTGACACCATCCACTGCTCTACTAACACCATCCACTGCTCTACTGACACCATCCACTGCCCTACTGACACCGTCCACTGCTCTACTGACACCGTCCACTGCTCTACTAACACCGTCCACTGCTCTACTGACATCGTCCACTGCTCTACTGACACCGTCCACTGCTCTACTGACACCATCCACTGCCCTACTGACACCGTCCACTGCTCTACTGACACCATCCACTGCTCTACTGACACCATCCACTGTTCTACTAACACCATCCACTGCTCTACTGACACCATCCACTGCCCTACTGACACCGTCCACTGCTCTTCTGACACCGTCCACTGCTCTACTAACACCGTCCACTGCTCTACTGACATCGTCCACTGCTCTACTGACATCGTCCACTGCTCTACTGACACCATCCACTGCCCTACTGACACCGTCCACTGCTCTACTGACACCGTCCACTGCTCTACTGACACCATCCACTGCCCTACTGACACCGTCCACTGCTCTACTGACACCATCCACTGCTCTACTGACACCATCCACTGTTCTACTAACACCATCCACTGCTCTACTAACACCATCCACTGCCCTACTGACACCGTCCACTGCTCTACTGACACCGTCCACTGCTCTACTAACACCGTCCACTGCTCTACTGACACCGTCCACTGCCCTACTGACACCGTCCACTGCCCTACTGACACCGTCCTCTGCTCTACTGACACCATCCACTGCTCTACTGACACCGTCCACTGCTCTACTGACATCGTCCACTGCCCTACTGACATCATCCACTGCTCTACTGACACCGCCCACTGCTCTACTGACACCATCCACTGCTCTACTGACACCATCCACTGCTCTACTGACACCGTCCACTGCTCTACTGACATCGTCCATGTTTTAATGCATTTTACATTTTTTCTATATACACACACACACACGTGTGTTTGAGCTTTGGGGTGCACACACCTATGATTGTATAGATGCGGGGAGGAGCCCAGAAGAGGAAGATCGGGGCCAATCTGTGGAAAAACGAGCTGCACAGTGGAGGAAAGTATTACATGTTTGTTATTTAAAAATAAATAAATTAAGGAACCTTAAGGGTCCTTTCACACGGAGCGGACCGTTTTTCGGTCCGCTCCGTGTGTCGGTCAGCTCAGCGGGGGGACAGGGCGGTCCCCGCATACTGTGCAGGGACCGCCCTGTCTCTCCTCCGCTCTCCCCTATGGGGAATCGGATGGAAACGGACCGTCTGTCCGTTTGCATCCGATCCGTTTGGCCGGACGGAAGAAAAATAGGACATTCTTCCGTCCGAAAAAACGGATGCGGATCTGGCGGACGTTAGCGAATGCATCATCCGGGGTTCATTACAAGTCTGTTAACGGACTTGTAATTAGCGGACCGTTCGTCCGCTAGTGTGAAAGAACATTTACAATCACTTTAACATACAATCAACAAAATGATGCGGGACAAAGCCCCTGTATGGCGGGAAAGCGGGACAAAGCTGTGAATGCAGGAAAGTCCCGCCCAGTCTGGGACTGTTGGGAGGTATGAAGTCTGTCCACAATATGGAGTTAAATCCTGCAATGTTGTCCTCAGTCCTGGCTGAGCTGACAGTTCAGGCCCCGACTCCGGTGATGTATATACAACAATATAAATGATCCTTCCCTGTCAGTGTTAATGCATCCTTCGGCTTATTGATGCCCTGCCCTTTGAGCTCAGTACACCAGAACATCTGTTCTTGCCGAGGAAACTTTCTGCCGTGTAACTTTCAGGGAGAACGGGACGCATTAATCAACCAATAAGGACAGCGATGAGTCAGGATAATGGGGAGTGGTAGTTGTCACGCTCCATCTTCTGTGCCAGCTCCGCTTGGCACACCACCCCATGCTGAAGAAAAAGTAAAGGACGGCTGTAAAAAATATACCAATTGTTATTGTAGGGCATTCGAAATTTGGCTTACCTGGCTGTTACGCTGATCGGGTATTGATCGCTGTGCAGGTCCTTGATTCGAAACTTGTTGTCCTCGTGGTCCATTCATATGCAATCTTTGACTATGCAGCTTGGTTAGGTGCCAGCAAGGTGCCACCTAATGCCAGACTTCCAACCTTCATCTAGTCTTCCAACTGCCTCAGCCTACGTGGGGTTATGGAGGCATTGTGACTCTGCTGCCAACATGCACATTGACCTCCTCCAAGGGCGCATATTTATTGATGTCAATCAAATCCAATGACGTGGGCACCGAGGGGCAGGGCCAAGTCACACATTCAGCGCCTATGGGCGCCAAATGAAAGACTCGGGAGTGCGCCCGCAAGGAACCCCCCCGGGAAAACGCAGCTTGGTTAGGAGCCAGCAAGGTGCCACCTAATGCCAGACTTCCAACCTTCATCTAGTCTTCCAACTGCCTCAGCCTACATAGGGTTACGGAGGCATTGTGACTCTGCTGCCAACATGCACATTGACCTCTTCCAAGGGCGCGTATTTATTGCTGTCAATCAAATCCAATGACGTGGGCACCGAGGGGCAGGGATGAGTCACACATTCAGCGCCTATGGGTGCCAAATGAATGACTCGGGAGTGCGCCCGCAAGGAACCCCCCCCCCCGGGAGAACGCAGCTTGGTTAGGAGCCAGCAAGGTGCCACCTAATGCCAGATGTATTTATTGCTGTCAATCAAATCCAATGACGTGGACACCAAGGGGCAGGGCGAGTCACACATTCAGCGCATATGGGCGCCAAATGAATGACTCGGGAGTGCGCCCGCAAGGAACCCCCCCCCCCCCGGGAGAACGCAGCTTGGTTAGGAGCCAGCAAGGTGCCACCTAATGCCAGATGTATTTATTGCTGTCAATCAAATCCAATGACGTGGACACCAAGGGGCAGGGCGAGTCACACATTCAGCGCATATGAGCGCCAAATGAATGACTCGGTAGTGCACCCGCAAGGAACCCCCCCCCCCCCCCCGGGAGAACGCAGCTTGGTTAGGAGCCAGCAAGGTGCCACCTAATGCCAGACTTCCCACCTTCATCTTGTCTTCCAACCGCCTCAGCCTACGCGGGGTTACGGAGGCATTGTGACTCTGCTGCCAACATGCACATTGACCTCCTCCAAGGGCGCATATTTATTGCAAGCATGAAAGTAGATGTAAATTTGATGACATTACGGGCACGTTTATAAACCAGCGACACGGCCTTACCGAGACCATAACACTGCTGTAAAAAATAAAACAACTCTGTACATTTGTAAAGCTAAGCCATATGTTATACATGGGGATATTAGTGCTTTCCTGGCTTCGGTGCTCTGTTCGGGTAAAGCCTATTCATTTCAATAAATAGGGAAAAAAATGTTTAAATAACAAACATGTTACCTCCACTGTGCAGCTCATTTTGCACAGAGTGGCCCCAAACACTGACTTTTTGGGTCCCTCAGTGGCTCTCGTAGCTCCTCCCCACATCAGATAACCTTCTAGGAGAAGCATTCTCCCTGGGGGTTACCTTCGCAGTCATTCATTTGGCACCCATAGGCACCGAATGTATGACTCGACCCTGCCCCTCGGTGCCCACGTCATTGGATTTCATTGACAGCAGTGGGAGCCAATGGCTGCGCTGCTATTAATTTATCCTATCAAGAGTCGGGACCCCGTGGAGAGAGGCAGAGTGTGTCACTGCTGAGTGAATTGCACGGCTCAGGTAAGTAAAACGGGGGGGGGGGGGGGCTGGTGACTGACAGAAGTTTGTTCAACTTAATGCATAGGAATCACAAGGGTTTAACCCCTTTAATGCTTCAAGGCCACTTTTCACAGTATGTTTAATTTTACACCCATATTTAGGGTGTAACGTGGTGCCATTCCCCAAACCACTTTTACCCCAAAATTGCAGGGTCCCCTCTATGGTGGGGTTGCTAATTTCAGAGGATAGCAAAATGACCAAAGAGTGGGGCTTGGCAGTGAGAGAAGAGAATCATGGGGTGCATTACTTGAGGGGTCACCAGCAGGAGAAAGGAGGTCCGGATTTCCCTATATAGATCTTTATATCACTAGAGGGATCACCAGCAGGAGGAAGGAGGTCCTGATTCCTCTATATAGATCTTTATATCACTAGAGGGGTCACCAGCAGGAGGAAGGAGGTCCTGATTCCTCTATATAGATCTTTATATCACTAGAGGGGTCACCAGCAGGAGGAAGGAGGCCCTGATTCCTCTATATAGATCTTTATATCACTAGAGGGGTCACCAGCAGGAGGAAGGAGGCCCTGATTCCTCTATATAGATCTTTATATCACTAGAGGGGTCACCAGTAGAAGGAAGGAGGTCCTGGTTCCACTATGTTGTAAATATTTACAAAATGCTGGTGCCGTGACCTGGATATGTAACATAGTATAATATAATATAGATCTTTTTATCACTAAAGGGATCACTAGCAGAAGGTCCTGATTCCTCTATATAGATCTTTATATCACTAGAGGGGTCACCAGTGGGAGGGAAGGAGGTCCTGATTCCTCTATGTTGTAAATTTTTAGAACATGTTGGTGCCGTGACCTGGATATGTTATATAATTAAATATTGATCTTTTTATTACTAAAGGGATCACTAGCAGGAGGTCCTGATTCCCCTATATAGATCTTTATATCATTAGAGGGGTCACCAGCAGGAGGAAGGAGGCCCTGATTCCTCTATATAGATCTTTATATCACTAGAGGGATCACCAGCAGGAGGAAGGAGGACCTGATTCCACTATGTTGTAAATATTTACAACATGTTGGTGCCGTGACCTGGATATATAATATAATATTGATCTTTTTATCACTAAAGGGATCAATAGCAGAAGGTCCCGATTCCTCCATATAGATCTTTATATCACTAGAGGGGTCCTGATTGACCTCTCATCTGATGGTACCTGCATACGTAGTTCCTATCCCAACACAATTTGGTGGAGTCAGTTGACCAGTCCAAGCCTTTTATGACTTTCTCCGATCTCCTACGCTATGCCTTTTAGAGAAGAACAAATCAAAGAAGTCCCAAACTTTTTTTTTTATCTTAAGTTCACAGACACTTTAATGCACTTCCCAATCGTAGCCCTTTCCGTGCCAAGCTGTCCGTCTGTTGCCCGCTATAAGATGACATGTATCATTCATGGTGTGTCCCCCATCTATAAGTTGTCCTGCCGCCTCCGGTATTAATAGAATGAAATCTTGTCACTCCTTATCACTCAGAGAAGACAACTAATGAAAGCAATTGTCGGGTAGATGTCAGCATAGACAGAGACACTTCCCACGAGCGCAATCAGAGGGAGGAGAGAGAGAAATAAATCAACATACATTAGCGCCAGGATTGTCCCGAGACGTGATGTGTTCTTGGCTAACTGTCAGGCCGATGACGAACAAATGCCAACTCAATTGAGGAAAGTGGCATTCAATCCTCGGTGGATAATTGAATAATAAAGCCCCCGTTATCCCAGGAAAACCCCCAATCGGACGGAAGATGAAAAAGAGAAAACAAACTAATTTAGATATATATAAGCCGGCGCTGCTAATAAACACATAAAAAAAAAAAAAAAAAAGAAACAACAACGACGCGTCCATAAAAGAGAAGCCGCATCGTAAACGCCGGCGAGGAGATGATCAAAGCCGTAATTGCTCCATCAATATTTCAGGCGAGACCCAGATGTGTCCCTGGAAGATCATTACTCTTTTATACCCCTCTAATCATAAATTCTGCCGCCGTCTTGTATAGGCAGCTGCTTTCAATAACCGCGTCCTAATAATCCCCGGGATACAAAAATATATATACAATATAGAAGAGAGATAGAAAATCTTTAACCTATTTGTATTTGCTTGATATTTGCATTGAGACTTTTTATTTAAACTATCGCAAAGTAATTTGCAGCTTGGGATCAGAAAGACATCAGATTGTTTCTCTCGGAGAAAATATCGCCCCTGGACAAATGTATACTTTGTATGTCGGGGTTTAAAGAGGAGCTCTGAGTTTATAGGTAATAAAAAGTGACCCAAATGTATTTTTTTTTTTTAAAACAGTGTCAAAATAAAGTAAAATAAATATGATTATTTATTTTTTTTAAACCACCCCATTCTGACGAGCTCGCGCGCGGAAGCGAACGCATACTTGAGCAGCGCCCGCATACGGAAACGGTGTTTAAACCACACATGTGAGGTATCGCCGCGATCGTTAGAGCGGGAGCAATAATTCTAGACCTCCTCTGTATCTCAAAACATGCAACCTGTAGAATTCTTTTTAACCACTTGAGAGCCGCGCTATAGACGAATGACGTCCACAGCGCGGCTCTCAACTGCCGGGCGGAGTCCAAGGACCAGGGCCGATACGCCCTATAGGCTCACTATGCAAGCCACTTAGGGCCTCCCAAATTACTAGAGGCCCCCCACCTGGTGAGTGAGAAATAATTTTCGGCCCCTCACCCCGCCTCTCAACTCGCTGGATGCATGGGAGAAGAGGTAAGAAGTAGTGTTGCTCACAAATATTCGCATTTTTTCAAATTTCTTTTTAAAACAGATCACATCCTAGTGATCTCCATCGACGTCTAAAAGCATTGCTGGTATGATTAGAGAGAGACCCTGGGCCGAGTAGCTGATGCGATTCTTTTATGTTGCCGAAAATTCGCATTGCGAATTTTCGGCAACATAAAAGAATCGCATCAGCTACTCGGCCCTTCTTTTGCATCAGAGCCAATCAGAATAACTCGAATATTCGGCAAAAGGAATATTGCGCGATTATCTTCTCCGCCCTTCTTTTGCATCAGAGCCAATCAGAATAACTCGAATATTCGGCAAAAGGAATATTGCGCGATTATCTTCTCCGCCCTTCTTTTGCATCAGAGCCAATCAGAATAACTCGAATATTCGGCAAAAGGAATATTGCGCGATTATCTTCTCCGCCCTTCTTTTGCATCAGAGCCAATCAGAATAACTCGAATATTCGGCAAAAGGAATATTGCGCGATTATCTTCTCCGCCCTTCTTTTGCATCAGAGCCAATCAGAATAACTCGAATATTCGGCAAAAGGAATATTGCGCGATATTCCTTTTGCCGAATATTCGAGTTATTCTGATTGGCTTTTACGTAATGGCGTCCAGCCCCGTTCACGGACGGTGACGGCGACGCGTGAACGACGGCCATACTTAACATAGCATACGCCACCTAGGGGGCATGTTTTTCTTTATGCTGCGTATCTCTTACGCGTATCTCTTACGGAAACGTCGTAAAGTCACTGCGTCGGGCCCGCGTCCGATCGTGAATTGGCGTATCTCGCTAATTTACATATTCTCAGCGTAAATCAGCGAGAGCGCCCCCGGCGGCCATTTTAAAATTGCAGTTCCGATACGACGCCGAAATACTATTACGCCGCTCGTATCTGAACTTAATCCCGGCGTATCTTGTTTTCTGAATACAGAAAACAGGTACGCCGGCGTAGGTTAGAAGTTACGCGGCTTATCTACAGATAAGAGAGCCGCGTAACTTCTACCTGAATCTGGCCCATAATGTTTGGGGTTTACTAAGTAATTTTCTAGCAAAAAACAAACAAACTGTTTTTAACTTGTAAACACCAGATCTCAGAAAGAGGCTCGGTCCTGCTCGCGTCTCGCCTCTTGGCGCATTATAATTTTGTGTTTTTTTTTCCAAATACTCAAATTTCGCGTCCGATCGCCAGCAACAGATACGACTTGATTCAATTACTTCCCTTTGTTCTTCCCGCCCAACCGCTTCATAAAAAAAAAAACGCTCCGGTAACAGGTGTATTTTATTCGCTTTCTGATTACGCCGCAGAACAAAGGCGAGCGCGCCATTCTTCCGCCTTGAAATCGCGGATTATATCTTTTTAAGCCAGTGACAGGGGAGGAAAAAAAAATAAAAAAAGAGTAAGGAAGGAAGAAAGAAAGGACAGCCATCCAAACACACTCAGCTTGTGAAGACACATTTCACCGGCGGTGAAACAAAGAGAGGTCACGGCAGGTAACACATCCCGCCACGGCACAGATAATAAGATGTTGTGCCCAGACAAAAGCAATCTGAAGGCGCGCTCAAGCTGAAACGTTCCGCTCCCCGCTGCCTTCCTGCGCTTTCAAAGCTCGCAAAGTTTGACAATGTTACCTTGATTTCAAATAATTCCCAGGCGGGAGCGCGGGAGCCGAGCGCACAACACAACTTCATCGCAACCCGGAGAAGGGCAAATACTTGGCTTCTTTTGTTTTTTTACCGAGCGTCTGACTTTTCGGTATTTACTTTCAAAAGTATTTCAGACTAACGCAACAAATTCAGAGGATCAACATTAAAGGAGTTGTAAAGGAATTGAGTTTTTTTTTGCTGAAATGACTGTTTACAGGGTATAGAGACACAGGGCCAGAATCAGCGATAGTTACGACGGCGTATCTCGAGATACGCCGCGTAACTTCTGAACAGCGCCGGCGTATCTTGTTTTCTGTTTTCAGAAAACAAGATACGCCGGTTTGCAAGTTAGATCCGACTGGCGTAATCGTATTACGCCGTCGGATCTTAAATGCATTTTCAAAATGGCCGCCGGGGGGCGTTCCCGCTGATTTACGCCGAGAATATGTAAATCAGCGAGATACACCTATTCGCGAACGTACGCCCGCCCGACGCAGTGACTTTACGACGTTTACGTAAGGGTTTTCCCGGCGTAAAGTTAAAGCTACAAAAAGCAGGCGCATCCTATGTTGAGTATGGCCGCCGTGACCACGTGACTTGTCCGTGAATGGGGATTTACGTCGATTACGTTCACCTCGAAAATTCGGAGCATGCGCACTGGGAATTTTATAGGGCCGGCGCATGCGCAGTACTGTTCGGCGCGGGGACACGCGTATTTTAAATAATACACGCCCCCGACACGCCTATTTAAATTTAGGCCACCGAATTGACGCTACGCAAGTGCTTTGTGAATACAGCACTTGCGTGTAAAGTTGCGGCGGCGTAACGTAAATAAGAAAAGTCACGCCGCCGCAACTATGGGCGTGGCTACGAGAATCTCTATAATAGATAACTGATTCCTTTTAAAAACGATTAAAAAATGGATACAAATCAATCATATAATGTACCTGCAGTTTCAGTTTCGTTTTTGCATGTTGTTTCCTGCCTCTCTGATGTACAGAGCCACAGAGCCAATACAGGGCAGTGATGGTTTGGAAAACGAAACTGATTGGTTCTGAGGGGTTTTAGACACACAGTAATCACACCTCCCTGATTAGTGACCACACAGAGAAGCTCCCAGGACTGTGGCTATAAGGAAACAGACAACCAGGAAGTGTGGAGATCAGAGAAGGATTACAGCAACATGAGAGCAAAAAATGAACAATGAGGACATGAAAACAGCACTGCATTAAGGTAAAGGAAGCTATTAAGATAAAAATAATCCTTTACAAACCCTTTAATGCCAGCACTCCAGGTATGGCCTTAACCACTTGCTTACTGGGCACCTATACCCCCTTTCTGCCCAGGCACAATTTCAGCTTCCGGCACTGCGTCGCTTTAACTGACAATTGCGCGGTCGTGCGGCGTGGCTCCCAAACATATATACATATAACGTATATCAAAGCGAGTTTCCCCATTGAAGTCAATGCAAATGAAAATTATTTGCTTCGCATTGACTTCAATGGCATGCAATATCGTGTGTGGCCAGAGGCCGGGGGGCGCCGGAGAGCCTCAGAAACACACGGAAAGACACAAGGATAGCTCGGCTGACCTCGTAAACCATCGGAAAGGCTCGGGGAAAAAAAACAGGAACTGAGTATTTCTGGGTATTTCCGAGCGGCTTCGATCGGCTCTGATTGGCTCCGCTCGGCTCCGGCGCCCCCGCGCCTCAGGCCAAATGCGGTATGTAAGCATGCATATCTCATATGGGGAAGGTAAAACTTATTGCAGTAGCCAGCACTACCAGAGTGATTGCAGAGGATCCTGTGTCTTCACCTCTGCACACTGACCATAGGGGGGCGCTGGCTTGCCACTGACAGCATTCATAGAGCGTCTTGTGAATATAAGCCATTTTCTGATTGGATAAGGTGGAGATCAGGGTAATGTCACAAGCTCCACCTTGTTCAATCAGAAAATGCCAGAAAATGAGCCAGAAAATAATGGACATTCAGAATATATCTTGGATTGCTTTAACATGGGTCTGTAATTCACAATATATTCCATGATATCTGTAAAGAACTATTACTGTTTGTTGATTCTGAACTAATTTAAAGATGTTAATTGAACGATTGAAAGATGTCATCACCTCCAGCTACCTGGCTGCCTGTGTAATGTAAATTGAATCCAAACTAACTTCTATGGATCTTTCATTGTGGCTTGTGCTAATTGACCCTGTATTGTGTGAAGGTCTATTGATGACAATGTGTATTGTAAGTTAACAGAGAGCCTAAATGTCAGGTGTCTGGGTCATCAGCTGTAGTTAATTAGCTTATGTAAATTAGGTCAGGTCCCGGAGCCAGTGTGTCTGCTAAAGAGATGTATTGAGGTTGATGTGTATTGAGGGAGCTCATTAGGTAAACATTGTGTGATGTTGTGGGTGGAATTAGGTTATTGTTCATTTGGTTACTGCAGTATCCTAAATTGTATATAAGAGCCTGTATTTCTCAATAAAAGGTGCAGACCTGCTTGAACTTCATACAGAATGCCGTCTTGTCTCTGGGGAAGAATTATTATCTTGTTCGCCTGATTGTGGAGTGTCGGTAGCTGCCTTGTGTTCGGAAAGAGAATATCCTAAATGGCTTTAGCCCCTGTCCCATTTGGGGTGCCATTATGTAGGGCTTCCTATGAATGGTGGCAAACCAGCGACCCCCCTCTCTGGTCAGTGTGCAGAGGGTAAGGCACAGGACCATGGTGATCACTCTGGGGCACTTGCCATGGACATCCTGGGAACATTAGTTTGCTGAGGAGCGATCCCTCAAAATGGAAACGTTCCCAGGAAACGATAACGAATGGGAACCCCATTCTTAGCCTGTGTTATCTTACTTGCACGGGCCCAGGGGGCAAATAACACCCTGCCCTCCTCTAACCCATTCTTCTCCAAGTGAAGTGCCCCACTTTCTGCCTTTAATCTATATCTTTCATGACAACTTTGACCTTTCACCACGCCCAATAATCTCTGTGGCCATGAGAGACGCTCACAAGAATCTATCCTTGCCATAAAAAGGGCCAATTGGTTGTCTTTGCCCCCCCCCCCCACCACCCTCAAGCCAAAAGCCCCCCCCCCCCCCAGTCTACCCCCTCTGTATCTTGCCTCCTCTCCACCACCGCCCAGCCAGTCTCAGCCGGAAATGGAATTTCTGAGTTAATTAGTACAATGCGGGAGAACGGTCGCCACAAACTGGCGGTTCAATTTCCGCTGCAATGAAAAGCAGAAAAAGTGTTTTTCGGCCTTGGACGCCTGGAAAGGTCTTTATTAGTTATATTAGTGAGACGTTACTTCTGACCCGTTCCTCCCGCACGAGAAAAAGATCATAAATTATTCCGAGTCTCAAATTCTGGGCTGAGGACAGGAAAGTTCCTTGGCAGCGTTATATGATCCGAATCGTCAAGTTCATGGAGACTTTTTCATTATTTTTTATTTTTTTAAATGGTAATAACTTCTAGTCGTAACTTCTACAGCCGGCAATAAATGGAAAATTAAAGAGATTTTTTTTAAGGAGAGCGAAAATGTATCCTGACTGAGCGCATATTCCGAGGTATTGTCGTAACGTTTACCCCGAAGCAGCATTTGGGGCGACGGTCACATTATTTATTTTATTTCCACGCCTAACGATATTTCCAATATTCCATTATTGTTACTATGCAGGCTTTAAATTCTCCATCTTCTTCTTGTACATGTTAGTTTATATACCTATATACCCTTCTCTGCCCTTGCGTCATTCCTTCCCTCTATCTCTCCCCCTCCCCCCTTCATTCTTCTCTCTTTTCTTTTCTTTCCCTTCTCCTTTTCTGTATTCCTGTCCCCTTGTGTTCTCCTTCTTCCTCTTCTCTTATTTATCTCATTCTCCCTCCTTGTACATCTCTTCTCTCCTTCCCATCGCTCTCTCCCTGTAGACCTTTACCTCTTTCTTCCCCTCCCCCCTCATTCTTCTCTCTTTTCCATCCCCTCTTCTCCTTTTCTCTGTTCCTGTCCCCTTGTGTTCTTCTCCCTCTACTCTTATTTATCTCCTTCTCCCTCCTTGTACATCTCTTCTCTCCTTCCCATCTCTCTCTTCCTGTAGATCTCTACCTCTTTCTTCCCCTCCCCCCTCATTCTTCTCTCTTTTCTTTCCCTCCTTCTCCTTTTCTCTGTTCCTGTCCCTTTGTGTTCTCCTTCTCCCTCTTCTCAAATTTATCTCCTTCTCCCTCCTTGTACATCTCTCTCTCTCTTCTCTCCTTCCCATCTCTCTCTCCCTGTAGACCTCTATCTCTTTCTTCTCTCCTTCTTCTTCTCTCTCTCCCTGTCCATCTGTGTTCTCCCCCTTCCTATTCTCTTTTTCCTTCTCTCCCTCCCTGTTCTTCTCTCTCTCCCTCCATATCCCTCAATGTTCTTCTTCTCCATCTTCTCTTCTTTATCTCCTTCTCCCTCCCTGTACTCTCCTCTCTCTTTTCTCTCTCTCCCTTTATATCCCTCAATGTTCTCCTTCTCCATCTTCGCTCCTTTATCTCCTTCTCCCGCTCTCCCTCCCTGTACATCTCTCTCTTTTCTCTCTCTCCCACCATATCCCTCAATGTTCTCCATCTTCTCTCTTTAATCTCCTTCTCTTCCCTCCCTGTACTCTCCTCTCACGTTTCTCTCTCTCTATCTCCAAATCAGTCAATGTTCTCCATTTTCACCTTCTCTCGTTTATCTCCTTCTCTCCCTCCCTGTACACCTCTCTCTTCTCTCTCTTTTCTCTCTCTCCCCCATATCCTTCAATGTTCTCCTTAATCTTCTCTCCTTTATGTCCTTCTCCCTCCCTCCCTCCCTGTACACCTCTCTCTATTCTCTCTTTTCTCTCCCCCCCCCCATATCACTCAATGTTCTCCTCCTCTATCTCCTCTCCTTCTCCCTGTACATCTCTCTCTCTCTCTCTCTCTCTCTCTCTCTCTTTTCTCTCCCCCCCATATCACTCAATGTTCTCCTTCTCCATCTCCTCTCCTTCTACCTGTACATCTCTCTCTCTCTCTCTTTATCTCTCTCCCTCTATATACTCAATGTTCTCCTTTTCCACATTCTCTTCTTTTTTCATTCTGCCACCCTCTCTCCCTGTACATCTCTTTTCTCTCTTTTATCTCCTTCTCTCCTTCCCTGTACATCTCTCTCTCTCTTCATTCTTGTTTCTCTCTCCCCTCCATGTCCCTCAACATTCTACTTATCCGTCTTCTCTCATTTATCTGCTTCTCCCGCTCTCCCTCCCTGTACATCACTCTCTTTTCTCTCTCTCCCTCCATATCAATGTTCTCCTTCTCCTTCTTTCCTCCTTCTCCCGCCTCCCTGTACATCTCTCTTCTCTCCTTTATCTTCTTTTCTTTCCCTCCCTATACATATCTCACTCTTCTCTCTCTCCCTCCATATCCTCAACGTTCTCCTTCTCCATATTCTCTTGTTTTCTCTTTCTCCCTCCCTCCCTTCCTCCACAGCTCTCTCTCTCTCTTCTCTTTCTGTCTCCCCCTTCATATCCCTCAATGTTCTCCTTCTCCATCTTCTCACTTTTATCTCCTTCGCTCCCTCCTCGGACATTTCTCTCTCTTCTCTCTGTCCCTCCATATCCTTCAATGTTCTTCTTCTCCATCTTCTCTCATTTATCTCCTCCTCCCGCTCTCCCTCCCTGTATGTCTCTCTCTTTTCTCTCTCTCTCTCCCTCCATGTCCTCAAAGTTCTCCTTCGTCATCTCTTGGTTTCTCCTTCTCCCACTCTCCCTCCCTGTACATCTCTCCTTTCTCTCTCTCCCTCCATATCCTTCAACGTTCTCCTCTATCTTCTCTCCTTTATCTCCTTCTCCCGCTGTTCCTCCCTGTACATCTCTCTCTCCTCTCTCTTTTCTCTCTGTCCCTCCATATCCTTCAATGTTTTTTCTCTCCATCTTCTCTCATGTATATCCTTCCCCCACTCTCCCTCACTGTACACCACTCTCTCTCCTCTCTCTTTTCTCCCTCTCTCTCCATATCCCTCAATGTTCTCCTCCGTCTTCTGTCCTTTATCTCCTTCTCCCTCCCTGTACATTTCTCTCTCCTCTCTCTTTTCTCTCTCTCCCTCCATATCCCTCAATGTTTTCCTTCTCCATCTTCTCTCTTTTATCTCCTTCTCACTTTGTTCCTCCCTGTACATCTCTCTCCCCCCTCTCTTTTCTCTCTGTCCCCCCATATCCTTCAATGTTCTTCTTCTCCATCTTCTCTAATTTATCTCCTTCTCCTACTCTCCCTTCCTGTACACCTCTCTCCCTCAATGTTCTCCTCTGTCTTCTCTCCTTTATCTCCTTCTCCCTCCCTGTACATCTCTCTCTCCTCTCTCTTTTCTCTCTTTCTCTCAATATCCCTCAATGTTCTCCTTCTCCATCTTCTCTTGTTTTCTCTCCCTCCCTCCCTGTACACCTCTCTCTTTTCTCTCTTTCTCTCAATATCCCTCAATGCTCTCCTCTATCTTTTCTCCTTTATCTCCTTCTCCCGCTGTTCCTCCCTGTACATCTCTCTCTCCTCTATCTTTTCTCTCTGTACCTCCATATCCTTCAATGTTCTTCTCCATCTTCTCTCATTTATATCCTTCCCCCACTCTCCCTCCCTGTACACCTCTCTCTCTCCTCTCTCTTTTCTCACTCTCCCTCCATATCCCTCAATGTTCTCCTCCAGCTTCTCTCCTTTATCTCCTTCTCCCTCCCTCCCTGTACATCTCTCTCTTTTCTCTCTTTCTCTCAATATCCCTCAATGTTCTCCTTCTCCATCTCCTCTTGTTTTCTCTCCTTCTCCCTCCCTGTACATCTCTCTGTCTCTCCTCTCTCCATATCATCAATGTTCTCCATCTCCTCTTGTTTTCTCCTTCTCCCTCCCTCCCTGTACATCTCTCCTCTCTCCTCTCTCTATATCATCAATGTTCTCCATCTCCTCTTGTTTTCTCCTTCTCCCTCCCTCCCTGTACATCTCTCTCTCCTCTCTCCATATCATCAATGTTCTCCATCTCCTCTTGTTGTCTCCTTCTCCCTCCCTCCCTGTACATCTCTCTCTCCTCTCTCCATTTCATCAATGTTCTCCATCTCCTCTTGTTTTCTCCTTCTCCCTCCCTCCCTGTACATCTCTCCTCTCTCCTCTCTCTATATCATCAATGTTCTCCATCTCCTCTTGTTTTCTCCTTCTCCCTCCCTCCCTGTACATCTCTCCTCTCTCCTCTCTCCCGCCTTCTTACAATATTTGTTCACTTTTTACCATACATTTAAGTGTAATAAATACCATTTCTCATTGCAAACAATGCATCAGCTCAGCAGCCCTGGTTTATGTTGCTGGTACAAGCGAGCCCATAATAGCAAGTATCACTCTATTTTTTTTTGTACCTGAAGTTATATTAGCGAGTTTGCATTTTCGTGTTTGTAGGAAATTGATGGATGTCATAAAGTAGAGCAGTACAAGGCAGCGTCTACACTCAGTACGGAACATAGAAATCCCGCCGCCGTCCTTCCAGCGGGTAGGAAAACCTCCCCTCCACCATTAGCAGAATTAAAGTGTAAGGCTTTATTGACTTCCAATAAAACGATGTCCATGTTACTGGCCCTATCCAGGATGATAATTTACATGAAGGTGACCTCAATAAAAGCCAATGGATATATTTACATCTAGATTTAAGTATGATGCCTTGTAGCCGGCGCGGGATTTTCGATGATAGTGATACATTATAGGAGGCGTAAGGCAGGCAAGCCAATTTAATTTGTGATTTTATTTTATTTTATTTGACATATGGCTTTGTGTTTATGTGAGTGCGTGAGTGACTAAGCCAAGCGCTGAAACAGGCTGCACTTTACTTTGTGTTACAGCAAAACTCCAGACAAAAGTAGAAAGATAAAAATGAATAGCCCATTAACCCCTTAGAGACCGCCCAATGTACATTTACTGCAGTGGGGAAGAGTTTCTGGGCGAAATCACGCACCTGTACGTGATTTTGGCCTTCCTGGTCTGGGGCGCACCCGCACGCCGCCGTCGATCAGCTCCCACTGTGATTGGACGCAGTGGGGATCCAATCAGCGGGTCCAGAGTTCCCAAGGCTGACAGCATGGCAAGTAAATGTAAACAAAGCGGATCACCGTTCTGTGACAGGAGAAGGCAGAGATCCTGTGTTTCTGCTAAACCTACCCCACACAGTTAGAAAGCACCCCTAGGGACATATTTAGCCAGTGGCAGCAGGGCTGCCATCAGGGGGGCACAGGCATTACACCTGTAAGGGGCCTAATGGTTCCCGGGGGCCCCCTCCCATTTTTTTTTTGCATTACACCTGTAAGTGGCCCAGCTAGCCCCCTCATGTTTTTTTCTGCATTACACCTGTAAGGGGCCCCCCTCCCATTTATTTGTTTTAATATTATTTTTTTTAATTTGCATTACACCTGTAAGTGGCCCAGCTAGCCCCCTCCCGTTTTTTTTTCTGCATTACACCTGTAAGGGGCCCGATGGTCCCCAGGGCCCCTTACAGGCCTGGCTGGCCCTCCTCCCGTTATTTCTTTTTTTAATTACATTTTTTTTTAATGGATTTATTTTTTGTATTACATCTGTAAGGGGCCCAATGGTTCCCAGGGCCCCTTACAGGCCCAGCCAGCACCCCTCCCATTTTCTTTTGCATTACACTTGTAAGGGTCCTGATGGTTCCCAGCCCCCCCCCCCCCCCCCCGCCTTGTGGCTTCACTGCCCGTTTACTACTGCGAATGCGCGAGTCGCGCATCGCTTTGTGAATGGGCGGCAGTTCCCAGAAGACAGAGCGCCCCATTTCCCGGAAGGGAACACGAGGAGGAGAAGAGAGAAGATAACCGCGGACGAGCAAGTGGCAGATTAGGATGATCTGCCTAGCAACAGCCTTTTCTGGTAAGTATAAAAAAATATATATTATTTGTTTACATTTTTTGGAGCCTTTTTGGCAATTTTTTTTTTTTTTTTTTAGGGTGGACCTCCTCTTTAATAACAAATAAAATTAGTGCAAGGAGAGAACTTTAACGTGGGAATGACACTATACACAATACATTGTCCATGCTCATTTTCTAGGAAGGGTAGATAGCTTGTGCATGTGTATATTGTATGCATATTTTCTAATACTCTGTCATGTATTGTATTCCTGACATTGTAAGTAGTTTGTGTGAGTGGAGCATTTTTGTTTAGTAAAGAACATTAACACACTACATGCTTCCTTGCTTTACCACAAAGTGACCTTAAAAGACAAAGCAACCCCCCCCCCCCCCAAT
This sequence comes from Rana kukunoris, assembly GCA_029574335.1. Lineage (NCBI taxonomy): Eukaryota > Metazoa > Chordata > Amphibia > Anura > Ranidae > Rana > Rana kukunoris. The sequence continues at coordinate 328,864,039 of CM056059.1, read as the reverse complement.
GCACCAGCTGCCCATAGTTGGCATGGAAAGTGTATTGTGCATTTGTGCCCATTTACTTGCTTTCCAGCAGCTAGGGGGCGTGTGCATGGTTGCGGTGTTTGGTTGTGGGCAGATGAAGCGGAGGGTGGCCATGTTGAAGTGCAATAGATGTCAAAGCCGATAGAAATCTGAGGCCTGGTAGAAGGGAGGTCGCAGACCACCAGTTGCCTACCGCTGATCTGGAGCAATTTGAAGTTGCCTTCAACTGATCACTGTGTGGCCCTCAGGCATCTTCCCTCTTCATTGGAAACGCTGAACCTGGGGCAGCTGCCCCCCCCGCTATGAAATCCCTCTACATTGGAAACGCTGAACCTGGGGCAGCTGCCCCCCCCGCTATGAAATCCCTCTACATTGGAAACGCTTAACCTGGGGCAGCTGCCCCCCCTATGAAATCCCTCTACATTGGAAACGCTTAACCTGGGGCAGCTGCCCCCCCCTATGAAATCCCTCTACATTGGAAACGCTTAACCTGGGGCAGCTCCCCCCCTATGAAATCCCTCTACATTGGAAATGCTTAACCTGGGGCAGCTGCCCCCCTGCTATGAAATCCCTCTACATTGGAAATTCTTAACCTGGGGCAGCTGCCCCCCCCTATGAAATCCCTCTACATTGGAAACACTTAACCTAGGGCATCTGCCCCCCCCCTGCTATAAAATCCCTCTACATTGGAAACGCTTACCTGGGGCAGCTGCCCCCCCCTGCTATGAAATCCCTCTACATTGGAAACGCTTAACCTGGGGCCTTGCTATGAAATCCAGTGTGTGGCTGTGATGAGAGCAATGATTATGTTATTATATCCCCGTGTGAAAGCTACACTGATGCACTATTGCTGTACAAAAGATGTTGGCAATGAACAACGCCGTGAGGGCATGTTTGGCATTACAAAATGGCGCTGTGTCCCCGCAATGCTCTTTAGTGGGAACGGTGCCCAATGTGACACAACCCTTGTCTTACCAGCAGTGACAAAGGACAGCAGACACGGGGACAATGTGACATTAAAAGCATTACAGAAGTTCCTGCCAAACATTGCCGCCATCCAAGTTAAGTCGCGTTTTTCCTCAGCTAACCGATCTTCATCTTTAATATTTCATGGAAAAAGTGAATTTACAAAAAAAAAAAAGAAAAAATCAAAATCTCATTATAGAGAAAAAGTCCTTTGTGGTCGGATTGATTAGAAGGAGAAGTCGGAGATCAATTCTTCCCTGCAGAGGAGCCGAGTGTCACTGCAGTTCACAGGCAGCAGCTGGAGGGCCGACATCTCAGCTTCAGCACCGCGGACAGCTGTCTACTCTCCCCGGCTGTCAGCGGGCGCCGCTTTCCTCTACGCCGCAGGCACATCACTTTACCTGAGCCAAGTTCCTGAGCCGCTCACTTTCCCTTGTCATGTGTAATAAAGATTAAATGGAGAAGCCAAACAATGATAGCCGGCTGAATTATATATACCGGGGGCTGCCAGGGAACCCATCCAACTATAACAATCCTCCGATCATCATGGAATGTGCATTTCCAGGTGTAAATCCATCCGCTGCTCCGAGGAAAACGCATGTTTTATTACAACCTTTTATAAAGTCTTTATGATACAAGGAATCTCCTCTCCTTCTTCTCTCCTCTTCTCTCTTTTTTTCATTTTCCTTTCCACTTTCCTTCCCTATTTCCCCTTTCCTCCTCTCCTCTTCTCTCTACAATTTCCTTTACTTTTTTCCTTTCCTTCCTCCTCTCCTCAATTTGCTTTCCTTTCTTTTCTCCTCTCCTGAATTTCATTTCCTTTCTTTCCCTTCCCTTTCTTCTTTCCTTTCCTCTCCCTTTTCCTTTTCCTTTTCCTTTCCCATTCCTTTCCTTTCCTTTATTTTCCTTTTTCCTTTCCTTTCCTATTTATTTTCCTTTCTTCTTTCCTTTCCTTCCCTTCCCTTTCCTTTCCTTTCCTATTTTTTTTCCTTTCTTCTTTCCTTTCCTTCCCTTCCCTTTCCTTTCCTTTCCTCTTCTCTTTCCTTTCCTCTTCTCTTTCCTTTCCTTTCCTTTCCTCTTCTCTTTCCTTTCCTTTCCTTTCCTTTCCTTTCCTCTTCTCTTTCCTTTCCTTTCCTTTCCTCTTCTCTTTACTTTCCTCTTCTCTTTCCTTTCCTTTCCTTTCCTCTTCTCTTTCCTTTCCTTTCCTTTCCTCTTTCCTTTCCTTTCCTTTCCTTTCCTTTCCTCTTTCCTTTCCTTTCCTCTTTCCTTTCCTTTCTTTTCCTCTTTCCTTTCCTTTCCTCTTCTCTTTCCTTTCCTCTTCTCTTTCCTTTCCTTTCCTTTCCTCTTTCCTTTCCTTTCCTCTTCTCTTTCCTTTCCTTTCCTTTCCTCTTTCCTTTCCTTTCCTTTCCTTTCCTTTCCTTTCCTTTCCTTTCCTTTCCTCTTCTCTTTCCTTTCCTTTCCTTTCCTTTCCTTTCTTTTCCTCTTTCCTTTCATTTCCTTTCCTTTCCTTTCTTTTCTTTTCCTCTCCTTTCCTTTCCTCTTTCCTTTCCTCTTTCCTTTCATGTCTGTTTTTCTATCCTTTCTCCTCTCCTCGCCTCAATTTCCTTCCCTTTTTGTTCCGCTTTTCCTCTCCCTTTTCCATTTTCCTTTGTTTCCCTTTCTCTTCTCTTCTCCCGGTTTTCCTTTTTTCTTCTTTTCTCCTTTCCTCTCCTTTATCCATAATACAGAAAACTTTTCAGGAAGAATGCTAACATCTCGCGACCTACACATCCAAAATCACTGGTTATCCCAAATCCGGAACATAAAACAGGTCAAAAATAAAAAAAATAAAAAAATTAAGAAACTTTGCCGCCCCCTATAGGCAACTCCTTACCTGTTTCAATTTTCATTTTTTCCCTCCTCTTCTTTCCTGTTTCTCCTTTATTTCTTTCTACTCTCCTTTTATCAATTTCCTTTTTTTTTTTGCTTCTCTTTTTTCCTTTTTCCATTTTCCTTTCCCTTCTTTACTCTCCTTTCCTTTCCTTTTCTTCTGCTTCCCCTTTAGTCTCCTCTCCTTTCCTTCTCCTCTCTAGTCCTTTATTCTTTACTTTTTTCTTCTCCTCTCCGAGCCCTTAACCTTTTTCCTCTCGCCTCTCCTCTCCTTTTCCTTTTTCCTCTCGCCTCTCCTCTCCTTTCCCTTTTTCCTCTTGCCTCTCCTCTCCTTTTTCAATTTTTCTCAAAAAAGCTACTTGTAGGACATTTTTGGACGTCCTGCAAGCACACCACTCCAGTGTGAAAGCACCCCGGCTCTCACACTGGGATTGCAGATGAGGCTTTTTTCAGGTGCTATTTTTAATGCTAAAGCACCTGAAAAACCCCTCCAGTGTGAAAGGGGTCTAATGGACCATCTTCTGTACTATTGTCTGCAGTCTGTAATCATCTCCTGTACTATGTCTGCAGTCTCTGACCATCTTCTGTATTATGTCTGCAGTCCCTGACCATCTCCTATATCATGTCTGCAGTCTCTGACCATCTCCTGTACCATGTCTGCAGTCTCTGACCATCTCCTGTACTGTGTCTGCAGTCTCCAATCATCTCCTGTACTATGTCTGCAGTCTCTGACCATCTCCTGTATCATGTCTGCAGTCTCTGATCATCTCCTGTATCATGTCTGCAGTCTCTGATCATCTCCTGTATCATGTCTGCAGTCTCTGATCATCTCCTGTATCATGTCTACAGTCTCTAATCATCTCCTGTACTATGTCTGCAGTCTCTGATCATCTCCTGTACTATGTCCGCAGTCTCTGATCATCTGCTGTACTATGTCTGCAGTCTCTGACCATCTCCTGTATTATGTCTGCAGTCTCTGATCATATCCTGTACTATGTCTGCAGTCTCTGACCATCTCCTGTACTATGTCTGCAGTCTGTAATCATCTCCTGTACTATGTCTGCAGTCTCTGACCATCTCCTGTACTATGTCTGCAGTCTGTAATCATCTCCTGTACTATGTCTGCAGTCCCTGACCATCTCCTATATCATGTCTGCAGTCTCTGACCATCTCCTGTATTATGTCTGCAGTCCCTGACCATCTCCTATATCATGTCTGCAGTCTCTGATCATCTCCTGTACTATGTCTGCAGTCTCTGACCATCTCCTGTATTATGTCTGCAGTCCCTGACCATCTCCTATATCATGTCTGCAGTCTCTGACCATCTCCTGTATCATGTCTGCAGTCTCTGATCATCTCCTATATCATGTCTACAGTCTCTAATCATCTCCTGTACTATGTCTGCAGTCTCTGCCCATCTCCTGTACTATGTCTGCAGTCTCTGACCATCTCCTGTATTATGTCTGCAGTCCCTGACCATCTCCTATATCATGTCTGCAGTCTCTGACCATCTCCTGTATCATGTCTGCAGTCTCTGATCATCTCCTATATCATGTCTACAGTCTTTAATCATCTCCTGTACTATGTCTGCAGTCTCTGATCATCTCCTGTACTATGTCTGCAGTCTCTGATCATCTGCTGTACTATGTCTGCAGTCTCTGACCATCTCATGTATCATGTCTGCAGTCTCTGATCATCTCCTGTATCATGTCTGCAGTCTCTGACCATCTCCTGTACTATGTCTGCAGTCTCTGATCATCTCCTGTATCATGTCTGCAGTCTCTGACCATCTCCTGAACTACTGTATGTCTGCAGTCTCTGACCATCTCCTGTACCATGTCTGCAGTCTCTGACCATCGCCTGTATCATGTCTGCAGTCTCTGATGTCTCCTGTATCATGTCTGCAGTATGTCTGGGGGTCTTTCTAACAGACTCTCTAACAGAAGCCTTCTCTGTGTCCATCACAGAGCCCCCCCCCCCTCCAGGTCCCAATAAAGTACTCTGCTCCTCTTCCTGTATTTTCTTTATTGATAAGAGATCATGTAAGGATCCCGGGGTAATAAAGACTTTGTGGGGGAGCATCTCTGTGGTTGAGTCGTTGCCATAGAAACATGTGTAAAGGGGAGGAGTTAGTAAAATGACCACACCCATGTGGGGGCGCCTGTGACCCTAGGATCGGCCCTGGTAAATATGTTTTTAATGCAGAATAGAAAAGCACTGGACTGCATCTTTTGAAAGTTTGTTTCAAAAATGAAAAAGGAAACAAATTATCGCTGACTAAATTGCATCCTTTGATGTTCTCTACAACAGGCAGACCGCTCATCTGAGTACAGAGAAGACTAAGGAACCTCCTTGGGGGTTGGCGGCTCTCACACCTTGCCTGGTCCCGACGTATTCAGCTGAATTTCCATGTAATAAACCCGCTCTGTTCTCTTTCTTGACCGCATGTTTATTGTAGATAAAAGGTACAGACGGGTAAACTGAGATCAAAGAAAAAACCTCGACTCATTTCTCACAAAGTCATTAATTGTAAAGGACAGTTAAGCACTTTGCACAAAACGCGTCAGGCTTCCTGCTTTGATGTCTTTTTACCTGTTCCTATCTTTTTTCTACAACAAATGCAACGGTCAAGCCAGGGAATAAAGCGCTTTTTGTACGCTGAAATGTATGCTACTCCTCTGACCAGTCGGAGGTAACAGAGAAGCAAATAAAATACCAGATTACATAAACCAGTTGAAGATAAAAGGGGAACCCAAATCAATTGTGGGGATCCTACATCTCTTTCTTTCAGATTCTTCGACCTCTGCATAAACCAAGCAGCCGGAGAAGTTTTAGGATCTTAATCAGGGACATTGGGAGTGGGACTATCGGGAGTTTCCCGGTGGGCCGATGGCTCAGTGGGCCAGCTTCAGTAACAGCGGGCCGCCGCCCCCTCCGATCCTCTGTCTCTCCCTCCCCACAGTGCTCACCTGGGGGGAAAGAGAGGAGCACGGGGGAGGGGACAGACAGTTGGCTCAACAGCTATGGCATGGGAGTTTCTCACTTCTACCTAATCTTGTCCCACGGGGGGCGGGGGGCACCGAACTGATTCTTTGCCCCGGGTGAAATAATGTCTAGTATCCCCACTGGTACTGCCCATGGATGGACTGACCATTGGGACTACAGGGAGTTTCCCGGTGGGCCGATGGCTCAGTGGGCTGGCTTCAGTGACAGCGGACTGCCGCCCCCCTCTGCTCCTCTGTCTCTCCCTCCCTGCAGTGTTCACCTGGGGGGAACAAAGAAGCAGGGGGAGGACCAGAGGAGCAGGGGGGACAACAGAGGAGTATGGGGGGAGGGGACAGACAGTTGACTCAACAGCTATGGCCTGGGAGTTTCTCACTTCTAGATAAATCTTGTCCCACGGGGGGAGGGGGGGCACCAAACTGATTCTTTTCCCTGGGTGAAATAATGTCTAGCTTCCCCACTGGTACTGCCTAGAGGGGGCTTGGGTGGCTGGGTGGGGGGCGGCAGTTGTCCGGCCCCCATGGGAGAGACCTGTCAAAGTGGGCCAGTCTGGATGAAGTCCAGGGCCAAATTTTTGTCCCAGTCCAGCCCTGATCCTAATAGACCAGGGGTACCTCTAGGGACACAGATTGGGTCAGTGTCAGGAAGGGCATGCCAGTACTTAAAATGGCAGCCGAAGAAGACGACCTGTTACCGCAGTCCCTGTCAGAATACCATAGGTGCGCCTGCGCACAAGCCCGTGCACGCGTCAACACGAGCACATATGCATGCCTGTTTGCGCACGTGCGCACCCTGTGATAGTCTTTGGCGCCCAACAGGCTATTTATACTGAGCCAGTACCCAGACTCAATGCTGTCTGCTCTAGAGCATTCCTGTGTGTTCCCGTCGCCTTGCATCTGATGCCCGTTCCTGCTATCTGACCCGGCTTGCTCCTGATGTTCCTGCCTTTTGCCTGCACCTGACCCGGCTTCTTTGACGCCGCATCTGCCTGCTCCTTCTGCTACCTCACTGCCAGTCCATTACCGATCCGGCCTGTACCCTGACTATGCTTCAGCCTTCGCATCTGCTCCCGACGTGCCCACCAGTGTATGACCCGGCCTGCCTGTACCTGCCTTCTCTCCTGCCCTGGGAGTCCTGCTGAACCTCCATCCCACCTGCAGCTGCACCAGCTCCACTATCAGCGGCCCACCAGGAACTTGTGCGCAGTGCCGATCCTGACCTCCCTGGGGCCCTAAGCAAAATGGCATGTCACCATACAGTGTGCAGCAATGATGACCCGAAGAAATACCATTACTTGCTCTCCTAGCCAAATGGGTCAAAGTACCATATATACTCGAGTATAAGCCAACCCGAATATAAGACGAGGCACTTTACCACAAAAAATGGGAAACTTATTGACTTGAGTATAAGCCTAGGGTGTCCTTCTGCATGCCTCACTGTGCCTCACTGTGTCCATTTGCATGCCTCACTGTGCCCATGCCTCACTGTGCCCATGCCTCACTGTGTCTATGCCTCACTGTGTCCATGCCTCACTGTGCCCATGCCTCACTGTGCCCATGCCTCACTGTGTCCATGCCTCACTGTGTCCATGCCTCACTGTGTCCATGCCTCACTGTGTCCATGCCTCACTGTGTCCATGCCTCACTGTGTCAATGCCTCACTGTGTCCATGCCTCACTGTGCCCATGCCTCAGTGTCCATGCCTCACTGTGTCTATGCCTCACTGTGTCTATGCCTCACTGTATCCTTGCCTCACTGTGTCCATGCCTCACTGTGCCCATGCCTCACTGTGCCCATGACTAGACTGACGTTTAACATGGGAGTCTATAGAAGAGGTGCCGGCTTTGAAAAATCGGTGCTCCCCAGCTGTAGGTTCTCCAGACAACAAACTTTGCACACTTATAGAGGAGAAATGGGGCTACATGTGTGCCAAGTTCCGGGTACAGAAGACCTACAACCGCCCAGTACCATGTCCCCAAATTCACTGGAGAAATTACCATTTAACATGGGAGTCTATGGAAGGGGTGCCCAGGTTTGAAAAATCGGTGCTCCCCGACCGTAGGTCCTCCAGACAACAACATTTGCACACTTGTAGAGGAAGAGTGTAGCTACATGTGTGCCAAGTTTGTCCATGCCTCACTGTGCCCATGCCTCACTGTGCCCATGTCTCCCTGTTCCATGCCTCACTGTGCCCATGCCTCACTGTGCCCACGCCTCACTGTGCCCATGCCTCACTGTGCCCACGCCTCACTGTGTCCATGCCTTACTATGCCCATGCCTCACTCTGCCCATGCCTCCCTGTTCCATGCCTCACTGTTCCCATGTCTCACTGTGCCCATGCCTCACTGTGCCCATGCCTCCCTGTTCCATGCCTCACTGTTCCCATGTCTCACTGTCTCCATGCCTCACTGTGCCCATGCCTCCCTGTTCAATGCCTCACTGTTCCCATGTCTCACTGTCTCCATGCCTCACTGTGCCCATGCCTCACTATGCCCATGCCTCACTGTGTACATGACTAGACTGATGTTTAACATTGGAGTCTATGGAAGGGGTGCCCAGCTTTGAAAAATCGGTCCTCCCCGGCCTTAGATCCCCCAGACAACAAACTTTGCACACTTGAGGAGGAAAAATGGGGCTACAGGTGTGCTAAGTTCCAGGTTCTCTAGTCCCCAAAATCACTGGAGAAATTACCATTTAACATGGGAGTCTATGGTAGGGGTGTCCAGCTTTGAGAAATCGGTGTTTTGCGGCCGTAGGTCCTCTGGACAACAAACTTTGCACACTTGTAGAGAAAGAGTGGGGGTACATGTGTGCCAAGTTTGGGGTCCAAACGGCCAGCCAGTACCTGGTTCCCAAAGTCCGGGAGATCAGGCGCACAAGGTGACTCTAGTATAAGCCGAGGGGGGGCATTTTCAGCCCAAAAAAATTGCTGAAAAACTTGGCTTATACTCGAGTATATACGGTACTTGCTCTCCTAGCCGAATGGGTCAAAGTATTCTTCCAACTATCAACCTATTCTGGCTCTCATTTTTTTTTTTCCAGGGGAAATCAGACCATGTAACAAAGTATCCTGGTTGCCCCTCGGGCTCCCCCTCAATTTCCTTCCCTCTAGTTTTTCCACACACGGCCTCAGCCTGATACATTTTTTTTTTTATAGCTCATCTTAGACTATAATCCCCATGTAATTGCATTACGGGATCCTATTTAGAATTTACCTCTGATAACTGGTCGGAGCGGTAGGCAGAATCTTGATTCCGATTCCATAAGCAATGACCTTGGAGGGGGGGTTTAGTCACAAAACGAATCCCATAGTCGCAGCATGTCTAATAGACATTTTATGCCTATACAGTTAAATAGACAAATGACCGCGGAGTCTGAACTTCGCTTGCCGGCGTAATTAGCGTAAAGATGAGCTGAGGCCTTCGGAAAAAGCAACATTTTAAAAAACGTCTCGTAACAACCCGGCTCTTGGAAATGAAGATACCCCCAGACGGGATTCGTCGACGAAGGGGCCGCGCTAAATACACAGCGTGTTGCACTGTGACTGGTTTAATTGCGAAAGGGTGGGGGGGGGAATAAATTGGCCAAACTTACGTTTACCGAGCCGTTGCCTAGCTCTCACGCCCGGCGTCTGCTTGCCAACGGCCGAGGCATGATTTTCTGCGGTTTGCGGGGGCCTCTAGAGCCCGTGCTGATTACAGTGCCAATGGTCTGGAACCTTCGGGTTCAGCTAATGCCTTGGCAGGTGGCTGGCGTAGCGAAGCATATTCGAAATGTGTTATAAATTGATAAAGTGGTAACTTGCTAAGCGCCGGACCTAAGTAACAAATTTTATTTACACGTTTTTTTTTTGTTTTTTTTGGAAAGAGGTGACGGGCACGGAACGAACGTTCTCTTGTAGCGAAGCCGCGAGCCTGTAGCCGGCCGTGCCAGGATCCGGTGCCACGTACGTACGTTTCTTGCCGGAGCGCCATCTGCCATGTTCTCTATTAATAAGGACATAAGCTGTAGATATAAGGGGGGGAGGGGAGGGGGTCCCACAGCAACATCATTAAAATGGAACTTCAGGCAGATATATAAAACGCCCAATTTAATTCTGGTATGTATTCTTTATAACTGAACTTTAGGAATCGGTCAAAATCTATCCTTGCAAATACTCATTTGGTCCTGGATTGCAGGGTTAAGTAGTGTAGTGCTACCCCCATAGGAGCCACTGGTTTTAACTGGTTCTTCCCCAAAACAGTGCAGAGACCGGCGGTCACACAGGCAGCAGTCCATTCACTCTGGCTCCATTGAACAGTCTAGATCAGGGGTGCCAAATACACATGTGCATGGGTGTCTGCTGAAACTTTTTCAGAGGGGGACGATTCGGCAGCGGCGAGACACAGTTGCATTTTACGCTTTCTTCGACCGCTAGTGGGGGTTAAAAGTGCGCCCCCCCCATGTTAACCACTTCAGGCCCGCGCTACCGTCGGATGACGGCAACAGCGCGGGCCTGAATATCCAACATGCCGTCATTTGACGGCATGTCATTCAGGCGTCCCCAGCGTGCGCTGTAGAGCGCGCTGCGGGGAAGCCCTGTGTTGTCCGTGTCCCTTGGACACGGCCAATCACAGATCGCGGCGAACGGCCAATCAGAGTGGCCGTTTGCGATGCGATCTGTGGGCCAATGAGAGATGATCTCTCATAGATCATCTCTCATTGCCATGTTACACAGAGACAGCGTCCTGTCTCTGGAGAGGAGGAGCCCGATCTGTGTTCCTTCTTACATAGGGACACAGATCGGTCACCCCCCCAGTCACCCCCCCCTCCCTCCACAGTTAGAACACACCTAGCATACACATTTAACCCCTTCCTCACCCCCTAGTGTTAACCCCTTCAATGCCAGTCACATTTATACTGTAATTAGTGCATATTTATAGCACTGATCGCAGTATAAATGTGAATGGCGCCAAAAATGTGTCAAAAGTGTCCGATGTGTCCGCCATAAGGTCGCAGTACCAATAAAAATCGCAGATCGCCGCCATTTCTAGTAAAAAAAAAAATAATAAAAAATAATAATTCTCTCCCCTATTTTGTAAGCGCTATAACTTTTGCGCAAACCAGTCACTTATTGCGATTTTTTTTTTTTTTTTTTACCAAAAATATGTAGAAGAATACGTATCGCCCTAAGCTGAGAAAAAAAAATGTGTTTTTTTTTTTTAATTGGGATATTTATTATAGCAACAAGTAAAAAATATTGTATTTTTCTTCAAAATTGTCGCTCTTTTTTGTTTATAGCGCAAAAAATAAAAATCGCACAGGCGATCAAATACCACCAAAAGAAAGCTCTACTTGTGGGGAAAAAAGGACGTAAATTTTGTTTGGGAGCCACGTCGCACGACCGCGCAATTGTCAGTTAAAGCGACGCAGTGCCGCAAGCTGAAATTTTACCTGGGCAGGAGGGGGGTGTAAGTGCCCAGTATGCAAGTGGTTAAAATAGAGTGCCCAGTGAGGAAGGGGTTAATGTTTGGGGGTTCTAATTCATTTTCAGGGGGGAAAAAATACTGATTTGTAACGTGTAAAAAAAAAAAAAAAAAAAAAAAGGAAAATTCCGGGTCGTTAAGCATATAAGACATTGAGGCCTCGTCTTCCTCAAGGCCCGAGCACGCAAAAAAAAACGCCGCCTCCCCCCCCCCCCATGTCAAGCTCAGTTTATTCTGCAAAATGGCCGCTTTAGCCGCGTGCGCCCGCAATGGATCCACTTTAACGGCATAATCCTTTATAACAAAGGGCCGGCGCGTTCCGTCAGCTGACACGCCGGTCTGATTTATTCCCCGCGAGGCTTCAGAAATCCTTTGCGACGCCTCCGATCACATTGAGGACGAGCGCTCCGAACACAACGTGCCCTTTACCTTCCGCCGCACTTGTTTGCTTTGTAACTTAAATGGAATTACGGGATGTTTGCTCGATGTTATGAACCCGTCCTTCTGCTTTTTCCCGCCGGCGCTGTGGCGCGGCTGATATTGTTAAAATTCACTAAGCGAGACGGGCGAGTTCATAAATATTTACAAAGACTTGTAATAACCCGCAGAAAGGGAAAGTACCGAGGGCGGTTTAAAGTGAAGTTCTACTTTGTCCATACTAGGGAATGGATCAGCAGGCACATCTGGGATCAGCAGGTACATCGGCAATTGGCAGGCACACAGCATCAAGTATCGGTGGGCACACTGCAACGGGGATCAGTGGGCACATCTGGGACCGACAAGCACACCGAGGATCTGCAGGCACACAGCATCAGGAATCTGCAGGCACACAGCATCAGGGATCGGCGGGCATACTGCATCGGGGATCGGCGGGCACACTGCAACTGGGATCAGTGGGCAAATCTGGGATCGGCAGGCACATCGGGGATCAGTAGGCACACAGTATCGGGGATCAGCAGGCACACAGCATCAGGAATCGGCGGGCACACAGCGGTGGGGATTGTCTGGCACACTGAAACGGGGATCAGTGGACACATCTGGGATCGGCAGGCACATCAGGGGTCAGCAGGCACACAGCTTTGGGGATCGGCGGGCACAAGCATCGGGGATCAGCGGGCACATCGGGCGGGGCATCAGACTGCGGTGGGTATCTTGCAGAGTCTCCTGTGTCCTCTTCTCTTCAGAGATCACGACGGCTACCGCCATGCATCTCCTCCCCTCCTCCTAGGCATTCATTAGGATCGTCTGTCCTTTCTGCCAATCGGGTGACGGGTATCAGACCTGCTTCTCGATTGGCCAGGAGGAGGATCAGTGTTGCAACACAACTGGGTGGGCTCCGGATGAAATGCTCTGCGTCCCGACCAGGTGCTTCAAAAAACACATCCCCGCTATAGGAATTCATGCGCCCCGCTTCTTGAAAGGGGCCGGGCGCATGGATAAGGAGGACTGTGGCGGTGTTAGGGGTGCCTGGGCTGATAACCTGTTCAGCCTCTCAGCGGGCCACTGAGAGCCTGAGCCGGCCGCCCTGCCCCCTCCACAGCTTAGCGCTCTAATGAGCGAGGGGTGGAGCAGAGCAGACCATCATTGCAGCCTCACCATCACTGCCGCCTTACTGTGCCCTCATTGCAGCCCCCCTCACCATCATTACAGCCCCCTCACCATCATTACAGCCCCCTCATCATCATTATAGCCCCCCTAACCATCATTGCAGCCTTACTGTGCCAAACAATATAGCCTCACCAGCCAGTGTGTGCATTATGCACATCGGGCATCTCCTGATCCTGCTGTGTCACGGAGCTCACTGTGAAAAGTTTGGGCCTCCTCTTAGACCAGCTTGTGTGATAGACAGAACACTGCCTCTATCACATGAGCTGGTCTAGGAGGAGGGCGGGACTTTTATCACATTGTGCCCAAACTTTTCACAGTGTGTCACGGAAATGCAATAGTCTGGCAGCTTACCTGTCTCCATCTGTCCATTAAGAGGCCTGACTCTGTTCTGGTTACCTTCTTATCTCCTCTCCTTCCTGTATAGCCCCACCCAGGCCATCCCAGGAATTCTATATGAACTGTTGCACTACAGGCCTGCACCGTTTAACCATTCAACAGTGTTGCTAGCTTAGTTCCCGTCTGCAGTGTGCTATGTTTACCTTCCTGTGTACCATTTTTGGCTCATCCCTGACTCCTCCTGTTTGCCTGTGACCCTGACCCTTTTGCCTGTCCCTTGGTTACCCTTGTCTGCCTGTTGCCCTCGGCTTACCCATC